>STHB01000004.1:13945706-13962015 GCA_018908115.1 Anopheles rivulorum
AAAGCAACTGGCGGTCCGCCATCAGCACCACCCGGTATGATGGTGGGTCCACCACCTGTCGGATCGCTGGAACATTACCATGGTTTGTACACATAGGGATACATCGATCCTCGCGCGGTGCTCTGCATGATCGCACACTAATTCCCTGTCTCGTTTGCAGATTATAATCCAGGAAACCATCACTACAACCCGTATTACAACGTGCTGGATCGAGCAGGACATCTGAGGCCACCGCCAACGATCGGTGAGCTACATCGTACCAGTGCCCTTTCTCCCACCACATTTACCACACTGCAGCCGCTCGAGTTTCCGCACGTGCTGAAACCGGCCAGTGAAAACCATCATCATCAGCCGCACCATGCGCATCACCATCACAGCAGCGCCACCCCATCACCGGCCGCTTCGTCGACTGGTGGCGACGATGGTTCGAGCGTTGACCGGTCACATGGTGCTGGTCCACCACCGCCGGCCCATGCAGCATCATCATCATCATCCGCTTCGGTGCCGGTGGAAAATCATCCATCATCGGCACCTTCTCCACCATCTCCAGCGGGTGATTCAACGGGTGCGTCCGGTGCCGGAACGGTGGCCCCATCGTTGGTGCCACCCTCGGCAAACACTAGTACGCCTGCCTCCTCGTCCAGCACGAGTACCAGCGTTTTCGGTGAACTAGTAAGCTATTTCAGTTCTCAGCAAGATGATTTAGATTCGTAATCTATTTAATGACAAAACAACAACAACAAAAACACACACACAACACATTTGTGTGAAAATGTAATTTTTAATCTATCCACGCAATCAAACAATACCTCCACCTTCCCACTCTGCTCCCTACCGGTCCTTTTCCTACGACTAATGCTTAACTTATAGGTGCACTCCCGTCACCGTCAAAAAAAAAAAAACGGCCACATTAGATCCCAATCCTTGCTCTCGCGCCAACCTTACGTTCCATTATACGTAGCCTTCAGTTTTAATCGATTGGCCGATGTTTATAATACGGTGCGGTGTGGGGGAGATTGCTAGATGCAGATATATTTGTTTAAAAGTAAGAAATAAAGATATACTCACAGACGCCGTAAAAGGACGTGTCCACATTTAGCGTGGGCATGAATTTTTTCAAGCGAATGCTATTGAATTAGAGGAATCAATCGATCGGTTTTATTGTATCATTGCTTTGGAAGAAAATGATTGCTTTGCCGGGTGTTGAATTTGGTTTTTTCGTACGGTTCATATTGGTTTTCGGAATTTCGAATCATGACTGGCTATGGCGTTTCTTCTTTTCCCTCGGAAAGCCGTTCTTGCGTACCACTTAGCTTTTCATTAATTTTCCCGGTCTGTTGGTCGTTTCGCTGTTTTATTCGAAACAGTATCTTGTTTCATTTCGAGTGCTCCATACCTTGAAGATCTCATCTTTTCTAGCCAAATTTGACAATTGGCATAAGTAGCACCGTACTCAGAGTGATGAATGTCCATAGTCCGATTTTCTCGCTTGGAATCGACTTGTTTCACAAAAGGTGATTTATCCATGTTTGGTGTGAAAGAAGAAAGCAAATATTCGACAGTTCTATGCTGGAGCTTAAGTTGTGTAAAAGCGATAAGATAAATTTTCTTTCAACGTGCAATTTGTCATGTCGACTGTTCAATGTTTGCTTGATCACAAACTCTTTTCAAACTAACGGTTAATTTAAATGCTACGAATTTCGCTGATTAGCCTTCGGCGCCATATTGCGTTTCATTTTGACAATCGAGCAACAAGTTTGCAATTACGAAAAACAGAATTGTCTGATAATTAATCAATTTTCGGGGCAGTTTTTTCATGCTTGAACATTCCTCTGTGCATTTCCCAAAATTTCAAACAAATTTGTACATATTTTTAAACTGGGCGTAAAACTATGAAACTTTCTCGCCATTGCCCACATGTACTTACCCCGTCTGTATCACATTGACATTTGTCATTGCTTTTGCTTCGACTTTGCACCAGCAGAGCTCGCTGCTGTATTTTTCATGCACAGGGAAAAAACTGGGTCTCTACGACACACATCATCGGTCGCACGGATTTTCGTTTCGTGGTGTCGTCGAGTAAATAATCTTCTCCGTCGCGGTCCGCAGCATCACGGAAAACATCTGACTGCGCATCGGAAGCAAGGAAAAGTAATAGAAGCGACGGACCAGTGTGCAGGCCAAAATACCTCGGATCAATGCTAGACATCCAAGACATCACAAGGGTATCGTAATCAACAGAAGAGAACCCAGCAGTGGGCAGGAACAATTTTTGTAGTGGCGGGGTTGTAAGGTTGGCCAACAGGCAAACGGGTACGAACAGGCCAGCCCATCAAGAGGGTGTTGTGAATAATGAGGAAAAGTCTGTCCTTTTGTTCGTGAACGAAAGTGGGTGCAGGAGTAGCATTTTCTTATATCCCGTACGGCGGCAATGATAGTGCGTGTGTAGGTGTGAATTTGTGTGCAAGTGTCCGATGTTTTCTCGAGTATCGTGAACCACAGTAGTCGTCGCCGTCGTGTGCACGGAGAAGGAGGATATTCTAATCGATAGCAACACCAACAGTAGAGAGCATATAGAAAAGCAAGAGCAAACGAGAGGGCGGAAAAGAGAGAGAGAGAGAGAAAGCAACAAAAAAAAAAACAATAGTGAAAAAATCCTACCGGATCTCCCCCGTGTCCGTGTTAATGTGTGTGCGGTGTGTAAAAATTGTGTACGTGTGCAGCAGTGCAGACAGCAGGTGCGAGTGGTACGGATTTTAGAGCGATTCGAACGAGAGCGAAAGACCGAACGGTGCTGATTAAGTGATTGTTTTTAATGTTTCGTCTGCTTAATCCCGAACGGTAACCTTCGTTGACCGTTTTTTCCATTTTCACAATCCGACACATTGGAAGTATGTTCTAAAGGGCGAAGCGACGTGCAGTGTTTTTTTTTAACTAGCAGTGCGTAAAGGAAAGGTAGTCGCAGTTGCGGTGTGCAAGGTGGTGTGAATCGAGAGTGTGAGAGAGCGAGGACACCGACCATCATCATCATCACCAGCAGCAGCAGCAGCAGTGCAAGCACAGGTGGAAGCGAAGAGAAGGCCACTTCGATCGAACGACACCGTTTCGACTGCCAACAGAGTGAGGGAAACGGAGCATCCGAAAGCGCCTGCGAGCGAGAGAGCGAGAGTGCGTTTTTGCATCCGTGAGAGAAAATTCCCGTAGAGAGGAAAAATCGTGAACACACAATAGCGCTGTTTTTTATTTCCCAGTGAACTGCGCGCGAGAAGGGGTTTTTCTTTTCGCGTGCGTACCTCCAAGAGTGTGTGTGTGTGTGTGTGCGCGCGTGTGGAGGACTGGATGTGTGTGTGTGAATTCGTGCGTGCGTTCTTCTGTGTATTTTCCGTACCACAATCTCGGGGTATTTCGGAAAAATCACCATCCGGCCGTACGTAGTCGTTGTCGTCGCGTTTTTGGAGTGACCCCGGGACAGCAGGGCCGTAAATGGACGTAACGTTGGTGATAATTGAGGCGGAACAGGCGATTCCCGTCGTGCGAAAATATTACGTGTAAAGCGAGGTTTGGAAACAGCGGAGCCGTTGTGTGCGATTGTGTGTGGCTGTATTTCCGTTTGTTTTTTTTTTGCTGCACTCCATTCCGCCGTGGAGTTGTGATGTGAGAGAAAAAAAAGAAGAAGAAGGTGTTATTACATCGTTGCGCTGGCAGGCTGGTTTGCTGTGCTGACCGACGGCGACTACTGGGCGAACCGGGGTAGAGGTAGTAACAGCCACTTGGTTGGTATTGTGTACTTCGGAATCTCAACGGCTACTCAGCAAAGGTGACGAAACACGAGAGGAGCCACGGACAACGGGAAATCAAGGCATCTTTTCATCAGTTTGACTAGCGAGCAGTACATCCGCAGGAAGGACACATCAAAGCAGGCGGAAATCTGAAGACTCAGTGAGCACGGGAATTGAGAAGACAGAGTCGCCAGGATCGATCGATTATTGGGAAGAAGTCGTCCCTGGGACCTTGCGCGCTGAGAAGTGGAAAATTTTTTGGTACGCTGCTTAAGACGCCGCTGTATGTGGACATCGTTAAACAATAGAACCCATCTATAATATCCTGCCTTGAACATTTACCTTTGCAATATATCTATATATATACATATATATATATATATACATATATCGCATATCGTGTGGAAGCTGCTGTTCGGGATAAAATTTGCCGAGAGATCCAAAAACGAGGCAGCAGTGAGCAAAGGCAAACGCAAGAGATTGAGAGAGAGAAAGAGCAAGAGAGTGTAAAAGAATTGCTGCTTCAGCATCACCTAGTGGTTCTTCTTTTTTGTCACCATTCGTTGTCATTTTCATCTCTGAGTGCGACAAAAATACGGTAAAAAATTGATCTTGGCTTGCACACTGTGAGAAGCCAGCTGACAGTGGTTCATCAAGTAGCACGTCCCCCGCCTACCCACCTCATTGCCACCGCCGTGCGCTCGGTACACTGTAGCAATAAAAGTAAGAATATCGATTAAATCGCGATTCCAAGAAGACAGCAAAAAAAAAAGAACCCCGTACCGTACATACATTGCTTCATTTGTACATCTCTAGCGAAACAAACAAACAAAAAAATACTTATAAATATACATACATATATAGCGATATTATATATCTGCATATATCTGCATACAAGTAATTGATAGCAACCATGGGCAATAACGCTACATCCGCGAACAAGAAAGTTGATGCTGCCGAGAGTGTGCGGGAGTTTCTGGACCAAGCGAAGGAAGACTTCGAGGAGAAGTGGAAGCGCAATCCGACGAACACGGCCGCGCTCGATGACTTCGAGCGGATCAAGACGCTCGGTACCGGGTCGTTCGGGCGCGTCATGATCGTACAGCACAAATCGACCAAGGACTACTACGCAATGAAGATCCTGGACAAACAGAAGGTGGTCAAGCTGAAGCAGGTCGAGCACACGCTGAACGAGAAGCGCATCCTGCAGGCGATCTCGTTCCCATTCCTGGTCAGCCTCAAGTTCCACTTTAAGGACAACTCCAACCTGTACATGGTGTTGGAGTACGTGCCGGGCGGTGAGATGTTTTCTCACCTGCGAAAGGTTGGCCGCTTTTCGGAGCCACACTCGCGCTTTTACGCCGCCCAGATCGTGCTGGCGTTCGAGTATCTGCACTATCTTGACCTGATCTACCGTGATCTGAAGCCGGAAAATTTGCTGATCGATTCGCAGGGCTACCTGAAGGTGACCGATTTCGGGTTCGCCAAGCGAGTCAAGGGCCGAACCTGGACGCTGTGCGGTACGCCCGAGTATCTGGCGCCGGAAATCATTTTGAGCAAGGGTTACAATAAGGCGGTCGACTGGTGGGCGCTCGGTGTGCTGGTGTACGAGATGGCGGCCGGCTACCCACCATTCTTCGCCGACCAGCCGATCCAGATCTACGAGAAGATTGTAAGCGGCAAGGTGCGCTTCCCGTCGCACTTCGGCTCGGAGCTGAAGGATCTGCTCCGTAACCTGCTGCAGGTCGATCTGACCAAGCGCTACGGCAACCTGAAGGCGGGCGTGAACGACATCAAGGGGCACCGATGGTTCGCCTCGACCGACTGGATCGCGGTGTTCCAGAAGCGCATCGAGGCGCCGTTCATACCGCGCTGCAAGGGTCCAGGCGACACAAGCAACTTTGACGACTACGAGGAGGAGACGTTGCGCATCTCGAGCACCGAGAAGTGCGCCAAGGAGTTTGCCGAGTTCTAAACAGGTTCGCGTACATGGGGACGTTATCAGGACTTGCTGCTACCACTACCCTTACTACTTCTATTAGTGCTATTACTGCTACTACTACTATTACTACCACTACCATTACCATTACCGCTACTACCACCACATCATCACCACCAGCACCTGGCGCCTTCACTCACATCACCATTCGTTCCGTTTGCTGGGAGTTGCTGGTACGTGCGATTGGCAATGTGAGGTACTGTAGAAGTACGGCAGGAGGAAGGATAAGGGCTTTGCGTATCATCCATCCTGTGGAGAGCATTTGGAGATTATGCGTGAACGAAATCTCTTCCCCACACCGGGCGCCGTCTTACGTGAGGTTTGCATCCTGTTTGTTCTATCGATCCTACTGCACACCTTCATCCTTCCATCATGGAAATCAACTGATCATAGCGCCATCTGCCGGTTGTTAGGATACGATACGATGCGTTCGCTCAGATCCTGTATCAGATCGAGCTGTTGTTTCTGCTGAATGGCGCAGAGTTAGCATTCACAACACACTACCTTCACCAATCAAATGTGTTATCTCGATCGATCTCATGTGTAGTAAAGGCATCATCATCGTCCTTCCCCCAATCTCGCCAAAATGTGGTAGCAGCAGCAGCAGCAGCAATAGCAGTCATCAATGGCAGCCATCTGATTGCTCGGGAGTGTAGCGAAGATTCGTGGGTTTTATGGGAGCCATGCAAAAGGATAATCGGCATTCAGATTATTGGCACATCACGGATGTAGCTATCCTATTGGAATCGATAGGGACACACTCAAAACACAGATCCCGCAGATGTTGTGATCGATGATCCAGGTGTGCGTGTGTGTGTGTGTGTGTGTGTGTGTGTGTGTGAGGAAATTAAGAAGTCTACTATCATCCCCAGCTAACACCCACTCCCTACAAATACACTCTCTCGTACACGCACACACACACACACAGGCGCGCGCGCGCGCACACGCAAAAACATGTGCGTACGTTTGAGCATCTCAAAAGTAACGGAAACGGGAAGCTTCATCATCGGCATCATGTCTCGCTCGCTCGTTTGTTAGTATATGAAGTAAGATTTAATGAAAAGCAAAGGAAAAGCTAATTTGATACATAAGTGCAAACAGCAGGCGGTAGAGATAGCAGGTTCAAAAAATTAATCATTGCCATCGTCCCTTCCGCGCACACACGTGGAACACAACACACAGCACTATGCTCCAGTACGCGCGACAATTCTAAAGCAAATGTTAACCGACTTTGCAGCAATATGTGTATATCATCGCTAACGATGAGGCAGACGCGCGCGTTTGTTTGTTCGTGTGTGTGTGTGTGTGTTTGTGTGTAACGCACGTGCTAACTAGATCATTGCAAAATAGCTAAGTCAAACGTTTATGTTACTTGTACGTATATGTGTGCGTGTGTGTACGTGTGTGTGTGTGCGTACATTGATAGCAGCAGCAGCAGCAGCAGCAGCAGCAGGAATCTATTCCCTAGCATTATGACAAGGAATTTGAATGATAGGAATGATTAGTTTTGATATTTCGTACAACAACTGCGACTCCTTTTCAAGTAGATGAAACACCCCTAGGGCAATGTTAGGGGAAGGAAACGGTACCGTTCGGCGGGAACACATTCCAATCAGTTGCGAGACCAACGGAAAGAGTTGCAATCTACCCGCGGTGGATGGGCGAATGCCGGATGAGGGGGCGACAGTTTCATTTTCGGTATTTATTTTAATTATTGATTCGGCACCATACACACCTGCCCTTGATTGTAGCACCCTGATGTCAATCAGGTAAAGACTATTAAGTATACACACGTACACACGCACACATACTAACACACATCCCTCTGCATGCGTGCGTGTGTGTGTGTGTGTGTGCATTTGTGTGGCTCTGTGCTCCGGCAGAATACGTCGTCTGTTTGGACGTGTGGAGGTTTAGATAAACTTATATTGCGTACTGATGATTAAATGTACCGCAACACCCAACGGTAGTGGTTAGGGGACGCCACCAGCCGGCCCAGTACAGTGTGGTGGCGTTGGCAGCAAGGATCCGGATAGGTTGGCGAGATGAGGTTGTTTGGGTGAGACCTTTTTATTGCTACAGTAGGTAAAACAAAACAAAAAACTGGGTACTGAGGCGAAAGCGAATGGAAGTTAGTATTTATAAAAGCAGCATCATTTTACTAGGGATGACCAATGATCGATAAACCAAGATGGCATATATTGCAAAGTGTGCAGAAGATGCATCCCCGCAGGGAGCGGGGTAGCGGGAAATCCCCTAAATGGGTAGGAGATAATTCGATTTTTGTTGTTTTTTGTTTTTGTTTTTTTTTGTTTTGGCGATAACGGTGCGAATGCGCTGCGAGACAAGCAATGGATTAGCAAAAGGACTCCACTGTCACATATAGATAAACGACATGCGCCACCTATTTGTGGGCGAATGGACACAATCTCAATACACTTACCACGCATACCCCCTTCCCCACGAAACACGAACACACCCGTACACACTCACACACACATACACACATCCATTACGCGAAAGATTATGTAGCCCTCTAGAGAGTGTACACCAAATAATGTAAACGCAAGCAGATAGTAATGTTAAACGAAAAGGATTGATACACATGATGTATGATACATTGTCGGTGTGAATAGTGAAGCTGCAACGGGGTAGCTAAAAGGGCAGGATATACCATAGTAAGAAGCAGACGGTAGTAGGGTTCAGGCTCCGCAAGAGGCTCCTTGAGGGAATGCATGAATGAATGATGATGATGATGATGATAATGATAAAGGCCACCCCGTGGTGATCGGAGATTCTTGTGGGTAACAAATGGGGTCAGTAGTCACAGCAAACTGTCGTCGTAACACCATGCCACCAGGTCACACCGCCCGGCCAGGCTGTGATGCTGGATGGCCTATACAGCAGCATACAATCAGGATGGCAACAGAACGATCGGACGGAAAGTAATCGCAACGCAAACAGTATGCGCGGGCACGATGCGGAATAATGGAGGTACCGGAACGAGGCGGACACACGATAGTTACACGAAACCTAGGACACATTTTTGAAATCAGGTGAGTGATCGATCGGATTCGCAATAGGGGGGTTGCGATGAAAGGAAGAAAAAAAACCGAAAGCGAAGCGAAAGATTATTAATTTAATTCCTGAGCCAAGTACGCCCACATCATTTGTCCAATTACGTACCCGATGGCCAGTATGGTTGGTTCACAACTTACTGTAAACCGAAATGAGCAATAACAACAGTGAGCAGAAAAAAAAGAATACATCTCCTGTATCTACGTTCACTTCCCTGCTGTTCGTTGCATTTACACCAGCACAAGCGTTGGTTGTGATCGTTTTGCCAAAAAAGGATATCGTCTTGTGTGCGAAACACACACACACACAAACACACACCCACCCGTGCACCAGCCACATTATCCATTTCGCGCAACGATTGGGTAAAAGGCCACCGCCCTTACACAGACGATACATGCGTCCCGGGCGATCTGGTGTGACACGACTGGTTCTGTCGATCGTCGTCCTCTCCGGTCAGTACTCATTTCTTCTTCCCTCCCTATGAAGAGAAAGAGAAAAAGAAAGAGAGAGGGAGAGAGAGAGAGAGAGAGAATGTGTGTTGGTGGCTTGCACACATTCGAATGGGATCATCTGAACGTTCCCGCGGTAGTGATGGAGGATGCTGAGCCTGCGGTCGGTTGCGCTTAAGTGACATGAATCTTGATTTTTATATGGTACGGCTGTGTACAACAGGCGGTTTGGAAACTGGTTTCTGGGCGGACCAGTACGCTGCAGCAGCGGCGGCATGTGCCACAGCCAATATTACGTGACCGATCGGTGCAATCGCTACACGTTCAATTTGCTGGTTGGGTTTTTTTGATGTTGTTGTTTTGGTGTAAAAAGGTCTTCTTAAAATAAGGTCTTCTCTCATCTGAACGGTTTGGTAGAACTGAGTTAGTTTTTGCAGTGTTGTCACACTTGTTTCCTTAGCAATGTTCCATTTCTTTATAACTTATTCCAATGTGTGGCAAGTTCTGACGGGGTGTTTTTTCTGAAAGATTTACAACCGGTGATTTTAGGGAAAGATAGTTGGCAGGTTGAATTCTTTCATTAATCTATATCAATAAGCTAGTTATATATTTATAAAAATACTTTTAAAATTTAACTCAGCGCCACCGATACGTTACGCGTCCGATTGTTGGATCATATTTATTGATTGAACATTTGTTCATAACATTATAACTGGGTATAATGTTTTAACAACCGAGCGATCATGGCATTCTTTTGTCAATAAACCGTCACTTATGGGAACCTTTGGTTCTACGCTATACGCTAAAAACCATTCGAAAAGTCTTATTATTAAGCTCAATCAACAGGAAAGCAAAATTTTCACCTGCAGAAAGTCATGCGCTGCTGGTGGGACTAGTAGTGTGTCGTATATTATGAGCAGCTTACCAACTGGTCAAACCATTAGTGGAGAATGGGTTGAATGGGAAATTCTGCCTCGACTGTATTTTAACCCAGACTTGACATCATTCAACTAGCACTTGTTTCGATCGATCCAGAATATCCTTACCAGTTTCAACAGAAGTGACACAAGTCTATTATACGGAACCAAATCCCATCTGGACCATACTTCTGTTGCATGAATTGTCCAGGAAAGTTAATTCCACGAAGTCGGATATGGCAGGAACGATCCTAGTGGGTCGTTTACATTGAGAAAACAAGATGATCGTGTGGTGATCGTAAGTTTCGTCGATTCGCTGTTATGCATAGTCGACCCCGAAATATGATTATTTAAATCCTACCCCATGAAGGAAGGATTGATCATTCTAATATGTGATGGAAATAGGACAGTCAGGACAAAAACGGCGCAGAAAAAGAGAAAAAAAGATACAGGTGTCGGATCCTCAATTCTTACATTTGATTACATTTTTCCTAAATTCATGCTGCAAAGTCAAAGAAAGGAAACATTGTCCGATAAATGTTGTATCGTTTGGACATTAATTTCAGTTCTTCATACCTTTATGGTGGCCTTTGGCAATTGATAGCTTTGAACGTGGTATTCGAACGCTCAATGTGTTTCATGTAAAGACTTCTATTTATTTCCATTTGGAGTTGGATTAATCGGTCCGTTGCGGCAACCGACAAATATGGAAGGTTTTGTTCGTTCTCTACTGCAATTGTGGCTTATTTAGTGCGCTTGTACAAAACATTGAAGGACAATCGCCGTGGGGCTGCTGTGCCAGCTAGTGAAACGATGCAAAAAAAACCCTTTCCGTTTTCGTCACTTTTGAAAATAGGATTGTGAATAAAACAAAAAAGAAAGCACCGACATTTCAACCTTTTACCGAATGCGCTCATTCGCTTTAGGCGGCGGCAAACCTAACAAATATTGCGGCATATTATGCCCAGACCCCACCGTGTGTGTGTCGGGCATGGTTGCCTTTTTGCCACTGTTCATTTTGTATCCAAATCGAGCGCAAGGACACATTTTGTGTTGCTGTACATAACTTTAGTCGATATTTTTGTACTCGCGTAGTGTTTTGTGTTTTGCCTTCCGTAGTAGACACCCAGCCCTCCCGTTTTTTTTTTTTTTTTTGATGCAAAACGTGTAACTGACGTTAGTCCCCTTTTTGACGCGCCACCAAGCAAGACGAGCAAGACGTTCGGTCCAGTGGTGGGCTTTTTGTGCAAATGGGGTAAGATGCAAAAACGCCAAGCAGAGGAGCAAAAGCAAGCAAGCAAGCAAAAAAAAATCGCAACAGCTGTCTTTTGGCCCGGCTTTGGCCAGCCAGGTTTAGCCAGGGACTGGTGGCAAATTTGAATACCGCTTGAGGTGATGAGTGTATTATTAGATGGTGGCGGTGGTGGTGGTGGTGCTTCATTGCTGTTTGCTGCTGCTGCGACTGCTCCCGGAATGTTCTAAAAGCCCTCGGGCCGAAGGAATGAACGTAAGCAAGAAGCACCACCACCAGCACGAGATGAAAGAACACACTCACTGTTCACGCTCCAAGCAGCGAACACACTAGGCAGGGCAAAAACACATCCGCACCGAGTTTTGCTACTTACGTAAGCAATGTCTTTTCTGTCGCACAGAACCACCTACCTACCATCCTACAGCGGCTACTGGTGTGTCTCATCTGCCCTGTGTTACAGTTGGAATAGAAAAGAAGGTAACTCCCATCCCCACTTTCCACCCCCCCTCCCCCCCCCATCCCCCCTTTATGTACCACCTTTCGGACGCCTGATTAGGCAACAGTACACACAGAGGTTTGATACGCGTTTTGTATCGCCGTCCTGTAGAGTAGTAGTGCTCAATTTTCTAAGACCCCACTGTAAGCGCTGCTTACTGCACTCGAAAGGGCCTTAGGCACACACACACACGCGCGCTCTCGACGCGTTTCCTCCAATTGAAGCGATGCCAACCAACCGATCCAAAAGGGAAATACGATGCTAAAGTAGTGTATTAGCCGTTTGTGTGGGTATGGGTTTGTGCGAATTCTCGAACAGAGAGCGAGAAAGAGCGATCAATGGTGATGGCCGTGAGATTTGCCGTGGCAAACGCAACCTAGGGAGCAATCCCGTGCAGTGTTCGAGCACAGATAACTGAACCATCCTCCAATTTCTATGCGAGAGTAGCGTGGCAAGCGGACACGGAATTAAGACATTTTGTCCCGCATGTGTTTCATATCATACCGGGACGAAGTGTGATATTCCACGCTGCTAATAATACACACCAGTGTCTCCCCTTTATAATGTCTACCCCGTTTTTCCTCCCATCTTGGGACGAACCTTCCATCGCTACGAACCACTTGGACAATTTCAATGGTTCCCCTCCGATAAAGGTAGGAACGGACGGACGGACGAACGGACGGACGTTTCGTTTGCCTTATCATAATTAATCATTGACACATTTAACAAGCGTTTCGTGTGCGGTGCGGTAGAATTCGGAAAGATACGGACGGCGGCGACAGACAGGGTTCCGTTTTTCTTTTCCGGTACACACGAATGCAATGATTGAAGCCGTCCCCTTCCCGTGCTGGAACGAATTTATGATATTGCTCTAGTGTGTTCTTCGTTTTGTAACAGGTGTTATCACGTGTCTGCCCCATTGCGAGATGAATGAAGGAGAGTACGAATGTTTTGTTGCTGTTTTTGCTTATGTTTCGTTGAGCAGAATTTATGGTCCGTATGGCCGTGTTTAGTGTACGGTACGATTAGAAGTAGCCAAATTTCCGTTTGTCTCGGTTGCGGTTCTGTAGAAGGAAAAGTGGAACAGAAGAGAACATTTTGACGCCAACAGTACCTCAGTTGTGTGTGCTTTAATAGAAGAGAAGTAAGGGGGGGGGATGGGGGGGAGGGCGGGGGGTAGGGAAATACAACAGCAAAATGTGTTTGTAACCGTAACGACCGGCCATTATGGGCCGTAAAAGACTGTGACCGGAGAAGCGTATCTCGCGCGAGGCGGTGTGTACCCCTGAGCGTGTGTTGACAGTAGTAGCAGCGACAGCAGCACCAACAGCAGCTTCCATGAGATATCGGGTTACTGATAATGCAGAGGACGCTGTGTAGACACGAAAGATTGAAAGGTTCAGTAGACGGTAAGACGAGAACGCAAGAGAGAAGAATATAGTTGGAGGAAGAGAAAGAGAGAGAGAGAGAGATAAAGAGAGACATATATTTAGAGAAAGAGAAAGAGAGATAGAGAGAGAGGGAGCAACTGGTCTCATACTGGTCCTACAAGTAAGACTGCTGAAGGGCAAAGGAAAGGAGATCATCCGGCAGACAGCTTAAAAAGGTAGCAGCACCGAGCAGAAGAGATAACAGCGGCCACCCGCTTTGGACGGATGAAAATTGTGCGCTCAGGTGCGCTCACGTGAGAAAAGATCTAAAGAAAGAGATGTTTTGCTCGCGCGCGTTTGTGTGTGTGTGTGTGTCTGTGGGGGATGCTGCTGATATGGGGGTTGTGTGGTGCTGACCCACAGGCATCACCGTCCTCGAAACCGGCACACCGGCATCAGGGTGCGTTCTGTCTCCCCGAGTGTGTGTGTGTGTGGATGTTTGTAGGTTTTAAAAATCAATCCGTGTATGTTACGGGTCGGGTGCCCCGTATGCGCCACCGTATGGTATACTTTTTAGCTTTGCTGTGTGTGCTAGGGCAAAACGTGTATATGTCACAGCGCGACCGACGACGACGACGACGACGTAAGGCCCCACACTGTACCCGATGTGTACCCGTTGCTGTAATGGATGAGTTTTGGAATGGAGAATGAACGCGGTGGTGAAAAAGGGGTAGTAGGAGAAGGGGGGAGTTTAGTGGGGCGGCTTCGAGTACACCACACCTTGTCAATGCGCGAGCAAAACAGTGTAAAATTTTATCACTGCAAAAAACCCGAGTGGGGGAGGGGATGGGGGAATGGGAGGGATGAAGGTGGCCACCTTCTGTCGAGCCGTTTGCACCACACGGGTCTTTTTCGGTCGATTTACACTACCCTGTCTACCCCGTCCCATCACAACGTCTCGTGCTTCTTCTCTGTTCCGTTGTCCGGATTCTTCGTTGTTTAGCATGGCGACCGTGCAATTTATGCAGGCACAGGCGCACACAACAGTACACGCCTGAATGGGTACGTGTCTCTATCGTATCCAATTGGTTGGAGGGCCTTCTCCGGGCCGGCCTGCTGCTCGTCGCGCTTCTGCTGAAGGATTGCACACTAAAAACACCTGCCCCCCCCACGATCACCCCACCCCACCCACCGAAGTGGGGTGATGAGATGTGCAAAAAGCAGCAATACGGCTGTTGTTGATGGGACGATGGTCGTAAAATAAAATAATGTTTATTTGCTGAATATTGGCTTGCTCTTATCTTTCAGAAGTTGATAAAAAGATTAACGGGCGAGAGAGAGAGAGTGTATGTAACGCTGTGACGGGCGGGAACCATCCATCGTGGTCCACTTTCCGACAGATCACCGAAGCGAGGTTGCTGCTAGAGGAGCTACCTTATGTGCCATCATTCGGGCGGCAATTGAAACGAAACACACACACACACACACAAACAAAAAATGTTACAAATGTTTATAAAATAATAATCGATCATCTTAAGGGAGCACACACACACACACACAGAGCCAGCACAGAGGGCGGCAAGTACAGCTGAATCTAACAGGTGGTGCAATGTTGAAAGATTAGCCAGAGTATCTAGAGTACCATTATACGATCCGGTATGTTCGTCTCCACAAAAAGGCTGTATTGTTATTTTACCAACTTTATGTCCACCAGTTCTCCACGGTAACCACAGTTGCGTCAGTCAGTCGAAAAAGAAACATTCATTTTTACATCCCGATTCCTCCCTTCGCGGTGGGCGGGTGTGCGTTGGGATGTGGTGTGTTTGTGATAAAAGAGTCAGCATATAAACGGGATGTGATTAAATCGCTCGCACTCTTCATCTGTGTCCATCCTTTGGAGCGAACTGCTCCAACATTCCCAGTGTACGGGCATCAATATGATGTTCTTGATGATGATAATGGTAGCCTTTTCGTTGCAACGGCTGTCAATGTTGCTGCCCCGTCCGTCCCTTCCGGTCCAATGGATGGTACGAAGTCAGTTTAGTAAAATTGTAACGAACTTCCCCCCATTTGGACCGCGGACTCTTCATGTGCTCCATCTTCCCCCCCCCCCCCCCTACCCCCCTACCACATCGTTCGGTTACGCTGACACATTATCCAATAACGAATGTGCCATGGAAGACGACAGGCGCGAAATATGGACCTTGTGCGCCACGATGGGACAGTGTCGTCGTTCGTGGGATTGGAATGGAGCTCTTCGTACGGAGCTCTTCTAACCCTCGAGTTGACCGTGGAGCGTGCTGTGTTAGTAGGATGAAAATTAAAGAAAGATACGACACGGCGACCTATTTGAAATATAAGCAGTTTTCAGACTCGCCAGCTCTGCCCCTCTGTCCGTTCCACATGGCAATGTGTGCCCGCGTGTGTGTGTGTATGTATGTAACTGCACAGAAATGGAAGTATGAGACTGATACGAAGCGGTGGTACGAATGATAGTAATAAATGGTTTGCGCGACGTTAGGGCCACGGCACCGGTTTCTGTCCACTTATCATTCCAGCTTATCATGGTACGGGATAGTAAAAGAGAGAGAGAGAGAGAGAGAGAGAGACGTTCATCTTCGCTTGAATCTTCAGTTTTCGATTCCAAGCTCTGCCGTGCACTTTTACCCTGATTCGCATTAAGATAATGGCATATGTTCATCGTGCTGGTAATGGAAAAAGCTTCATCGCTTAACCCGTATCAGATTAACTTTTAGTTTTATTTCTAATACGATAAGCAATCTCAAAACAATAGTTTTATATTCCAAATGGCATTATTAATAGCGCATTCTTCTTTCCTTCTCATTGCAGATTCAAAGCTCTTCCGACTGACCGCGTGTGTGACGGCTTGTGTGCAACACATCAGCAAGTTGATTACAAACCACACCGAGTGATAGCTGTATGTTAGAGAGAGAGAGAGAGAGAGAGAG
>STHB01000004.1:13975920-13992338 GCA_018908115.1 Anopheles rivulorum
GTGTGTGTGTGTCGTGTGCGAGAGCGAGTGTGTGGTTGTGTGGCAGCACGCGACCGTGCGTCAGTGTTGGTGTGATCAGTCGCAGTTCTTTTTCCGCTTCCGAGACGGCGTTTTTTCGCTTTCGTCTTCTGAGTGGTAGCACGCGAGATGGAGAACACGTCCTACGGAATAAATGTGGCGAATCGCTACGATCTGTTTTGCATCGACGACGATGCTGGCGATCCGATCGAGGCCATCCTGAAGAGTAAACAGAAGCAGCAGAAAAAGCAGCAGCAGCAGCAACAGCAGCAGCCGCAGCAGCCGCAAAGTGGTGCTACTACAGCAGCACCGGCAGCTCAATCGCAGCAGGCGAAGTCGAACGCAAAGAGTGGTGAAAAGGAGAACAAGGCTGCTGGTGGTGGTCGGGGAGCCGAAAATCGGCACCCGGACAAATCGGCCGCGGACGCGAAGCACGCACAGACGAACGGAACCGGCAATCATTTACATAATCAGCGCAGTGGCGGTGGCGAACGACGGGGCATCAAGGAAACGCAGAAAGATAACATCCGCAATCAGGAAAACCAGCGAGGCACTAATCCGGGAGCTAAGTTCCCGCGTGGACCGAACAAGAACGGCACGGTGGGCGGTGGTAACGATGACAAGTATCCGCGTAAGCCGCGCGACTTCGACGGCGATGGACAGCGGAAACCGTACGCGCAGAACGGTGGTGGCGTGAAGCGGTTCGATGGGCGCGGCAAGCGCGAACTGGACCGCCAATCGGGCTCGAACAAAACCGGAATCAAGGCAGTGGACAAGCGGGACGGTGCTGGGTCGCACAACTGGGGCAGCTCGAAACAGGACGCGAAGGAGTACTCGAACAATCCGGATCAGGACTATCAGCCACAGGACGCGGACACGAGTGCGGAAGCGAACGCGGAACGTACGAATGTGAGCAATGGTGCCGAGGAGGCGGGCGCCGATGGAACCGGTGCCGCCAAATCGGACGACGAGGCTAAGGAAATGACGCTGGACGAATGGAAGGCACAAAAGGCGGCCGTTAGACTGAAGCCACAGTACAACCTGCGGAAGGCGGGCGAGGGTGAAGACTCGAGCCAATGGGATAAGATGGTTGCCCTGGATCGGAAATCGAACGCGAAGGTCGCAGTGGAGAAGAGTGCTGGCACCGACGGTGGCGAGGAAGACGATGGCAACGACACTCACAGCAAGCCGGTTACATCGGGTGGTGGTGGCGGCGGCAGTGGCAAGAACAAGCAGTTTCTGGAAATTGAGTACCACTTCAACGACAGCCGTCGAGGTGGATTGGGCCGTTCGAGAGGTGGTCGCGGTGGACGAGGAGGCGGTGCTGGCGGTGGCGGCCGCGGCATGGGCCGCGAAGGCGGCGGTCCGGGCGGAAGACGCGAATACGGCGGCGGAGACAACTATCGGGGCGGCGGTGCGGACGGTGGCGAGGGCGGCCGATACAACCATTACGGCGGTGGCGGTGACGGTGGTGCTGGCGGTGGTGATGGTGGCGATCGGCCACAGCGTGACTACAACCGGCGTAACAATCGGCCACCGATGGGTGGTGATGGTCGGGATCGGAACTACGAAGGTGGCATGAACAACAAGTACAGCAGACCGAATCCACGATCGGCCAAGCAGCATGTACCGGCTGCCCCGAAGGTGGACGATGAGCATGACTTCCCGTCGCTCGGTTAAATATGTGGTGATGCATATATCCCCTGCTTAATCGTTCGGCTGGTGGTACGGATCAGTTCAACGTCATCGTCCTCCCTCCCTTTTAGGATCAGATGTTTTGCCGAGCCGCCGGTACACATACATACATGCATACACACACAAACACATGCTCATGCTAGCTGACCAGAGGAGCGAACAGTGATGGTGGAAGTCCAGGAAGGCAAGGAAGGCAAAGAAGGCAAAGAAGGCAAGGAAGGCAAAGAAGAAAGTGAAGGTTGATGAATGAATATTAGAATTATTTTTTGAAATGTTTCCCCTACCCCCCCCCCCTCCTCTTTTTTTTGCGTATCTTATCGCGCGTGTTGCTTGAAGGATTAAGTTTAGTATATCGGATAGTGTTCAAGAGCGAACGGAAATTTGGGTGGAAATAAGCTGCTGCCAGTGCTTTAATTACCGCGTGCGTTTGCGTGTGTGTGTGTAACGAATTCTCTAACTATCCCCCCCTCCCCCTCGGCCTTCTTATTCTTCTTCTTCTTTTACACAAAAGAACAACACAGCAGCCAATATACAAGTAAACAAACACACAGTTGAGCTAAGGGAAACGTGGTTGTTGTTCCTACTTTGAACAGGAACACAGCGCTTCAAAAAAAAAAACAAGGCATTGAGATTAAGACGACTCTAGCTAACACTCTTGGTGGGGGTGTACGACGGTCGTATTCTCTAAAACAATCTAAACAGCAGCAAACAACAACTGGAGGGTAGAGCGCGCAGTAAAATAATGTGTGAACCAAGCGTCATAGAGAATGTTAAAAATGGCAGGCCATCTAATAAGAAACGGAACAAATATCAATTCACCTCGAACACACCATCTCCCCAACAAGTAGTCGATTTATTTGTTTCCTTTTTGTGTGTTTTTTTGTTTTGTTTTGTTTTTGAAGTTGGAAAACAAGGAAGAAACTAAAGCCGTTTCCGGAAGGTATATAAAAATGACTGGCTATGGCACCACTTGCATGAGGTGTTCCAGTAGTTTGTTAGTAATAATATATATGTACATGTGTAAGCTTCCGGAGGTGGTTGTTGGAAATGGAAGTCCATGCAGTCCCATGGTCAATTGCAAGAGTGCATGCGTGTGTGTGTCTGTGTGTGTGTGTGCGGGATAGATAAGAAGAGCTAAAGAGGGGGGAAGTATAAGCTAGAAGGTGGGATGTATTTTTTTGCATTCTGGTGACCTCTCCCCAATCAATCCCCCATCCTCATTTAATAGTCTGCTGTACGTTTTAGAGTGTTGTTTCATGAATATGAAATTTTGGAACAGATCGCCCCATTCAACGGGAATTATAAGGGTGTTCCATGGGTTTCATTCTCTTCAAATCGGTTTAACGTATTTCGTGTAGCTGATTCGCAACGATTGTTTTGCAATATATAACTAGTTTTCTCCCCCATGTTCCAACAGTTGTATAATGATCATCCTCGCTTTCGTTTCAACGTTACTGTATGCCTTTTGCTTCTCGGTTTTTAAACCGCGATAAATATTCTCCTATAAATATACAAACTAAGCGAGGACTTCATTCACTCTTACCACTATCGTTCCGATGCAGACGGATTCGTTTTACTACTGGAAAACAAAAACAAAAACAAAAACAAACAAACAAAACCAGCTGGCAATGATTACTGCAAAAGCAGCAAGACAAACTCTCTATGGTAAATTGTCTGCTGATGCTTGCAGAATGATTTGCAAACACCGTAACTAAACAGAACACTAATATACAACCGTATAAATATAAACAAGAGACAGAGAGAGAAAGAGGGAGCGGTTGCACTTCCTGATAGTAAAAGCAAGAACAAGGAACCACAAGAAGCAATGATAAGAAAAGGGGAACACTAACCCGGCAAACATACAAACCACTTCCCCTCAAGATCGTCGCCTGCTAGGAAGCGCGTTTGCTGCTTGCTCGAACGACGAACACAACGAAAACGAACGAGCACGTCGATTACTATGTGTTTGATGAACGATCCAGAAGGCTGCGCGCTCGTTGCGCTTTCGTTCTTATTTGACATTTTTTTTCTTCTTAAGTTAAGCTTAACCATTATCTATAATGCTCGCAGGAGAAAACACAAAAAAGCAGCAGTGCAGCGCGAAGAAAAGGAAAGTTTTGGTTTTGGTTTAGTTTGTTTTTTTTTAGCATGGCGAATTTTCTTCCCCATAATGCAGCAAAAGAAGAGTGTGTGTTGCGAAGGAAGGATGGGAAGGAAAGAACTAGTAGGTGTAGAGGTGGATTGGATGGATAGTCCCCGGCTGTGTCGTACATAATTCTTGCCGGCGGTGGGACATTTGGGTTTCGAAGCGCAACACGAAATAACATACATATACACCAGGAGAGCAATATTTTTGCATCGGCAAGAACAAAAAGAAAATGCATAACCTAGGGCCACACTATAGAATTTGACGCGAGCGAACGAGCGAACTAACCAAGATGAATCCAAACTTCTTGCAAACATGAAAGCGACATCTCTTTTTGTGTACTGCATTATTGTGGATGCCCTTAAGTAATAAAACGACCTTTGTTTAAGTGTAGTGAAAGCCGGGGTTTTTTTCGAGGGTTGTTTTGTAGGGGGAACATCTAAGAATGGTTTCCATGCATGTTTCTGCAACGACGAAAACGTGCAGATTGTGAAAATAGTGCGCTCGCGCAACAATTTTGCTCTGGTCTGGTGGTAGTGGGTGTGCGTGTGTGTGTGTGTGGATATCGCTGTGTATTTTCCCACACTTTCTCTCGTGTTTCAAAACCACGGGAGGATGATCGTGCACAGAGTTGTTACAAAAATAGCAGCATAAAACGACAAGCAAAACGGATCCACACAGTGGCGTGAGTGCGTACGATTGTGTCCGTGTGTGTGTGCGGGCACGTGCGCGCGCAGTTTGCTAAGGCAGGAGCACACGATCGGGATTGAAAAGAAAAGGGTAACATTACGTTTGCCGATTAGAGATACACTGGTGTGAAGATTCTAGCAGCGCCGGGTCTCATCACACACAACCGGATGGAAATCAACCGGCAACCGGGTTTAAAATGGAGCATTTTACTGTAGGAAAGAGAGTGTACGACAAGCAAAAAAGGGGCACGAACGTGTGTAGTTGCGTTCGTCGTCCATTTAATACGTTTGCTCATAAGGAAATATGCGAAACCAAAACCTATATACCTACTGATGCTCTCGTGCGCAAGCATGGAACACAGTAATGAAACAAAACAACAATAAACGAGGAAGCAAAGACAAGAAAATCACGCAATAGTACGTACTCTAAGTGAAGAAGCAAAAAAAAAAAAATGAGGACACAACACTGTGTTTTACCCCACAAAAACCAACTCAATATTCTACTACGTCAACGAGGGGGGCAAAACTGAAAACAACAAAAATACACACGCACCGTGTAAAAGAGTTAGTGCGCGGCAAAATGAACAGATAATATTAGTTGTTAAGGGCATGGCAAACATAATTGCCTACTACTAGTTTCTTTCCATTTGCATACACACACGGCAGCAGAACGCTGGAACTCTGGACGGGTTGCTCTGCCGGGGTGGGTGAAACAAAAATAATCCACTAATAAACAGTCCCCGACGATGTCCCGCGGGGAAACAACAAAGGTTTGAAAACTATTTTAATCGTTAGGAAACAATGAGACAATTAGTACATGTATGCAACATTAATAAAAAAAAACAAAAAAAAAAACATACACTCACACACATACGACAGCCACATGCAACAAAACATCCAAAATAAAGCAAGATCTCGACTCTGAAATCTGTAGGTGTGGAAACCATCATTTTTGAGAGCTGGTGAAGTCATTTCCCTCAGTCACGAATGGTAGCGTTTGAAATATGTTCCCCTTTTTTGGGCAGTAAAATACAAACGCGCTCCAAATCAACATTTGCTGCACGAGCTCTAACTCACGTGGTTAGGGATTGCGCAAAACACACCGGCACCGTGCAACACAGCGTGTCATCCATCGGTCATGGTGACTACATGTGCAGTACAGATTGAAATTTGTAACCAACTAAAGGAAACGCGGTTTTCAAAAGGGGAACAATTCTTTAATCACATAGAAGCATTTTAATATTACTTAAATATCAAAACAATCACTTTGCATGAAATGGAGCATCTTTGCATTATTGCCCGGAAATAATTAGCATCAAAATACCCTCAATTACTGAAGTGCAACCACTGTGCGCTAGCCATAATATAGCATCGTAAATTTATAGCGCCTTCTTCGATGGCGGTTTCGAACAGTCGAATTAAAATTCGAACATGCTTCTGCAGTTATGCCGTTAATTTTCGATAATGAAATCCTATACATCATTTCAAAATGGGTTGAAAATTACATTTCTGTAAATTATCGCATTAATAGCAATGAAATGGGCATATAATTATTATTCGTATCGTAACAAAGTAATAAACCTATGCCACAATGCAAAATAATACGACGCATTATTGTGTTTGTTTGTGTAGTTTTTAGTTTAAGCTATTGTTTTTTTAAATTATAATGTAAATCATTACATCTTTTACCTGTATAAAACGCATTCCATCTCGTTCTAGTACGCAAATTTACCGAAACGTCGTGGGCTTCGGCCATCGCGTTGACGATCCTACTGCTGGTTTTCACCTCTACAATCGACACCACATCCGCTCTCAGGTAGATTACAGATGCGTGAAAGATGCTGGTGCGAGTAGAATTAACAACTTATATGGGCTACAAATGTTGCGTTTTTCACACAGCTACCGAGGCTACAAACAGGAGATGAAGGAACAGCCCGACGATGTACTGATTGATCTAATTGCACGGTACGGCCATACGATGTTGCGAGCAAAAGATGAGCTAGAAAAGTACGTTACACACAGAGTACCATAGTTTGGTGAGCATTCTACTAGATTAACACCTGATTTTTGCTTCTTTCACTTCTTCAGTTCCAAACGAACGGTAGACTTTGGACTATCGCGTGGATATTCAGGTAAATAAAGGAAACATTCAGCGAGCCGGTAGATTGCGTTACATATTTCCCTTTTTCCCTGCAGGCGCACAGGAAGCGAAACACCGAATGGCCATGGCGGTCGCCAACTTCGCCGGTGGCCCTGGGAGGAAACGAAGGTTCGAAGGAATCATGCTGTAAATTTTGAACACTGATACGAGCCAACCAATTTCTGTCATGTTATCATGAAGTAAGTGCAATACGATGCGAGTTGAACGGAAAACTGATGAAATGATAAGCCTCACAACACAATCAATTCGAGCAATACGACCGCTTTTTGTCTTCTGTCTATTGTTGAACGTAGAGTTTAAAATAAATTAATGCCAGTTTTGATAGAAATGTATCAATGATGATGTATCCCAGCGCGTGGTTGTTGTTGTTGTTTTGGCTTGCTGTACATTCCGCCCAAGATATCACAACGCTCAACAGTTACAGCTTATTACATTCTACGGTACATTAATTAATAAGTTGTCGGGTAAGTTAATCGACTCGTTGGGAATACTTTCTATTGTGCTTCAGTCATGAATGAAACGCTGCGGAACGGAAACGTGTCGACTATGGCTGCTGATAACCCACTCAGCTGAGGTTTTATGCTGATGATAAGACGTTTGTGCGCGCGAAGATCTGCCTACTTTCGTCGATCTACAAAAATGGTACTGTTTCTTAGTGGACCCGTGCCATGCCGTACCATGACAACTTACAGCCAGCCAGTTTGATGATAGTTTTTCATTCGAATTTGATGACCAGAGGTCATCTAGACACGGATGACGTATTTCTAAGATGAGGTAATCACACGCCATTAGAGAGACGTACAAATTTTAGGCAAAAAGGAATAAGATGTAGTTGCTGCTCGATGTTAGTTCGATTTTAAATACATTGAAATCGTTATAGTAAAACTGATAGTAAATATACTAAACTGAACTTATCATAAACGCATAGTGACTTGGACTATAATATTAGACTTTGACTTTAATACGTTTATTGAAAATCCAATTTCGTCGCTTGTGAAATGCTTATCAATAAATAAGAAACGATTTACTTATGACCGATTATTGCATTCAAAGTATAGTAGTAGTCAATATGTTGATTAATCAACATGGTTTAAATTTACTTTTATACCTGCTAATATACCGGTGACATCAATATCCCTTATCTTTAAGCATCTCTTGCGTGTCGTTAAAGAACGACGAAGGACTCACTGTATTTTACTCTACTTTATTGCTTTGTTTGAACTTTAGGATGTCCTTGATTACAAATTTTGTGACGTTTGAATAGAATTCAAAAGTAAAAATATAATTCTAACTAACTCTATAATAGAAACTCGTACTAAAGCAGACTAAACATACAAGCATTAGCCATGAATGAAAATCAATAAAAATGTACCAAAAATTAGAACAAGAAAATGAACCGCGCGTCTGATTGTGCACCTGCCACCACGGTCCGTGGAATTTTGTTTGGCGCAAAAAAAAAAGTAGAACACTCACACAAATACAACCCACGGTTTGTCTGTCGCTGGGGGTTATCGGTTAGAGGGCAATGTTTACTTATGCTGCCGGAGACCGTTCCACTCCAGGCATTTTAACCGTCTAGCTTTAACGCTGGCACACTACAATGTACGTCGGGACCGGCTGTGTACGCGGCGCTCATGCTGATAAGTTAGCGAACCGACACAAGAAGGAAGCAGGAAGGAACCTTCCGTGCGTTCTCTACACACACATTTTCCAAGCGTGATAAGAAGAAATTCTGCACACTGGTGTTGGTTTTTAGGGTTTCGTAACTGCGTGAAAAGGTTTAAAGAGTGTGAAAGAGAGCCGGATGGAGACGAGTGTTTTCATAAGTAGACAGAATGAGTAGATCGATTTAAAAATACGTCCAAATAGGAGTAGAATCCAAAATAGACTTTTAATATAAAATATTGTACGAAAATAAATAATTAATTAAGCACACAAAAAAGAAATGTGAATCGTTCCGTTCCAAATCTGTATGCTTTTTCCAGCTGCTTTTCTGCTGCTTCAAACATAAACGTCTTAGGCAATGTCTCTACGCGTGCTGAGTGCAACAACAGCCATTTCACGCACACCAACACAGCGCAAGCGTTGATCGTGTGCCGATCGTTCGCACAGTCCGGCAGAGAGCGCGCACACGCACCGCTCTCGCGTCTTTTCATCTTTGGCGGAGGTTTGTGAGGACTCGATGCTCAACTCACGCATCATAGCTGAAACGTCTCGCGTAGATCGTGCACGTCGGAACAGTTGAGACGCGTTCGTGCGTTCCGTGGACGGTTCTTCCTTTGAACTTTTGTAGGTGGTGTGTGCATAATACCTTACTTTACTCGTTTTTGTTTTTGCTTCTGGAAACGTTTTTTGTGGAACCATTTGCATTTGTCAGTCAGCCTGTGAATCGGCACTGAGGTTTACTGTGTTTTACGGCTGTGCAGTGCAGTTTTGTTTGCGGTGGTGAATGCGTATATCACTGTCCCAAAACAGTGCCATTCGAGACGTAAGCCTATCTGTGCGCTTTTGGTACAAATCAGAAATAGCCGAGGAGTGTGCGTGTTTGTGGTGCGGGAATCATGCTAGCTTTGCCGTACGATCGTGTTTTCCATCCAACATTTATCAGCAGATGGGCCGATTCGCTGCTAAAGTTTTTGGAAAACTCGAACGATCGTGCATCGAAGCAAGCAAGACGAGAAGCATACGTGAAAAACATCTTTTTTTTTCTTTTGCTGGATACACACACGATGATCGTAGCAGGCGGTGTGTGCGTACGAGCGAGACAGTGCGCGACAGAGTGGATGAAAGGTTTGAAGTGAGAACGAATGAGCGAACCAGCGAACACACGGCAACCGGTGCGCTAGAGGGAGACAGACAAGCAAACCTCTTAAAATCACGGCTGCATTTCCCGAATTCAGCGTTCCACTTTATTCTTTCTCGCTCTTGCGCACAGTACGATGCTTGAAAGTTATGCTACGTCGGTGCAGTGTTTTATGTTGCCGTACGCGAAGGCGCAGCAAAAGCAGCAGCACATGGGCTGCAATAGAAAGGGGCAAGAATGTCTTCTGCTTGACAACGATCAAGACCGACCGGACGGTCGGTGAGCAGTGATCGCCGAGCTGATCTTCTGCCGCTCTGGTACCACACTCTGGTACCAGTGTGCCAGTGTGCGTCGTATACGGCCGGATTGGTGTAACAACATCAGCAGATTCCACCCGAGCGCAAGCCAAGCGCGCACCCAGATGGTGATGGTGTTGGCGGGCCCAATATGCTTTTCACCATTCGAAACGGGAAAGTTTAAACCGATTCAGGACGGAGCCAAGTTGTGATACGTGATGCATGCGAGATGCAAAACAGACAGCCAGTGGAAGACTTAAACCGATCGACAGACATGTACCACCATCACACGGCCAATATAAAAAAAAAAACGATGCGTGTGTTGTTGTTTTTGCTTTTGCTGTTTATCTTTATCTGTGCGAGGTTTCCTGTGGCGGGCCGTGTGCCTACGGGACCACAATTCGCTGACCTCACGTGTGTCGTTAAAAGTGCAACGTTTAGCTAAATTGTGTGGTTCAGCAAATCGTTTGGCCGATTTTACCGTGTGTTCGTGTGCGCGTGGATTGGAACAGGGCGAAAAGGGGAACCGCCTGTAAGGGTGGTAAAGTGCATGTGAAGATGTGGGCAACATTTGTGGGCTAACTGCTAATGGAATTCATTCAGTTTTGTTTGCTTCTGTGAAGGTGATTTAATGTGATATTCTACTGTGTTTCACCCTTTACAACAGCAGCAGCAGCAGCAGCAGCAGCAAAGCAACTTAAGTGAAGTGAAGTGTTCTGGCTTAATTTCTGGTGCTGCTACTTGGTGCTTGTGTGTGTGCTTTAGTGGAAAAGCTACCACTGTGCTTCGTTGTGACGGATTTTTGCTCCATATTAACAACGGGAGTTCCTGCATTTGCTGCCGTTAGCAGTTGGCTGCCGCTTATGAGTAGCTGGCGTACCATTGCATGCTGAACAGTAAGTGTCCATCGGGTTCCTTCGCCACGGTATATTGTAGGTGGTACACTTCGGCACGTTGTTGTTAAAAGGCACAGGTTAGCCATCAGCCTTCCATGTTTGGAGCGGTTTGCCGATCGTAGCGGTTCGAGAACGAGAACTTGTTTCTTGGGTCCTTTTTGGGTGGTAAAAGATGTTTCTTTCCTTTCTTGGGGGAATTCTTCACTTTTCCCTGGCATTGCTCGTCTGTCGGTGGGTGAGTGTTCTTAGAAGAAAGATGCGCGTAGTTATACTGTCTCTCAAGTAGAACACGTGCTCTTTTTCATTGATTTTTGGTGGAATATGGAAAGATTTCTACATAAAAATATTATGTTGCGCATTTCTGTCTTGCTGGCAAGCGGTAACAAATGTCTCAATGATTACACTTTTATCACTTGTATCACGACCTTGGACAGAATTCGTAAACACTTTTTCTCCATCAACCCAGCAGCGGTGCTGCCAAGTAATGATCTCGTGTATTTTAATTGATATTAAGCCCCAACGCGGTACACAAGTGGCGATACAAATCTGCCGGAAGTTCTGCCTGATTGTGATACATTCTTGCCGAACCGGAGGTTCCTTCCCCGGGGAGGTGGACGGGGAGCTCATTAAAAATGCAAGCGATGCACAAAGTTTTGCAATGCAGGCGTTTCGTTTGATACATTTGCGCCATCATTTCACCCGTTTTCGATGGAGGATCGTTCTACCAACAGTACTGGGAAGGCTACATAGACTAAGAAACAGCAGAAATAGAAGAAATCACTAAAGGTTCGACAGTTCGATAGAAATTATTTTACCCTACTTAAGCACCTATATCAGTACAAACCAGAACATCAGCATTACAATAATAAATTCCTCACGTTAGTTGCGAAGTTGTGAACAACTAAAATAACTGGTGCAAAGCTGCTAATGAATGGAAATTGTTCTAAATACAGACATTAAACCTCTTTGTAGTGCTTTCAGTGGGAACGAACTCCTTCCGGACAATGTTACATATTACACCTTGCGAACTTGAACAAGAGGTGTTATATTCAATTCTGGTTTAAATTTATATCTTAGATATAATAGAGTGTCCGTTATAATGGATGCTTTGCAAATAATACCAACTTTCCAAGTTAGTGAGTTCTTTCGCTCAAATCGTGCTCTACCAATTTGTGTAGCCAATTAGAGCTATTCTACTGGTGCAAATTTTTACTGGGATGGTTAGTGCAATTAAGTACAATCTCTTTTAAATGCAGTACAAATATATTAAAGCTTGCTATTACGCATAATTTACAGCGTTTTTGCCATTCATCATAGATCGGTAATACCGGATGCCAGATCACAAATAAATTTAAAAACGATTTTTAAACCCGAACGAACGAACAATTTTAAACCCCAAACAATAAGAGGAATTCCCAGTATATCTGCAAGTTGTCTTATAATATTTTGAATGATTTGCATGTCAATTATTCAAGATATGCAATTTTACTTCATTTCGGTGCTAATAAAGCTCCGAAGAAGCATAAAACCATTTGGCCCCTTTTTGTACCATTTCGATAAAAAAACATGTCTCGCGGCAACAAACTTAGCTATTTTATCGCCAGCGTGCATGTAGTGCCAGCGGAGGTTCAACGGACTGCACACATCTGTAAAGGGAAGGGAAGTGAACAAATATTCACAAACACCCAACTGTGAAATGTGTATTAAAAAGCAAAAAAACCACCCTTGAGCGCATGCATATATGCCGGAATTAGCTTCTCACGACATTTCTGACGGAACTCGCTGCGTGCTGTACACTCCGTACCATTATCACTATCATCGCCCCATGAGCACGGGAAGAACTGAAACAAATCTGACGTGCTCCGGGGGGGGGGCGAACGTAGTGCTTGTGCCAACACCAAAAGCAGAAGGAACAAAAAATAAAATAAAACATTACACCATGGCACTGTGGTTCTATCACGAGCAAACAGCATCAGAACAACAGGCACTCGTCTTATCACCGGATACGAGAACACGCGGTTCACTATCGCCGCTACAGGGTGATGCAGAGTGTGACTCGAGCTGTAACGCGGCGTTCAACAACGGAATTCTTAACGAATTCAATCACATTCCGATGCTCCAATTCTAATGATGGACAGTAATGCGTGCGATCGGTCGAAATAATTAATTTGGTTTGTTTGTTAACTTTCGTTACAGATTAGGGACGTTATATTAACGTCCTACCCATGTATAGCTGGCCGCGGCAGCGATGGCCAAAATAGGATCGTCATGTATAGCACACGTAGTTATTAATTTATTTATTTTCCATAGTAAGTATCGCTATACGTGGTAGCCAGCCGCTCGTAAAAGCGTCTTTAAGCATTGTTTTTTTTTTAAATCATGTTCCATTCTCACTTTACCCAGGTCTAATCTTAAGTAGCAATGCACAACGTCGACCATATGGCAGTAATCGATGTAAGTATGTTTGCTAGAAGAAGCTTTCAATCTTCTCTTCCAAAGTTGTCTTTCAAGCGTTTATTTGGGGAAGAAATGGAAGATAGGATAAATTCCACCCAGAATTTTACCAATTCTAGTATAATTTGTGTGTGTGTCTATGTGTGTGTCTAACCAGTCTAAGCATGATTTCGTTCTACCGTTCTTCTACTCATTACACACTCACTTTCGTTCGCTTAAGCGCACTGTTATCAATCATGCACGTAACTACCATCTCATTCATATTTCATCACCTTATATGCTTGGTCGTTTCCATTCGACGTACGGTACCGTTGAAGCAGTTCCCTCGANAAGATAGGATAAATTCCACCCAGAATTTTACCAATTCTAGTATAATTTGTGTGTGTGTCTATGTGTGTGTCTAACCAGTCTAAGCATGATTTCGTTCTACCGTTCTTCTACTCATTACACACTCACTTTCGTTCGCTTAAGCGCACTGTTATCAATCATGCACGTAACTACCATCTCATTCATATTTCATCACCTTATATGCTTGGTCGTTTCCATTCGACGTACGGTACCGTTGAAGCAGTTCCCTCGATAGTAGCGGCTGCACCAACCAGCAACACTGGCGGCACCACACCCAGTGTTCCGGTAGTGTTGCGCGGTGATCAGCAACCGATCGATGATGGCGAATCGATGGAGTTCACCGAGGAGGATGAACCGTTACCGAGCGATCCGTTCCCGAACGTGCAATACACCGGCATGATTAACAATCACATCAACTACAACAAGTACAACTCCATTTTCTATCCACCGGGAAGTTTGGCAACGGTTGGTGGGTCCGATGAGGAGACATTGGAGCCGGTTTACTACCGAGCGCTTCGTCACCAGCGTCGTCAGATGCATGCATCTCAACAGTATCGTACTTACTACTCACAACAAATGGAGAAGCAACAGCAGAAGAATCAGCGTGCGTTAGGTTACTTTATTCTATCCATATCGTATGGGTACCTCCTTAGTACCAGAAAGCTCCAGATATAAGACCTGGACTGTGCTTTTTTTCCACCTGAGTGATAAAAGTACTCGTTATCTTCCCATCCCGGGTTACACTTTCTCTTCCCATCGTGTTTGTGTCCACTGCAATGATGGCCTTCCAATAATTCAAAACTCCTCTGTACCCGGCCGCATTACATCATAGTTTGCCAAGACGCATTGCTTAAACCCTCCTCAGATGCGGAGTACCGTGACGATGGTGTAGCCATCGTCGTCGTCGTCTACTTCATTTCACCTACCATCTTCACTAACTCCAGTACGAATCGAATCCACTAATACTAAAACATAAATGCTTCTATGAGCCGGTTCTGTGGTCGGTTTTTAGCAGCACTGAAAATTACACTCATCAACTCTGGCTAACGATCAATTGGCAACTCTCGACGGGAGATGTCATTAGATTTTGGTAGTTCGCTTGGTGGTCCACTATGCCCCGAACGCCCCGGGAGTATCATCTCGCTCCAAACGCATCCCCGTGGCTATTAACCTTGGTGCTGTGGGTAACCATTGCTAGTACGATTCCTGTCCCTGTGTTGGCTCATCTGTCCGCGTACCGTACCAGTGGACACTGGTGCTACTGACTTCTAAGAATGAAGAATAACTCCGATCTGCGATCGTAACGCGGATCGAGCGTTATGTTTACAGTACGTGCTTCCAGATCTTTCCGTGCCTTCCCCGTACCATAGTGTTCGCGTTCCCTCTGCTTACACATATGTTGTACACAAGATGTGTGCAATCCCCAAAGTCTGGTCCAGTGCTTGAGGGGGGGTGAATGGTTTCCCTTAGGAATGGGTTCTAAATTTAACTGTACGATCTATGCCGAATAACCATACTAAAACATATCCATATCCTTCCTTCGCTCTTCGCTATCGTTCTTCGGCCATCTGCAACGGGATAATGTCGATAACGTCAAACAACAGTGGCAAGCAGACCGCCGATTCACCGTGTCCATCCGTGCGAGCAGAGCTCTTGCTATCCGGCTACGGGCAATCTGCTGATAGGACGGGAGAACCGACTGGAAGCATCGTCTACCTGCGGTACGGTACAGCCCGAACGTTACTGCATCGTGTCCCATCTGGAGGAGAAGAAATGTTTCCTCTGCGATACGCGCCGCGAAACCGAGAGCGATCCGATGCGGAACCATCGGATCGGGCAGATCATCTACAAAATGCAACCGGGGTAAGTATCCGCCAGAGGGGAACCCATTACATCATGCGGTCTTGCTTTTAAAGACTGAACGTGGTTTCGTTTTCGCACACACGAAACATTATGCGATGCAGCATGTGCACCGTCGTACACAGATAAGACAAAATGTATGCCGTTTGTTTTCGGTTTCATACAGCCGCCACGGCTTCAGCCGGGCATAAACAAACACTGCCCACGAATGCAAACATGGTGTGCAAATAAATGTTCGGCATACAAACACCCAGTCCGTTCGCGCTTTCGGTCGGTTCACTAGCGACAGAAGCAATGGGGAACCAAGAAGTTGTCAAAACGTTAACGACGACTCAACAAAAAAGAGATCCAACCGAAACTGGCGGAACAGCACATCTGCTGCTGGTCTGGTACCGCGGCGTACGTGATCGATACGCTTTCGAATGATCTTTGTTTGTCGAGCACGGGTAGATGATCATTCACAAATAGTTTGGTACGAGTTTTTGTGGTCGTGACATCATCTGTTCGTAGGAACATATTACATTAACAGAACAGAGTTTGGCACACGGTCGTCCGTCGAAGTCGATGATGTCAGGAAATGGATGCAATTTATTTATCTATCGTTTCCGGGAGGGTAGTAGCAGCAACACCGGGAAACAACGTTTGAATACGTTTCGTTTTATAGTTTTTTAGTCATACCAAACAACGAGTCTCACATGAGCTTTGATGTCGTTTCTTTTCCCCTCATTCAGAACCGTCGAACAAACCTGGTGGCAGTCGGAGAATGGGCGTGAAAATGTCACCATCCAGCTGGATCTTGAGGCAGAGTTTCACTTTACGCATCTGATCATCGTCTTCGCGACGTTCCGTCCGGCTGCGATGCTGATCGAGCGATCGTACGATTTCGGCAAAACCTGGCACGTGTACAAGTACTTTGCCCACAGTTGCCGGGAGTCGTTCCCGCACGCACCGCTGGTCGCCCGGAACATTACGGATGTGGTGTGTGACCATCGGTACTCCGGTGTGGAACCGTCGAAGAACGGTGAGGTGATCTATCGCGTGTTGCCACCGAA
>STHB01000004.1:13992344-14007734 GCA_018908115.1 Anopheles rivulorum
ATGAACATCGAGAACCCGTACGCCGAACATGTGCAGAACATGCTGAAGATGACGAACCTGCGCGTCAACTTCACCAAGCTCCACTCGCTCGGCGACAATCTGCTGGACGATCGGGACGAGATACAGGAGAAATACTACTACGCCATATCGAACATGATCGTGCGTGGATCGTGCTCATGCTACGGCCATGCTTCGCGCTGTTTACCGCTCGAGGGCGTACGGAACACGGTGGACATGGTGCACGGACGGTGCGAATGTACGCACAACACGAAGGGCCTGAACTGCGAGGAGTGTGAGGACTTCTTCAACGATCTACCGTGGAAGCCGGCACTCGGCAAACAGACGAACGCTTGCAAAAGTATGGCTACTGGACTGATTGTGGAGGCTTATAGGAACTGTGTTTAATTGATGTCTTTCTTTCATTTTTCGGCAGAGTGTAACTGTAACAATCACGCGACTAGCTGCCACTTCGACCAGGCCGTGTACGAACACTCGGGACGCGTTAGCGGCGGTGTGTGCGACAACTGCCAGCACAACACGCAAGGATATCACTGCGAAGAATGCTCACCGTTCTTCTACCGCGATCCAAACGAGGACATTCAGAGCCCGTACGTGTGCAAACCGTGCGATTGCGATCCGCGTGGTTCGCTCGATGATGGCATCTGCGACTCGATCGCCGACGAGGAGAATGGCATTGTGGCCGGTGCCTGTCACTGTAAGCGCAACGTGAACGGACGTCGGTGCGATCACTGCCGGGAAGGATTCTGGAACTTTGACGAGCATAATCCGGAGGGTTGCCAGCCGTGCACGTGTAACACGCTCGGTACAGTAAACAACTCGGGCTGCAACGTTTACACCGGTGAATGTATCTGCAAGCGGCTAGTGACCGGGCGCGACTGTAACCAGTGCATGCCGGAAACGTACGGTTTGTCGGACAGTCTGGAAGGATGTACACCGTGCAATTGCCATCCGGGTGGATCGCTCGACAATAGCTGCGATGTGATCACCGGCCAGTGCCGCTGTCGACCGCACATGCAGGGACGGGATTGCAAGGAACCGAAGCAACACTACTTCATTCCGACGTTGCATCGCATTGTTGAGGCGGAGGTACCGTCAACGGTGAGTATAGGGACGAGCTTTGGAAGAACAACGTTTGGCTTATGTGTACATTTTCTAACCCACTTCTTCTCTTCCAGTTCTGTGAATCCGGTGGAGGTGTAAGTAACGCTAGCAGCTAAGTCACAGATTATCACTTTTCTTACAACCGTTTTTTTTTGTGACTTTTATTCACAGCAAAACTGTTCGGTGGTTGTGCGCGAACGTGCAAACGATCGGGACGCAGATTTCACGGGGCCAGGCTTTATCCGTGCATCGGAGGGTACCGTGCTGAGGTTCACCGTGGACGACATACCGAAAACGATGAACTACGACGTGATGGTACGCTACCAGCCACAGATGAAGGGAGACTGGGAGAACGTGCGCATGACCGTCATCCGGCCGGATGTGTACGACCCGGAAGGGCCGTGTGCAAACTCACACCCGAGCTACGAGCGGGACATCACCACAACACTGTCCGAGTACGAAACGAGCGCTGTGGCGCTGCACGACATATGTCTGGAGAGTGGCAAGACGTACAAATTCATCGTATCCTTCCAACGCCACGCACCGTACGACGATAATCCGACCGCGCAGATCCTGATCGACTCGATCGTGCTGATACCGCGCATCGAAATCACGCCAATTTTGCAGGGCACGCACCAGGCCGAGGTACGACACCGGGAGTACGTGAACTTGGGCTGCAACCACACGTACTACGACGTGAACTACATCATTAACGCACCGGAAGAGTGCAAGGATCTGCTGAAAACGATCAGCGTCTACATCAACAATGGTGCAACGCGTAAGTGTGACTCTAGCGGCCGGTGTATGATAAATGATAAGGTGGTTTGTCTATCGGCGAGCCGTGTGCGTAATCGATGTCCACAAGGTGGGCAATATCTTATCAGCGCATTTCATTAGTAGTGGACGGCATTGAGTGATTAATGGGTTCAGAGAATTTTAACACAAATTTGTTGACATTGAAGCCGCACCTACGAATAGAGATGTACGAAGATGGTGCACGTTAAATCGTGGCTTGTTTTATTCCTGCTCAATAGTGTACTGTTGGTGGAATGGGTCGATTACTGCGCTGGTCAAGATATTAAGCCGGGAGATGTGGAGCTGGAACCTTGTTAGAACCCTCGCAATCGAATAAGTTTGTGGGACAGTTTTGCTAATTCCTGCCTTTGACTTTTCATTGCAGCTTGCGAGTGTAATCCGACCGGTTCGAAGAGCAAAAAGTGTGCCGAATCGGGCGGTTTCTGTACGTGCAAGACAAACGTCGTTGGACGGCAGTGCGATCGGTGCGCACCGGGTACGTACGGGTTCGGACCGGAAGGTTGCAAAGCCTGCGACTGTAACAGCATCGGATCGAAGGACAACGATTGCGATTTAATCACCGGGCAGTGCAACTGTCATCCCAACACGTACGGTCGGGAGTGTGACCAGTGTCAGCCAGGCTTCTGGAACTTCCCCAACTGTCAGATCTGCGAGTGTAATGGCCACACGCCAACGTGTAACTCGAAAACTGGCGAGTGCATCCACTGTCAGGACTTTACGCAGGGTCCGAAGTGTGATCGCTGTATCGACGGGTACTACGGCAATCCGTTGCTCGGTTCGTCGATCGGTTGCCGACCGTGCCGCTGTCCGGACACTATTGCATCGGGCCATTCGTACGCGAACGATTGCTACCTGCTGCCGTCGACGAACGATGTGATTTGCTCGTGCGAGGAAGGCTATTCCGGTGCGCGGTGCGATGTGTGCGCGGACAACTACTACGGCAATCCGGAGAAACCGGGCGGCCAATGTCAGTCGTGCGACTGTAGCAACAACGTCGATCCCAAGCGGCCGGGCAATTGCGATGCGAAATCGGGCAAATGTTTGCAGTGTTTGTACAACACCGAGGGTGACCATTGCGAGTACTGCCGGGATGGCTTTTATGGCGATGCACTGCGGCAGGACTGTCGCGATTGTGACTGTAATCTGCTCGGCACGAACCAAACGATACAGCATTGCGATCGCTACACGGGCCAGTGTCCGTGTTTGCGCAACGTAAAGGGCCAGTACTGTGACGAGTGTATCGAAAATCACTGGAAGATTGCCAGCGGGGAAGGATGCGAGGCGTGCGGCTGTGATCCGGTCGGGGCGCTCAGTGAACAATGTAATCCGGTAGGTATTGTTTGTTGTGGGATTGACTTAGTAATGCGGAAGCGTCGAAGGTTCTACAGGAATGCTTAACTTATCCGTTTGGTTTCTGCAGTACGATGGACAATGTTCATGCAAATCTGGATTCGGTGGACGGCAGTGTAATCAGTGTGAGGCTTACTTCTGGGGCGATCCAAATGTGGAATGTAAACGTATGTATTGAATGCTCTCTTGCTATCTTTGCTTTTCGTAGTAATGCTTGTAATGAAACATAAATTTGATCCCACCTTTAGCTTGCGAATGTAACGCTTACGGATCGGCAACGCAACAGTGTGATCGCACTACCGGAAAGTGTGCCTGCAAGTCCGGCATTGGTGGATACAAGTGCGACCAGTGTGATCGTGGTTACCTGGGCCAAGCACCGTACTGTGAACCGTGCGGTGAGTGCTTCGACAATTGGGACATGATCTTGGATGGGCTGCGCAACGAAACGGATCGTACGATCGAGGAAGCGAAAACGATCAAGAAGCTCGGTGCGACCGGTGCGTACAAGAAGGAGTTTGACTCGATGTCGAAGAAGATCGCCCAAATCGAGGGCCTGCTGAACAACACCATCTCCGATCGGGAGATCGAAGCAGTCGGCGGTGAGATTGAGCGCATCCGCAGCCACCTGCAGGAGTCGTTGCGCAATCTGGAGGAATCGGAACGCAAGCTGCAGGAGACGGATTCGAATATTAAGCTGGCCAAGATTGAGATCGACAACCTTGGAAAGCGGGCAGATAATGTGAAGCAGATGACCAACTATCTGAAGGATAATGCAACGAGACTGCAGGAGGGCAACATTGAGGGTGCGCTGAACCTTACCCGGGACGCTTGGTATCGCGTCAGTTTGCTCGGTGAAACGAACAACAACATTACGGAGATTAACAACCGGGCGGAAAGCTATTGCCGGCGTGCGGAGCATCTCATCAACAAAAATCAGGTCGATGTAGTGCGTAACCATGAAAATAATGAAGCCGCCTTCCTCAAGTATCAGGAAGAGTTGAACGATCTGAACGGCAACATGCCGGATCTGAACCAGCGCATTTGCGATCGGCATGGAGATCCGTGCGATGAGTTCTGTGGTGGTGCGGGCTGTAAGAACGGTTGCGGTGGACTGCGATGTGAGAATGGTGCGTTAACGCTGTCGGAGAAAGCGCTCGACTTTGCCAAGAAGACGGAACAAAACATCAAGGAAAAGGAGGAGCTCGCGGACGATATTCTACGATCGGTAATGTTAAATTTCCACCTAAAACTGTGGAAGGGATCGCGAACTCGCTAGATTGCTTATTGTCACCCATTTCTTTGTTTGCAGATGTCACAAGCGAAGGCAAATGCTTCAGAATCGTACAAGAAGGCAAAGCGAACGCACGACGAAACGCAAGCGCATCTCGAAGAAACGAAGGATCTGATCGATCGTGCGAACGTGCTGGTTGGCAAACTGTCGGACATGATCGACAATACGACCGCTTCGCCGGGTGAAATGCGAGCACTTATCGATCAGGTGATGAGCTACACCCTGCAGCTGGATCCGGATCAGATCGATGATCTAGCGCAGAAAATTCAGGATGCGGTTTCCCATCTGGTCAACGTGGAATCGATCATTCGCAACACCGAAAACGATTTGCGGCGCGTGGAAATGCTCAAGACAGATGCGCTAGAGAAAAAGTATATAATTCATTCGTGTTACAATGCTGTACTACAGTGCATTAGTTAATGTTTGGTCTGTTGTTTATTGCAGGGAACGCGCAGGAAAGGTGCTAGCCGGTGTGCTGAACATAACGAAAGCTTTGGACGATGCGGATGATGCGCAGAAAAAGGCACGTCAATCTATAAAGCAGGCGAATGGAGACATTGCTTCGGCTAAGATCGATCTTGAGGAGGTACATGAAATGTTTGTTATAATCTCGCACAGTCCAAAAATTCAATAACCTTTCACGTTTGAGCACAGATCGATAAGGAAACGGAAGACGCTCAGAAGCGTGCCAACTCTACGGCCAACGCTGTAGTGGCGTTGCAGTCGCGCCTTGAGCAACTGCAGAAGGATAACATTCGTAACGAGCTTGATGCAAAGGACATCAACAAGCAGGCGGAAGATGTGAAGGACTCGGCCAACAATGCGCACGAGCGTGCTACACAGGTTTTACCCTTGATTGTTGGGTTCTATTTTGATTGGTCAATACTATAATGCGATCGTTACTTTGTTTTTGTATCGTTATAGCTTAAAAACGATTTTAAGTCGGCGAATGAATCACTCTCTATACAGGCGCGCCGTTCCGAGAGCGCGCGTGAGCGTGCCCAAAATTTGCTGAATCGTGCCTCCAAGATCACCGTAGATACAACCACCCAGCTTTCGGCCTTACAGAGTAAGTTTAACGAATTGATTGATTGGGTGGGAAACAATCGTAATGACAAATGTGCTTCCAATGCTACTCTCCACAGGTATGGACGATATATACAAATCCAACGAAAAGGAGATCCAGAATCTCGAAGGTGAGCTGAACGATCTTGCCGGAAAGATCACATTCTATCTGCAGACGATTCAAACCAACGCCGAGCGCTACCGTCAGTGCACTTAAAGGGTCGGACCTTTAATTCGTTATCCATTGGACAGCCAGGGTTTTCGGTAAATGTGCCGAACCAGGTGCCTAAGCAATTACACGTGTGTTCACAAGGGAAGATTAAAGCGAGAGTTTTTCTTTAACGACTAGTTTCATTCTAGACATACACGATCGTGTACACCGGTACACCCTTATTTTTACTCCGTTTCAAACACATTGCAAACAAGTGTCTTGTGACAGAAAATTTAGATAATATTTGTGCCAAAAAAACAGAACGAATAGTGGACATCGTTGTCCATAGCCTTTATACGTTTATTAAACAGATACTAGTAACAGTGACGTAAAATAATCACTTACGCATCTGGTGTTCGCCTCCTGCTATTTTAACAAACTTTCGATTTCCAGTCCCGTGTTAGTTTTTTTTTTGTTTGAGTTCGTCACTAACGCTAGCGAAGTATAGTTTAAGATTGATAAGGAATGTTCTAGCCGTAAGAGATGATGAGATGGGTGTTGCCATACCTTTGAAAACCATTGTAACACATCCAGTGCATTTAATATGTTTTCCTGTAATGTAATACTACCCATAGTTTTGATTTGATTAAAGCAAAGTTTTCCGGTTCTGCAGATTAGTGCTGTAGCTTATCATACTCATATATGTACACAATAAAACCGGCAAAGACCCAATGACAACCATTCTCGAAAGCAAGTATCCTCACAAAATAGTAATACATGGTAGTAAATACGCAACATAAACTAGATTGTACCTATCGCAAAATGCCATAAATTGTAGCATACATAATGCTCGTTTTAATACTGATTTTAAGCAAAAACAATATTAACTAAATCATACATACGCAAGTCTGTTTCGTCGTAAATAATAAATATCTTCAATGTTCTATTATCGCTCGGTTGGATTAGTTTTGTTTTGTAGTGGAATATATCATACGTGTTTACTTACGTGATTATTTTTCTAAAGCACATGCGTTTAACTCGATGAAAACTCCACAGAAACTTTCACACAGAAAACTTGTAAAACTTCTCCTCAAAAAGGACGGTTTCGCAAAACCAACCGTTTTGTGTTTTGCGAGACATGCTTATTTCATACGTTTGTATGAACTGGAGCGCTTTGATCGACTGTGGTATGCTTAGAAAACACGTTCTTTACATAAATTTATGTTTTTTTTTACATTAATATCTCAAAACGTAAGCTCAAAACAAGGGAAAAAGTTCATTTGTATTAATGAATTGAAAAATGTGAGTGCTACAAATAAAATATACCTATGACAAAACAATTTTATTCGAAATTTTTTATTAAAAATTCTGGGAATTTTCAAACGCCATCGTAGAATGACAGTTCCCGTGTATGTGAACCTTGACATGTGCCCATGCGAACTGTCAAAGCTGTTGTAAACATTGAAAGTGTTGCACGCTCCGGCATCGCGGAAAGTAAAATTGCGGATCGTGTTAAAGGTTTTCCTGGCTCAAAAGTGTTGCAATTGCGTATTTTGTTTTGATTTATTTACCATAAAATAAGGGATAATATTTGCTTCCTAAGCGATCATGGCTTTGCGTGCAGAGTTTGAGAATAATGACGATATCGGTGTGTTCAGCAAACTTACCAACTCATACTGTCTGGTTGCAATCGGTGGTTCAGAAGCGTTCTACAGGTAAGCTATCATTAGTTGGGTGTAATTATACGCTTTGTCATATTTATGAGCAACGGATTAACGATATATTATCCATACATATGCAACTAGAATGTGCTTGTGCACTTCATTTGTCCTGTAAGCAAATCAATTTTGGAGGTTATGTACAGAGGCACGTGTTTATGTAAACAAGCCTTTATTGTAAGATGTTTCTTTTTGTATTATTCTTTCCTTCCAGCGTATTTGAATCGGAGTTAGCGGATGTGATTCCAGTCGTTCACACTAGCATTGCCGGATGCCGTATTATTGGTCGTCTCTCGGTAGGCAACAAGAACGGCTTAATCGTCCCCAACAGTACGACAGATGTGGAACTGCAACACTTGCGAAATTCCTTGCCGGATGCGGTGAAGATTCACCGCGTCGAGGAACGGCTGTCGGCACTAGGAAATGTGATTGCATGCAACGATTACGTCGCTTTGGTGCATCCCGATATCGATCGTGAGACGGAGGAGATCATTGCCGATACGCTTGGCGTTGAAGTGTACCGTCAGACAGTTGCGAACAATGTGCTCGTTGGAGCGTATTCCGTGCTGAGCAATCAGGGTGGACTCGTGCATCCAAAGACACCCAGCCAGGAATTGGACGAGTTGGCTTCGCTTCTACAAATTCCACTCGTAGCCGGCACAGTGAACCGAGGTTGTGAGGTACTGGCAGCCGGCATGGTAGTAAACGATTGGTGTGCATTCTGCGGTACCAGCACAACCTCAACAGAGCTGTCCGTGGTGGAAAGCGTATTCAAGCTGAACGAAGCACAACCTTCCAATGTCACCAGTAACCTCCGAGCGTCCTTGATCGAAGCGTAAGCATACCCGTTTGTCTAATGTGAAGCAGTTATCTAAAATGACTCTCTTTTTTCTATCTCACAGGATGTCGTAAAACGGCTGGAATGGACGTGTACCGAGGAAAAACAGCGAATGTGCGATTGCCGTGAGTGTTACATTGCGTAATTCTACCATTGTCCTTGTCGTTCGCGGGAGGCTAACATTCTAACATTTTGAACGAAACTGATATAAAAGATTGTACAAACCTCCTAACCCCGTGGTTGTATGGTTCCGAGATACAATATAACTGTATTGTTAACGACATAACAATCTCTTTCTTACCGCAAATGTTCTGATTGTATGTAATCATTTCGCAATATGATGATTTATTGCTTTCGGACACAGCAACGTACGAAAGATGGGTTTGAAAAACACTATATATATATACTTTTTTATTTTGAAAATCATTTTTATATCGAACAATTAGTTATATGAAAATACATCTGATACGTGACCCAACTTTAAAAGTGAGCATAAATATTAGCGCCTTGTCTGGTTCCCGACTAATGTACTGCATTGTTAGAATAATGTGTCCAACAAAGAACGCCGCACTGCGTGTAGATTTAGATTTAAATGTGTATGTACGTTTTACGTAAGATTGGTTTTTCTTTGACATGTTTTGTTTTATTATGGCCAAATGTTTAAACGCAACCCATCGAGCCGGAATCTCGAACACCCCTCGCTTGCTCGGTAGCAGCTGCTGTTGTGTTAGCGCACATTGCTTTAATTTCGTGTACCTCCATTTGCCACATTGACTGGAGTTGACAATGGTACGCGCAGTGCCGAGCAGGGCTCGCGGCCATAGTGCAGTAGCGTTTGGTGCTGCTTGCCATTGTTGAACGAACGCACCCGCCGTAGGTACATGTCTTTCTCCTCCAGCCGGCCCACCGTGGTCGGCAGGTCCCAATCGTCCTCGTCCGCCGTGCAGCAGCTGTGGAACAGCTTTTTAAAGCCGGCCCGAAATTTACGGTTCATGAACGCGTACAGAATCGGATTGATGCACGAGTTGGATGCACCCAGCCACTGGGCCACCGGGAGAATAGTTAAAATGAATGATTGAACTGTAAAGAAAACCCACACGCACAATCCATTAGTAATCTTTCCTCAGCTGGCGTAACAGCGTGTAAAGCTTTCTTTGATACGCTTACCCGCTTCATCGTAAACCAAATCGCCGGCAAATTTAACGAAGCAAAAGATAGCGTACAGCGGCAACCACGAGATGGCGAAGGTGATGATCACAACGAAAACCATCTTAATGACCTGTGGGGATAAGAAAAGAAAAATGATGACGCTGCGGTTAATTATATTTTCCCTGTTTTCGGCTGCCGGTGCATAAGACGTACCTTCACCTTGCTCCGATTGAAGACTTCATTTCTCCGGTTTATGATCATCTCGCGGGGCAGATTACGGTAGGCTACATTTTTCCAGATGATGACATAGCAAATGGATATCACAATCAGCGGGCCAAGGTAGCAGAAGAACAGGTTGGCGAACAGAAAGTACCAACTCTCCGATGCCGGTGTCGGCCACAGCTCGGTGCAGATCTACGCGTGCCGAAGGTCCGCGGGAAAACGAAAACAGTGGTAATAATGTAAAAAGATAATATGTAAAACATTTCTGTAAAAATATAGAGTTTGTGTGGTGCTGTTGATAATTCATATGGAAATAAGTCTTTTTTTTGTGGCATTTATTGCACAAAAATGGGACTTATTTTGAACAGCGATAAGACAAAAGCATACATTACATTTCAATATGAGCTATTTTATTTAATTGTTCGTTTATTAAGTAATCTAGAAAAATTGCATTGATCTTATCATCCAATCTACCATCATCATTGTCTTTAACTTTAGCAAATACGTACTTTTGCCTAGTCTTTGATTTGAAAATGATATCTTTAATATGTCGGAAATGTCATCAGCACCAATCATTGATAAGCATTTAAGCTTAGATAGAAACCAGCCGACCTTAACTGAAACTGTCGCAAAATATAGTTCATCTTGTCCCGTGGCCGCTTTTTGCATTCTTCCGGCGAAATTGATGAGAACACTTTACTCCCGATCTTCACCTTTCGTTGGCCGAAAGTAATTAATTAATTAGGTTTCTATTTGATACTCTGTCCTTTCTTCAGATTGTGGGAAGATATTATAAATATCACATTGGTTACATCCGGCGAATGCAAACAGCCTTGCGATGTCTAACTCCTTCCTTTCTGTTAGGACGTTTTAAGCTTTTACCAATGGACGTGACAAATTAATTGGTAACATTATACACATTTTATCTGCGCCATAAGGAGATAGGTCGAATAGACGATTGATGAGTGGCTTCATTAGTAGGTGGGAGAGAATTAATATGTAAAAGGACTAACATCAATCCCTGTCTTCTTAAAATATGCGTTACAGCGCAAGTATTAGATAAGGAACTCTACTTAACAGTTTTTGGACTGTGATACTTTCTTGCCATTTCTGGTCAATTAATAGTTTTGTCCGGTTCCATTATTGGGAGCAGATATCTTAATTTAGTATTTGGCAATATGGAATAAACTCATAATAGATGATTTTCTTCCAGTCCCACCATATGACCAGTAAAACTTTCTGGCCTTAAGACCTGATTTTATTACCATTTGAACCGCTTTTTCCGATTTTGACGACGATTATTTTCCCACAATATTCCCTTATTACACTCTCATTTCACATCTCCATTAGTTCCCTTTAATTAAATTAGTTCCCTGATAAGAATGCGAGGAAAAAAGAAATGTTTTTAATTTGATTATCCGTGAAAATGGCTGCTAAAAATTAATTGTCCAAGAAAATATTTAGAACTTTATCTGTTTTGATGTCCAATTGGTAGACATTTCAAGGAAATGAATTAGTAAAATTAGTTTAAACGGCGTTTCTACGAAGAAGTCAGGAGGCTTCTTCTGGTAAAAGGATTATCGTAGAATTGGCAGTGATTTAAAATATATTTAAACTTTAAAGATTGTTTTATTCTCTCTCTTTTTTGCTTAACGACATGCCGGCCATCAAATGGCCTACTAGACTAAGTTAGATACCACGTAGTTGCATAGTTAATGCTTACTACGGGGGAACGGTCCGGATGGGATTTGAACCGGGTCCGGTCGTGTTAGGGACCTGGCGCCGTTACCAAATTTTTCTATAAACTTTATAATTAATCTTTATCTACATATTTTGCAGAACTTTCAGTGGTGCCATTATGATGATTGTTATAAATGTGCTTAAGGTTGAACATAATCAATTTTTCATACTATAATCACCCGCATATTATGGGCATTACGGGTATAGCCACTAATGATTAAAGTTACATATCCTCGGGGTCGCTTTAAGTTAGTTCTAAATCGTGACGGTATTTATCGTGCAGCCGTTGTTTTCGACATTTGCCGGCCACATTGGATTGGGTATGACTCTACCACACATCTGGCCCGTGTGGGTAGCACAAAAAGGAACATTTTCCCAGAACGATCCATCTACAGCATAACCGGTACAAAGATTAGGCCTTTTTTCCAGGGATCGTAGCTGAAGTGTGGATTTTACGAGTGCTATTTGATTAATCTTCTAAAGCTTCCCCGACAGCACACAGCACACTGGTAAAGGACAACTTTCCAGCACATGTAGGACCATACATACGGCCCAGAGTATTTGCTGCATAACGCGCGTAGTATGGACGGTCGTTGTGCAAAAAAAAAAAACGTGACTGACTCCTATGTTAGTGCGTGACACACAGCACGTGGCATTTTTGTCGTTCCCGCCAAAGTGTGTAAGTGGCCATGAAACAGTGTCGCGATATTAAAGCGTAACCTTGAAAGTAACAACTTACCTGCGCTATACTACCGGGCATATCGATGGGACGAAGCGTAAAGACGAACAGCCATGGCAGGTTAATGCTGAGCGCTATAAACCAAATGATGGTCACAATCAACCGATACTGTCTGTTTAGGTGGAAGAGAGAAAAAAAGGGTGAACAAAAAAAAAAACTCCGCCTCTTGTCCGGACCAAAACCACCCGGCCTTTGTTGCTATTATTATTTACCTGGTCGTAATGGTGCCCGAAATGGGAAATGATATCGCGCAGCAACGTTCAATGGAGATCGCCATCAGCGTGTTGACGGAAGCGGAAACGGAAACACCTTGCAGATAAGAAACTCCCTTGCAGAAAAACACCCCCAAGATCCAGGCTGTTTGCGGTTGCCGGTTTGTTGTTGGGCGGTGTGAGCATAAATGAGCAGAACAGAACAGAAGGGTAGGACGATAAGATAGGAATGCAATAATGCGCAACGAATGGGGTTTTGTGAAAGGGAGGCGTAAAGCATATATTTTGTGCTTCCTTTTTTTTTGATGAAAATTACATTATCCGAACCGGGTGTAATGTATGATGTTACGTTGATGGAGAAAGAGAGTGGGAAAACAAAACCGAAACCGGGGAGGACAAGCTGTAGCACATTTTTGTGGTAGCATCGTGGTGCCCGCCGGTAACTGCTGCCACACGCAGCATCACTCCCAGAGGGACAAATAAGTTTTGTGTGTCTCAGACGGCAGCACCACCAGCACCGTACATCGGTAGCGAGTGCGAGCTGAAACTTCGACCGTCTTCTAGGGGCCAAAGAACCTTAGGGCCGCGGTGACATTGAACAAAGGAAAATGTTTTCCATTCCTTCAAGATGCCGCCAAACGCGTCGTGGGTTGCTGGTGTACGTACACAGGCGGCTTTGAGGGAAAAAGTTTGGCTAGGAATTGATACATCAGGTTATACATAGCAGCAGTGGGGATGATGCAGCAGAAAAAATAACCAAACCACCCCGACCCCAGTACAGCAAAGTGTTTGAAAAATTGGAAGCACATCTATTATCGTTATCCGTTCCGGTGCGAATGGCACAAGAACGCCCGTCGGAATCGTTGCTGCTGACTATGCGGAGGCAGAGTGAAGAAAGCAAAAATTAAGCGCAGTAACATCAAAGCGATACTTGAAGCGTATGTTGCCGTGTGATGTTGTCACGTGTAGAGCCAGCCCGTACGATGGTTTCAACTTTACTGCCTGACTTTTGGCCAGGGATGTCACAGCATCGAAATCGTAGCAACTTTTTCCTATAATCAAGTCACATACTGCGAACGTCTCACTATTTCTTTTGTGATACAGTTGTTTAAACAGGAATATGTGGACCAGCAACATGCAGGTTTTCGTGTTCTTCAGATTTGTGTTATTACTTTTTTTCTAAAACTGTAAAATTACAAGTAAAATACAGTTTCTTCTTTAGATGAGAGGATGAAACGATACCGTCCTCGTTCACGGATGCTGGGAAAGAAAGCCACTCACTATAGTGTCCCTCGTGTCCCCGGTGCTCACGTCATCAAGTGACCATTGAATGTCACTTGTGAGTGACACCTTAAGAGCAGTAGACAAAGGCTCCCACCACAGGTAAACCGATTTACAGGGATAATCGACCTTTTTTAATTTTATTCAGAAATTATTTGAAGTCTACTCCGTTGCCCAAAGATGCTAAATTTACTAATATTCAAATATTAAAACAAACGTTGCTCCAAATGTATTCAAAACATGGTTGTCGAAATATAATATCTAAAACAATATTGAAGTGTGAATTGATAAATTCACCGTTTGGGTACAGGAGTTTGACAGCCCTGTGGAGCTTTTTTTCCGTAAGCTTCGTTGCTACGACAACAGGCGATGCCGACTGTATTATCATCACCATAAACGCATCTTTTACGCCATTGCTTATGTGGCCAGCTATCCGTCACAATTGATGCCGGTATGCTGCACTACAGCATTCCACTATCTTTTTCTACTTTAATATAGTTTTATTTTCCGTGCGAAAGATGTGTCTGAAGCGTAGAAAAAATAGGGGTTGGTTTTATGAAAAACAAATAGTACTAATAAATTGCCACGTGTATATGAGGGTGAAGCTTTTCGGTAGAATTATTCATTAGATGCAAATTTGGGCGCAGACAGTACAAAAAAAAAACATACACAACAAAACGATTGTGATGAGGATTTGTATGCAGCAATGTTGCTTTAAAGCTTCCCTCAGCACGCCATTGCTGTCTCGTTGTTGGACAAGATGGATGGCCTGTGCAATATAGCCGATGGGCGAGTTATTTATGTTTATATGTTTCGTAATTATACTTTATTCTTTGTGCAACAGCGACCGGTTCTATTTTCAGCTTCATCCCAGGGCTTAGCGAAAAGGGGTGGTGGGGTTTAGTGCTTCGATGTACTTTCGGGTGCCGGTTGAGTGTGAAACCCATAAAACCGTCCGACCAAGCGACATCACGCTGCTTTGCGCAAGCGATGTATAAATCAATCGAGTATGTTTCCTGGATTTTTTACCCCCCCCCCCCCCCCCACCCTAACCTGCCCCCCACCGGTTTGGCCTCGATTTGTTTTCTCGCCCTGTCGGTGGGCTGTTTAACGCCTTCCTTCCTTTGCCCTCAGAACTAGGGTGGTGGGGGTTGGGGGAAAACACTTCGTATCAGCAGTCAATTTAAAAGTCAATAAATTGCACAACTTAAATCAAACTGGCGATCTAAAACGGTGGCGAAAAAGAACACTTGTTCTATGTTTATGCCTGCGGGAAAAAAGCTCCCTTCGTGCTTTTTTCTTTTTTTTTTAATGGTGAGTAAATTGTATCCTAAAGAGTGTTGGACACTGCAAAGACGCTTTTGCTGTACGGTGGGGCAACACTTACCTGGGTACAAGTTCCCGATCAGCGTAAACGGCAAGCAGAGAAAATTGACCAATAAATCAGCGTACGCGAGATTGACGATGAACCGATTGGTGGGCGATCGCATCATGGTGCTTTTCTTCACGACGATCACGACCGAGATGTTCCCGAGCAGGCCAACGATAAACACGAGCGCATAGGCGACACTGGAAACGATAGAAGGGCGTTTTAGAGCTGGGAGCAGAAGTGCTGGTTGCATATCATTGCCACCCTGCCCCCAATCGGCTACAAACGACCGCCAGCAGACTGGGGACTAACTGTCGCGATGCGATG
>STHB01000004.1:14011296-14048498 GCA_018908115.1 Anopheles rivulorum
GATAACATCGAGCAAGGTCAGGGGATCATTTTTGGTGGTTGTTTTTTGAGAACCTTTCGGGAAATAAAAGCGGATACCCTTCGAGTCACTTCGAGTCAGTGGTTTGGAACGAGCGCTTTCCGAACTTTATTGCCTGCCAGCACGGTGCTGAGTCGCTGGTACAGTACTTTATTGTTCCGGAAGTGTTTGTGACAATGAAATCGCCGAATGCGGGTCCTGTCATTGACTTGGTGCCACTTAGGAAGTCTCAATTTCATTACCATTGTGAATATAACCTAACCAACATATGCTAAAGTCTTTGTTGAAGCTGTCAGTATGGTGAGTGTGTTGAGTTTCGCAGCTTTTAAAAGTTTGTTAATAAAGGAATATCTAACAAGAATATGAGAATATCTAAATATCTGCAAACTATCTAACACATAACTAGCCGTTTATAAAGTGCTTAATTTAGGATCGTAAAAATAATAAATTTATGATGTATAAACAAAAATGTAAAAATTTAACTAAAAATGCAGCTTTAAAAATAAAAACCATAAATGAGTTGGAAACAGTAGGATTAGGTCACGAACAAAAACAATTCTAAATATTCAAATAATAAATATGAAGATGCGAATAGTAACTTTGTTAACAGTGGGAAACTCAAATAATCAGAAAATCCGAAAGATCAAAAAAGGAATCCAATACATAACATGTAAGTATCATGTAATGCGAGAAAGGCAACAGTAGTTTGCTATAAAATACGCAGAAACATTCACACATGATAAAATTAGCTTTGAATATACGGTGAATACCAATAAAAATATCTTCTTTTCTTTATTCCGAGACTTTATCCCTGGCCTGGACAGCTTTAACGATTCCAGTAAATAGAAATCTATACCAAATTGCAGTGTTTGCCAGAATGGCCAATAATACTATCCTGATGATGATGATGTTTCTGTCCTTTGGCCCATTAGTTCTGAATGGGCATGAGAAAGACGAAGCTACCATGAATATAATTTAATATGTACTTAACGCTAGCTAAGTCACTCTAGAGAATTCTTAAGCCTTTACAAGGATTAATCATCCAAATCGTCACAATGTTTAAAGCTTTATGGAATAGAATGGTTTATTAAACACAATCACACACAATGGTTGAAGCGAATATTTTTAATCTCGGCTTATGCATACTTATAGCTCATTTTAAAAATATGTTTTACCATATAAAGATATATTTCACAGGAAAATGGGTTCGTGAGACCGAACGGGGATGCACGAGAACATTTGGTTAAAGTGATTATTGCTTTAATAGTTCCTAAAATTTCTGCACCTACGTTAAGCTGATCGTTATAAATCGTTCTCATTAATTAATAAGATTACTAAGGCGCGCAGAAATCCATTTAAAATACTCTCCTAAAATTGATCGCTTCTCTGGAAGAAAATCCCGAAAAGACAATGATTAGTAAATTTTATGGGAATTTCTTTTGAACCGTATCTGCTATTAGCACGCACTTGGCTAATTAATATTGTGCTACCAATAATAACAAGCCGTCTGTCCTTGAACTCTAAACAATGCCTTCCTGCGACAGGGAGCAAATGGCCAAGGGCAGCACCATCACGGTACACTTCAAGTTCATCATTAGCCTATGCGTCTGGTAGGCGGTTGTCGAGCTTCACTCCTACGGGAAGATGTCCGAACATTTGGATAGCTAATTACGGGAATCGGTAAATCACACCAATCCTTATTTTCCGACTGACTGTTGGTGTTAGTTCGGAACTGTGTATCTATAGTTGTTTTGCTGTTGTTTTTATTGACGAGCTAGCCATTTCTATCGCTGTCTGTAGATGTTTGTGTGTAAATATATGATTTGCTTTGGCCCAAACTAAACAAATTAAGCAGTGGGAAAGTGGTGGAAATGGCCAATGTAAATGGATCATTTAATTACGAGATTCCATTTCCTGTCGCTGTGTTGTGGCAAATGAAAGCGTGCGCCTCGTTTACCATCAGTCTGTCGCTCGACTGGAAAGATACAGAGATACAAAGAGAGAGAAAGAGCGAAAGAGAAACGAAGATAGTTGAAGAAAATGTTATGGACTACAACCGAGAAGAAACTTTCACGCATTCCCCTAATTGATAGGCAATCCGGGTGAAAGCGAACTTAATTCTCTGTCATGGACCAAACATTATGCGTGCCGGTTATGGATGTGGTTTGCATGGCAGTAGGTATCTTTACACCATACCATACCGACCAGCAAACCAGCATTTTAAGGGCTGTCTGTGTGCAAAGAGACGGTAAAATTGTCTCATTTCCCAACGCTTGCTCAACAGCATAGAAAGCACTATTGGCTTTGACACTACATTCATGGTTTCCATCCCAATTTGTTGTCAAAAGGAGTGTATACCAGCATTATGAACGAAACAACGTTATCAGTTGCTGAATGAATTAAATGCTGACAAAAGAACAGTGTGCCATACACTGGTGACAATAAATGTAAGAGAAGGATTTTTTTGCCTGATCTTTAAACTATCCGAATATGAAGGGCCTAATTTTGGATGATGGATAAAAGCAAAGAAAAGAATGTTGATTAGAACAAATTTTACTTGAAGTTCTTAATCATTTCAAGAACAAGCCAAGAATGTGCTGACGCGCGACAGGTGGTCGGAATCATATTAAGTTTATTTAGTTTATCATTTTCGTGGCTTAGCATTTTCTTGGACGACTGTTCCATTGTTTTGGTTTTAAACACTATTGAAGATCCTCCAACAACTTTCATTCGTTCTGGTCACATGGTTTGCAGACTTCTGAAAAATCTACTACCGTGTTTTCTCGGTATGATTCTCCAAAATATAGAGTAATCCAAACACCAACACCCAATTCCCAAATTTTCAAAAGTACTTAAGAAAATAATATTTTCCTTTTGCTGATCGTCAATCGTCGATGAATTTCCGTCCGGATTTTGGTTTCGATGATTACGTAACGAAACAATTCTTATCTTGTCCAAATACTTTTTCAACGTAATAACTATGGGGTCCCTTTGCCATCGATCTTCACCGCTAGCTTCTACTGTACTTCTAGGTCTTGCAAGCTGCCGAGTAATCCGGAACTAGGTTTCTGTTTGAAGGTCTGACCTTTTTCTTTAGAATGTGATATGGGTATAATAAATGGCAGGTCAACTAAATTGAAAGGACACACAGTAACTCACGGTGCAACATGTCTACAGTACAGAGTGAAGTTTATTGTAAAGTTAACTGTTTATGTTAGCAAATTTTATCGGAGCACAATAGCATAGCTACAACAGACGACGATTAGTTGTATCCATCCCTAAATGGCAAGGAACTCCAATGAATTTGTTTAAAAAAATACCTAAAATCAATCCATTTTTTCTGCTCTAAAAATAAATTAGCTCGCGTACTGCGTTTACGTTGTTTGTGAACGTCTACAATCTAACTTTAAATGGCAGTGTTTTGGAATACAAACGGCAAAATTGGCGCAAACCAGGATCGAATGTACGAACAGAAAATTCCAACAACACGCGTGCCCTCATACTTATACCATTCAGTGTACGATGATCCACCCAAATTAAACCACCCAATCCTCCCCAGCCACGAAACTCTTTCTCCGTTGCCATGACACTTAAAGAACCTTTTGAACTCGAAACGAAGCGAGGCCACTTTTGAAACTGTTGCTACACGTTTGTTGTTTGTTGATTCTTCAATGCTTAGCTATCCAGCCTTGCTTGGCGAGATTGTTCGGATGCGAGAAGATGATGAAAGCCTATCAATTATCGGGTGTATTCGTCAAATTGAATGGTCCTACTTACGCCCCGAAGCAATCTTTGTGCGGATAGTGTTTCAGTCGACGGAGAAATTGCGCCTTTAGCGTCGTTCGTTGCTATTTCGAAACGGAAATAGATTGCGCGAAGCGGGCGGGAATTGAATGAACTTAAATAAATAATGTTTGTGCTCTTTGAAATTTCAAACAAACAAAGAAAAAGAATCTTTGAAGTTTTTGTTTCTGTGCACGTGTGATAAAACTGGGATGGTATATTTATTTTATCTATGCATTGGTATGAACTCAAAACAGCACAATTTGTTATTGTAAATCGTAACCCTATAGCACAAGGCATTGGGGTTTCACTCAATTTTCAAGACCGCAAAAAAAAAACAGTTGTAGGATCATTATTTTCATAAGGCAAAGAAAAAGCATTAGAGCTTTTTAAAGCCCATCCCCACGGTCACAGATTTTCCCTTGGCTCAAAAACTTTCACTACAAATGGAGGTTGAATTGAGAATGAAAAAAAAAGCACACACACACAAACGCAGGAAAAAACAGCAAAAAAAAGGAACTGAAAACTTTGCCCTCCAGTTTTGGTGCAACTTTTATCGGAGTAAGGAGCACAGCGTGTAGTATGTGATACGATTGCAAGAGAAGCAACAGAAGAGGAGTTTCTCTTTTTTTTTTGTTCCGGTCGAAATGTTAAATATGACCGGCAGAATGTGGGAATAAATGCTTCCGCTAAAAAGACAAATCCCAGCACCGCGTGGGTGGATGGGCGAGCTAGCGCGTGTGTCCAATAAGGTGGTGTACACCTTATCTTCCATTTTACCACAACCCATAATGTACGATTACTGTTTTTTTTTGGGAGGGTTCGGTGTTCATCCAACCAACGATCCTGACGGTTTGGATCGTAAAACATCATAAAGCAGATTTTGGTATTTTCCTCGCTACAAGACTACCCACAGTGCAGCAAACGATAGAAAGGCAGGACAAAAGAAAGAAAGAAAGAAAGGAAAAAACAGAAGGTAAAAACCGTTTACTTACTTCGTACGGGAAAAAAAAACCGTCTTATGTGTTGCTTCGTTTGTTGATTGCTTTGTTTTGTGCTCGAGCTCTTATCAGGTAGCGGACGGTACGACAGACACCGAGTGAATTTAATTAGAGCGAAGCGAAGAGGGAACCATAATGCAAACCGTTTGTCAGCCAACGGCCTGGGATGTGCACGGCTGATCGTGGTTTGACGATTATGGTGCCTGAAGATGATGAAATGGGTAAAACAGCAGCATTAAGCGAGGGTCCCGGAGGCTGCGTGGACCCTTTTTTTACCGACGGAATCGGCGTTTGCCGAGATTCCTTCGGGTGTAGTTGAAGTTTGTTTGTAACGATCCGTACCGATTTGTTTTATTCGTTCGAGGTTCGATAGAAAAAATACACCACACGAACAAAAAAGGGCCAACCAAAGGAATCGGAAATGTAGTAGATACAAAAAAAAGCACACACACACTCCCCAACACATCTTTCGTTTACCTTTCTTTGAGGGAATCGGTTACGAAAGGTGTGCAGACTGTACGGAGCGAGTGGGTTTGATGGTGATACTAGAATCAATTTTCTGACACACACCAAAAAAAAAAAAAGGAAAGAAACGGGGCGAACGAGAAAAAAACGGTTACTTTCGCCGATAGAATGATGCGGGTAAGCTGCTGAAGATGTATAGCTGGAAGAATGTCGTCGGCAAAAAAAAAGAAGAAAGGATAGAAGCGGGTTTTGGCTTTTTGGCCCCTGATCGGCAGTTTTGCCACTTCGTGTAATCAATGCAGAGCGCAAGATTTATAGCATTTTTATTCATCCCCGTTCCGGAAGGTATTGTAACCGATCGGTACCGGGTTTTTTTTCGAAGCTTATCGATATATTATACCATTAGGTGTTTCTTTGCACACTGTCTGGAAAATGCGGAAATGCTGTGGCTAAGGGAAAGATGCAAAAAGCTGAAATATGTTTCGAAATTATTTTCATACTACTGCTCACACGTGGCGAATGTGATTTTCTCTTAAAGCTTTAAGCGGAAAAATGGTCGCTTCGCGCACCGGTCGAACATTCTTTCCAAGCAAAAATGTGATTAATTAGACCCTTCCGCATTAGCTTTAATAGAGTTTTGTGGCTAGGGTCCGGGTAGGGTCTCATGATGCCCATTAACAGTGCTTTTGCCTGCGTCTCCATCGCCATTTTGCTGATTGGTCGAACAGTTTTGCGGGTGCGCCTTTCGGTAAAGATAGAGATGAACGGATGTTACCAATGGGCTGCTGGGTGTAACCTGCTCCAAGCGCTGATGATTATGAATAATTTAGTTTGCAAACCCGAAACCAACCGTTGGGCAATTCGATCCTTAGAAATAAAATATTAAATTGATGAAAGTGTGGATATTACTTTATTACTTGTATTTCTATCAAAGAAAAAAGCCTTCATCCAACCATGTGAAACACGTGCTAACCAATGAAAAACTCTTATATTTAGGCTGTAAATCTCTTACTGCAATCCCTTTTGAGAAGAATAATTTTGCAAAGTAAGTCAAACAGTGAGAAAGCCTTAAAGTAATGAAGGCATCAAAAAAATCTACCACATGTTAGAAGAAAGGTAATTACAGAACAAACCCCTAATCACAATGCCATGAATTTGGTGGATTATGTTGATGTAATTAAAAACATGTTTTTCTCCAACGCGGCGGAACACGTGTAATGTTAAGCACGTGTTACGGAAACCCGCCAAGAGCACGCGATAATAAAGGCATCGTGGCGCTAAAAGAGAAGCACCATTGCTTCCTTTCATTAATGTCTATTGAACGTTCTGATGGAAGCAACGGTTTGTTTGTTGGTATGTAAAATAAAAACAAAGAAGTTTCTTGTCTGCTCATTGTAAATACTTATTTTGAATTAACGTGCTGGCTTGTCAGTATTTTCTTTTAAAAAAAAATAAATTCCAAGAAAAAAAGCTCGTGACGAGAACACAAAACATACATGTTTCGAAAGAACTCGTGATGAACATTTCAATTCAATCAGTACGCAGATCTTTTATAAATTCTAGGTACTAATTTGCAAAAAGTCGTTTTTAAGAAAGCAAAACGCTTTTAAACATTGAACATATGTGTTTTCGTATGGGGATGTGCATTACACTTTCGGTATTTGCCGGTTTATCGATTGAAATTCATTCACCAGACATTCTTGAAACCGAAAGCTTCGAGAAAATCCAGTAAAGATATGCTTTATCAACCTTATGCTCAATGGAGCACTTTGATACATTGATTATCCTTCCTAAGATAATATTGTTCAAAGTTTTCCGTTCCATAAAATCCCAAATCATGTTGGCTGATTAATATAATTTAGCATCTCATATAGCATCAATGTTTTTATCACCAGAATAAAAAAAAGAAAGCAAATTGTTATTTTGCGTTAGCAATACGGATGAGTGTTCCACTCAAACGAACATTTGATGGACCCAGGCTCATATCAAGATGTTAATGAAATAGTCTGTCAAGCGTAAACTAAACTTTTTGCCAATTTGCCCTCCAAACCGCCAGCTATCCGGCCAGTGTGCCGTGACCAAAGTAAACATAAATATCGCATCCTGATCGAGTGAGTGAAATTTTATTAGAACTGGAGGGGGTACGCCCCCCAGTACGCCTCAACATTGGCGGCCCCCCCCCAAAAAAAGGTTCGCTAGAATTTGAGCTCGCCGGTTGATAAACAGTACGGAAGCGGAAAATCAATTCCATCTTTCCAACGACGACGGCGATGGCGACCACCACCAACACCATCAAGAAATGGCGCTCGGCTGTGCCGCTGGTGGCTTTCGTCAGCTTAATCGTTAAGCTTCCTACTTTTGGGTGGTAGGCGAAAGCTTTCTTCGGCTGGTTGCTTTCCGTTAGATCCCCGATAACCGGTAAGGAAAACAATCTTTCAAGAGTAGATCGAAATATCGATACGCATCGGGTTCGGGAAGCATCAGAACCGGCAATCCGTTCCGGTGTTCTTGCGAAACGTGAAAGTGTGTTAAACCCCGACACAACCAGATATCCGATGCGGGGGTAATGATGCTTACGATTTTTACGGACCAATTTTGATGTGGAAACTCCAGACATTGGGTCCAACCGGAGAAGCGCACCGTGTGTTCGGTGGCGCGGCAAAAAAATTAAGTATTAACATGTAGCAACCAGCAACGTGCGCACAGTTTTCCACACGCAGTCATAACAGAAACGACCACTCCGGTTCGCTTAACGGTAGCGATAAATTGTACGAAACACGACAGTTCGTGTACGTGGAGCATGCGGTTCAGATAGCTTAGCCTTATCGTTATCTGCTCTGCCCTGCACGTGTTTGTATGTGTAAAGCGAAAGAAATTTATCTCTAATGGCATAACTTGTCCAATCAGACAACTTCAGGATACGAATCTCTGGCATCGTTGTCAGTGTTCTCTCCACGCTCATCGTATCGGTCATGTCAACGGATGTTTCTGAACTGGAACTTTCTACCCGGAGGTATATTTGCATTGAAATGCCATATTGATGATCGAAATTGTGTATTGTTATTATCGTCATACATTCAGCAAATTTATCGCTCTTCAGTGTTATGAACCCTATGAAAAAGTTTAGTAAATCTTCCTCTTCGTTCTAGCAAATTGAAGCTTTTGTTCAACAGGGTAATCATTGTTCAGGTCATACTTAAAATTCCTACCTCGTACGATAAAAGAATAAACATTATATTTCATGAGCAACATCACAAAATCACAGCAATGAAATCGAAAGGCAAGAAGTTAAAAGATACATACTGATTTGATATGTAACAAAATTAGCATGTAAATTAAAAGGAGTAATATTTCTACGGAAAATGTGTCCTTATTCTTGTCTCTTCTTAAAAAATCTCAATTTTTATTTACTTCTTAATATATTTTAACATGATTTAATTCAGATGTTATCAACGTTTATAACGCTGGTCAAATGTTATTCATTAATGTTCCACTTATACGAACATTTAACTATTTAATTTTCAATTATTTAAATACTTTTTATTAAAATTATGAAAAATAAATGTTCATTTGTTTCGTATCCAATTTTTTGACTTACAATTTCTTTATAAATATTTTAATTTTACTTGTGTTACAAGTGTGTGTTGGTGCCATAAGCTTCTGCGTTAGGTCTAAGTGCACGATATGTCCTCGTTCGAATCTCTTCTAGTACTACTCTCCTACTTAACAAGGGTTGTTATGGTAAAAACATGTCTAGTAAGCCAATTTTAAACAAGTCCCACCCGTCATATAAGACAGGGCATGACAGAGTAGATTCTCTTGTTACACCAGAGAGAAAACGAATCGTACAAAAGAAATGAAGAACAACACCAAAAAAAAAATCTTTTGTAAAACCTTTCATCCAAACATCGTTCGGTCGTTGTACAAAATAAAATAAATGGCACATCTTTCCAAAACGGAAACCCTCCTCCGTAACAACACGGGAAATGGCTGTGTGGGGGGTCATTCCATATGAAATGACGTGGGTGTTCATGTGATTGAACGTTTGCTATGATCAATTGTTGGCCTGATACTGTTACAGATTTTGGAACCGATTTAGCGGGATCCATATTTACCTCACCCAGTTTTGAAGGGATGAAGTGTATTTAACGTGTTGTGAAAGAATGCCAATCCCCGGCACCCGGGATACGCCCGGTAACGAGTGGATCGAATAGAATGGGTTAAGTGAAAGCTAATCCAGCTTTCCAGCCCTTTCACCACATGGTACAGGAGCCATATCTATATTTTTTAATGTTGCTCATGTTCACCGTGAGATGTGATGTTGGCAGTATGTTGCCATAACATGCCCGTCGGCGATAGCATGGTCCGTATTGTTGTTTTGTGAAGCAAACGAGGAATGTTGAAAAAATATGAAGCAATTTTTGTTATGTTGTAAAACAATACACACACGAAAAAGGAGAAAGAATTCGCGAAACGTCTGCAACGTTTTAACCCACTACATGTAAGGCCGGCGTGCAAAATTTAACAAATAATCTTAAGGAGCGATAAAGCGAAAAGAAGAAATATACCTTGGGAACTTTCAGCTGGTTGGGTTCTTATTTATTTTTTCCCGTATTTAGTCATTCTTAACGACCGTCATAATGGTCCAATAGTAGAAGGTTTATCACTTTCTTGTCTACACGGTTGTCGTTTGGATTAATGCTCAAATTAAATACCACAGTCAACGTGTTTTCTTTAACGGCTGCAATAGGCGCAAGTATGTTTGAAAGTAAGCTAAAGTGTAAGAGAGAAAGAGAAGCTGCAATTTAGGGTGCAAAATGCAAAAAAGAGACAAAACAGTACGAATTTCAGTGAAAGGCTCTTGGCACTTTTTTACAAGTTGTCATAGCAACACACGCGATTGGCATGAAGCTTTTTTTTGTGGAATGAAAAAGCTCTAAATTCATCTTCAAATGTTTCAAAATATTTTCTTAACATCTGCTACTAGTTTATTTGTAAATAGTAGGAAAAATATTTTGGCGAAATTAAAACTATATAAAAAAGGTTCTATAAATATTTACTATCTTTACTGGGGTTTAAAATAGTAAGATAGTAAAATGGCATAACAATTCCCAATTGTTTTTTATTTATTGCATAAAAATATAAACTATAAATTAAAATATTGTATAAAGATGTTTAAAACAAGACGATTTGATTACAACGCAAACATTTCCTATGAAAGTTGAAAGTATTTCCGATCAAATTGGAGAAATGAAAGAAAAACAGTGGAACCAGTAAAAAATAAATCTAAATTCTTATGATGCACATAATAAATTGTAGAGAAATAAAAGTTCGACCTCGACTGTGCGTAGGGCCATTCTTGCTAAAATACCATCAAACTGTAATAAACAATGAAGGATTTCAACTTTGTACGGTGCGAAAAGTGTAGCGAATCACCAGCGTAAGCCAGTTCCTAGCAGTGCAATTTCAGTGTAACACAGCTTAATCGTTCCGGGAGAAGAACACACATTAAAATAATTGCCAAACTTTCCGATTTTTATTCCGCGCCTTTTTGCCAACACACGCCGTGTGTTCGCTGGAAAAGGCATTTTAAACAAGCAAGTCTGTGTGTGTGTTTTTTTGGGGTGGTTTTTCTAAAGAATGTTTTGCCATTTGGTACACGGTTGAAATGCATTTGAATTGATGGTGCTAAAAGCTAACAGTGCCTGTTTGCGCTAAAGAGTTTTTTGAAACTTTGGTCTTCGGGTTTTTATGCCGGTCGTACGAGGATTTGTCGGATTATTAATCGTCTTGTGTGCAATACATTAATATCGTTCCGTTTGCTATGCAGCGTAGTACACAAAACAAATACCAGCAAAACAATCATTCGATTCGTAAAGCGTCACACTGCGAAGCATCAGGTGGTGTGCCGCCATCCCTTTGTATTAGATTTCATCCGACAACGGAAAGGCTTTTGAACTTAGTATAATCAAAAAATGAAGTAATACCACTGGTGCTACCGTTTGCGCAATCCAGCGGATACTCACGCGAAATGGATGCACAAAAGCAAGACGCCTTTTGTTACTAACTACTGGCAGGACGAGTGTTTTCCATTTTGCCTTGCGTTTATGGTACAAGAGTGGCAATCAAGCAGCCTAATACTGTCGGTAGCTTAACGGGACGGACTCACATTTACGAGGTCGAGAAGTGTCAGATAAGATCGGGGTCAAGCATATTGTTTTGTTCGTTTGCCAGAGCAGAAAAAAGTGCACTGTCGAAGCCGAAGCCGCGGAACCACGACCGCTAAAACATGGCCAGCAAGACAATTCCGGCGATGCTACACGGCTACCATTCTTTTCGCAAACACAGCCCGGCGACAAAGTGAAAGTCGCCACTTTTCGCGTCATTTCGCGGGCAGGGTTGGGTTCGGTTGGAATTAATGGCTTTATTTATGCGCGACAAAGAAAGAATGAAGAAAGATTATGACAATAACAACTGATTGTGACATATTTAACGCCAGGTAGCAAATGACACCTAAACGGAAGATATAGTACTCCAGAAGTTAGTGATTTATTTTATTGCTCCGTTGCGTTTCGAGAGCACGTGGCAGGGTGCGGTTTGTCTGCCAATTCTGGCGAAATGGAATGGAAACGGTGCTTTCGGTTACGGTTTCGCTGGCACCATGCAAACCTCCATTGTTACATGGTTAATTTCACTCACAATTAAGAAACGTTGCTACAGAGACACAATACTACATTCGTGTGACACATGTCAAAGCTTTCGGCAGAGCAATTTCACGGCCTACTACAAACAGACACACACACACATACACACATGAATGTTTGCATTAAACTTTGTCTTTGAAAAGCGAACGGAAAATGGCAGGAGCACAATTGTGTATGTACATTCCACCAGAATGGCAGGCAGCTTTGGCCAATGCAACGGCTAAACTTCTGCGCTAGAGAATTGACACACGGGCACACGAAATTCCATTACTCATGCAAATATTCATCCATTCTCGGTCTTGGTGTACGGTACACCGAATCCGGCACGCCTACCGTCGAGGAAACGAGCCGGAAAGGTATTTTCCATCCATCGGTTACTTTAGCAGCAGTAGCAGTAGCAGTAGTAGCAGTGGGTTTAGAGATGACTTGTTGTCAACTGTGAGCGAAAAAATGCTATTCCGCAGAAGTGCTTTGACTGGCTTGTGGTGACTTATGAATTTGTGATTTTGCTCTCGAAAGCGCTGATACTTGGCTTGATTAAATACATTCCGGTTTTGGATAAAGCGAACTTTCATTTGCAAGGTTTGGGTGTGCTATGAACTTTAGGAAAAGATATTTAAATTAGCTAAAGCAATGGTTAAAAAATGCTTCATTTTTTGTATCCAATAATTTAATATTTTTTTTGACAAAATGATCATGCTGTGCTGTGAGTGCTCATGAGCTTTTATTAACGTTCGTAAAACTTTAGTAAAATTAAAATAAAGTTTTCAATTTAATAGGCATAACTTTTCATTTATCACTTTAGCAACGTTTTTTACTTAAAATCATATTTTTGCACAAACTTCACAAACCTAGATTCACACTCTTTACCTGCATGAACGGATAAATCCATGATGAAGCTTTGCCAGATATATGTTACTATCCTTCACGCTGGGGGAGAATTTATAAAATATTCCACTACAATATACCGTCGTCACTGTGCATAATTTTATAGCACATTTGCATTCGTGTGTGGAGTTTGATGAAGAGTCACCGTAGGAAAAGGAACACGGAACAGAACACACATTTTGCACGTGTTTGCACCATTAAACCGAAAATAGCATCGAACAAACTATCGGCTGTAGTTCTGGTGTAAGGAAACTTGCATTTGCAACCAGTTAACCACAATATCCAACGCAACCACAATATCCAACGCAATTGCACTGCACATCCACTACCTAATCCTTCCGGTCCGTTAAGTTCTGCATCCTGCTGGCACAACCTTTTTCCTGCAACAGTCAAAGCGCGCAAAAAAAAAAAACCTCCGTCGGACGAGACACGGGTCGTCTGTGTTTCTCGTCTGCCGAAGCGAAAGGCACGCGACCCGAACACGCTTCCGTTCACGTTGAAATCGAACGTTGAAATGAAAGTGAAAATGCTACCCAGTGTGTACCCGACTGCTCCCGACACATCCGATGGAGACGCCAGCCGTAACGGTCGGCAGAGGCGCTCGAAAGCTTGCTCGAAAGCGTTGAGCAAAAACAGCACGAAGAAAAAATACGGCGACGATGCGAAAGCTCTCCCTGGCGCAAACCGAATGCCGGGTTTCGGCCCCGGTATGGATGTGTCTGTGTGCGCAGGATGAAGTTTGTTTGGGGCGTTTTTCTTCACCGTTCGTCCGATGTTGATACCGGCATAGTGGAAAGGACTCATTGCGCGGTGTGGGGCGCGGTGCTGGTGGTGGTGCAAACGTTTTTCCATTCGCGTGTACAGAAAACAGTCAGTCAATTGCAGAGTGAAAGTAAGAGGAACGTACCAAACAAAACATAAAACAAAAAAAAAAAAGACACAACGAAAAAATATCTATCTGAACGGTTTTTTTTTCCCAGCCTGGGCTTTTGCGTGGAAAGCGTATTTCATTCTCGCCTCCCAAACGGCATTGTGTTCGGTGGGACTGTTGGCCAAAAGCAGTGGTAGAATAAAAACGAAAAAACACGTGACAGGTTTGAGCAAGTGATGAACATACGTGATATCTTCCCGTGGTTTGGTGTTGAAATGGTTTGGAAGCTTAGCTGGTGGTACGTAGCCGCGTACTACTTTCATCAGCTGCAACGACCATTTTTAAGAGCATCCCAAATTGGATAGAAGTTGATGGATATGGTGCGCATAACAACATCACTTCGTTATATATCACAGACACACGCGTAAGTGAAAATAAATTTAGACAAGCGCAACAAACGAAGGAAAAAAGTGAAACGAAATGGGAAATGATTTTTCTACTACGTTTACATGTTATTTTTGTCTTAAGAAAGTGTTTTTCCTCTACCTTCTCCGTATGCATGCAATAACGCAAATGTCCAGCTGTTTCGAAAAGGCTCAAACCTCCTGGAGTAGCTCTTTCGCCACGTGCCCAGCTGTACACGTCAGATTTTGCCGGCTCGTACCGTTTGGTACTGATGTTTGCTTAGGACAGGGGAAAAGTTCGAATGTTATCTCTGGCAAGAAAAATGATAAGCGGCTAGCCTGCTTGCGTTGTGCAAATTTTGCATTTTTTTGTGTGTAGCTATTTTACCTGCTGTAAAATCAGGACTTTCCCATGGCTGTGCTGTGATAATCCGAGTGCGATAGAGCCAAATGCTGAGTTTGATCATGAATTTTTGACGATCGTTTGCAGATCGATCGAAGGGGAAGTTTTGACGTGAATATTTACATTATAAAGTACTGTTATAACGGCTTATTTGTGAATGTACTGTAAGCCAATAACCTTCAATGATGCTTTGAAATGCCTCTTGCCAATATTAATTCGCTTTAATAAAATCTTTAACAATCGTTGTAGCAAAAAAGGGAAAGAAATGGTGATTAGATTTCAATAACAAACTATTCAACCAAATCGGCCACCTACACGGTGAAGAGTGCGTGTAGCCTTTTGCAACCCTAGCCTAATAGAACCTTTTAATCGATGGAGCCAGGTTCCTAAACAAATCACTCGTGAGCTGTGGAATTGTGAACTAGAAATCGGAAAAATGTAAAATATCACACTCCGTTTATACGTTTAGTTTTGCCTATGTTATTTTTTTTTCGAGGGAAATGAAATGTCTTTTTGTGACATTTTCGATTTACGAACACACACTAACGCATTGTCCTGCTTGGCACACTTGTACTCTGCCACTCTTACCAATAGTGAGTGGTATGTTTACAGTTTGCTAAGGAAAGGAAGCAACTGCAAAAAAAAAACAAATAGCCAAACACCTTTACCTTCACGGAAGGGCTTGCTCTTCCGTTAAGGACGATTGGGTGACAGTTTTTGCCACGTTTTCAACGTTAATTCAACAATAAAGCAAACAAATTTAATTCGGAACGAAGAATCAATTAAATTATAAGTGTAAAAAGGGTCTTATTACATACTGGGAAAGAGACACGTAGGAACACACACATCCCGATGCTCGTGCATTTCCGTTTACAAACCTGTGTTAACATAGCTGTTCTGCTCTATTTTTGTGTTATTTTTTGTATTATTACAAACGCGTCGGTCAAACGATTTTTGGGCATAATCGCAAGAAGCATTTAACGGCAAAGATAGAAGATCATTCGGTTTGGGCACAAAGCAATAGTAATTGCAAACATGTTTCACTTACGGCATGGCATTGAATTTGTTTACCATAATTTCACGTTTCACACTTTGCACAAGTTGATCACTATATACATCGTATCAAATAGAGTTTCACAAAGCACATCACAATTAAGACTTCCTAATTTTCCTAACGAACAGAACACTGAACGGGATTTTGTGTATCTGTTATTTGTTATGCTACGTTCGAAGTGTCAAAATTGAGTATCCAGCGTGAGTGACAGTAAGAGTTTCGATTTCATCCGATCTTTTAGATGAGTTACTGTGTGTACGGGTAATGATAATGCATAGTTTATAAAATTAGTTTCATTTATTTATTAATGTTTCTTTCGTTCGGAAATGTCAAACAAATGTCTTTTCACATGATAAAATTGGTTCTCTTGGTAAAATTGGGTTGATTTTTTTTATTGTTTGTTGTTGTCACATTTAGGTCACGTTAAAAATTTAGTTCTTTTTACTGTGTAGCATTTACTAACCGCAGTCTCATCTAACTTACAGGCTATTTGTCCGTCACAAACAATCCCTAAATGAGAAAAAAAAACATATTACTGGCGTTTCGTCGCCTTCACCTTTAACGGTTGGCTAATTTTGGCGAAAAACAATGGCAGCTTCTTCTGCTTGTCCATGATGATCAGTGCGAACGGTTGATCGGCTTTGAAGTCGAGTGTGTGCGTAATGCTGAGCGGAATGACGGTTGCTGTGGTAACGCTAGTCGCCACAGTACCGTGCGGGTTAACCGTCAAAAAGGATTTCTGCTTAACGTCCGATACCTTCACATCGTTCATCGATAGCTGATCGAATGGTTTACGATCGCCAAACATACTCGCCAAGCCCATCTGTGGAAGCGAAATAGGAACGTAAAATAACATATTATGTTGTATTCAACATATTATGCTGCTGTTAAGCACACTGACCTTCTTGAGTGGTTCCACCAGTGAGACAGTACTTTCCGCCTTAAACTCAGGCAACTGAACTCGCACTTTGCTTGTTTCGTCTTGCTCGATCTCGGCCAAAATGGTTTTCAAATGTTCGGCCGTGAACTGTCGCAGCTCACGGTCAAGTTGGAAACGCTCGTTGGGCAGGAAGAGAATCATTGACATCCGATCACCATCGTACGGCAGCTCGATCCAACACAGTCCGTTGGAAGAATCATCGGTTCTGGTGTTTCCGTTGCGCAGTTCCTTCGTAAGGTACATCATCGATACGGACGACCGCTTTGACGGTTGTCCTCTTATCTCGAAGGAACCACGTTCGGTTTTGTTGAACTTGTACATCCACGTCCCGTTGAAATAAAGGGCATTCAGCAACAGCAGTTGGGTGTCGGAATCGATCGAATCTATGATAAGAATAGATGCAATGATTTGTTTTGATTCACAATATTAAAAAAAAATCCGCATGATTTTAAGACATACTTTCATCAATCACTTCGACAATGCGTTGCCGCGTCTTCTCCTTAGCCCAATTGTTGATTGTTTCCGCAGCAAGCCTGCGGTTGGAGAAGTCCATTTCATCCAGCGGGATCTGCAGACGTTTAACCGAATTTCGGAATGCTGGCAGTAGCTCGATCGTGGTGGATTTAAATATCTGCGAAGCTGTGTCCAGTTTGTTCTTGGATATGGGTCCATGCTCCGCGTGTGGTTTCAGCGCCCGATCAATATCGTGCAGATCGTTTATGTTTAGCTGGAGAACTGAATCCATTTCCAAACGCGTTTCATTGGAAGCTCCACCGCGTAGGTAAGACAGCAGCGATTGTACCATGAGCGGACTAATGATGTAATTGCTCGAATCGTCGCTCAGGAAAGCTTTCTGGAAGAGTTTCACCGAAAAATCCATCACTTTCGCATCGTACGGAACAGTAGACATCGGCAGTTCCAGCTCTTCATCGACACCAGGTTGTTGTGCTGATGAGGGAGACATCGCTTCGGAGTGCCGTGTGCCAAACTCATTGCAACCGTTACCGGTGCATGGTGCCGGTTGTTCGACCGATTGTATGTTTGACAGCGAGGAGCAGCGATTTGAGTAGATATGGTTTTTGGAATGTTGGCTTAAACATTGTTCGATGTCTGGGTGGGCCTCAAGGTAGGTTTGAAACTCATTATCACAGTTCCGTTTGCGAATGTTGTTGAAATTGCAGAATTCTTCCTTCGTCAGGATAACAGTGCCCTGGTATTGAAGGTTTTGGCACGAAACGTGACCGGCGACGGCTGCAATAAAGTTACAAAAATAATAAAAATTAGTTCATGAACGGTAAACAGAATTTTAAGGTTATTATCAGTTGCGCACAAACGAGTCAAACCGGTAAAGAGCAAACTTGGGGAAAGTACAGCGCATTTTGTTATTACACCAGCGTAGCATAATCTAATGATGAGCTTAATTCCGGTTTTAAAATCGTAAAGTAAACATCACCCAAGCACAGGGGAATTCCAATTCGTATTCGGTACGTACGGGTTTTACCCATACAGCTATACGAAGTATCGATAGAATATCGATGGACGCTTGGGATGAATTCAAGCGCAACCAGTACGCTAACACTANGGAAAGCTTTCTGGAAGAGTTTCACCGAAAAATCCATCACTTTCGCATCGTACGGAACAGTAGACATCGGCAGTTCCAGCTCTTCATCGACACCAGGTTGTTGTGCTGATGAGGGAGACATCGCTTCGGAGTGCCGTGTGCCAAACTCATTGCAACCGTTACCGGTGCATGGTGCCGGTTGTTCGACCGATTGTATGTTTGACAGCGAGGAGCAGCGATTTGAGTAGATATGGTTTTTGGAATGTTGGCTTAAACATTGTTCGATGTCTGGGTGGGCCTCAAGGTAGGTTTGAAACTCATTATCACAGTTCCGTTTGCGAATGTTGTTGAAATTGCAGAATTCTTCCTTCGTCAGGATAACAGTGCCCTGGTATTGAAGGTTTTGGCACGAAACGTGACCGGCGACGGCTGCAATAAAGTTACAAAAATAATAAAAATTAGTTGAAATGAACGGTAAACAGAATTTCAAGGTTATTATCAGTTGCGCACAAACATGTCAAACCGGTAAAGAGCAAACTTGGGGAAAGTACAGCGCATTTTGTTATTACACCAGCGTAGCATAATCTAATGATGAGCTTAATTCCGGTTTTAAAATCGTAAAGTAAACATCATCCAAGCACAGATGCCGAGCTGGTTTGGGGAATTCCCATTCGTATTCGGTACGTACGGGTTTTACCCATACAGCTATACGAAGTATCGATAGAATATCGATGGACGCTTGGGATGAATTCAAGCGCAACCAGTACGCTAACACTAAAGGCAAGCAGTTCAGAACGAAGAACAGGAAAGGTCAACTCCGCAGCTACAGCTGATAAGCCTTACAACCTTGCGGTAAAGGATGGAAATTTCCGTGTAGATGTGTCCTGCGCTATTATCACAGATAGTTCGAAGTGATTAACGTAATGTTTCCTACCCACAACTAGTAGTATCCAAATCATTTGACCCACGGACACACAGGTCAAGACCGATACGAGCAGTAAACGCAACAGCGAACAAACGCACGAAGAAGCTGTAAAATTCTCACTTCCAACAGCTTCCAACACAACGATCGCGACCTCGTAGTAGAACGGCAATCGAGGGACTGGTTCCCGGAGTGTGATGCCGCGGCTCTGATAACCGGTCCGATGAGCATGCTCTCACGCAGTTGTTTTGTTTCGTCGAGCGGGGAATCCACAGCGCCATGCTCACGCACACTATCACAACAACACTGTGTGTGTGTGTGTGAGTTTGAGCGATCTTGCAACGTGCATAAATTGATCTCGCTGCGTTTGAACTGAATCGCTGTTTTTTGTCTCGCGTCCGCCCACTAAAGATGAAGATGAGTACAGTGCTGGATATGTTTTGTCAATAGACTCGGAATTTGATTAGCATAGTATAGAAGAATTGTTTAAATGTTTGTTTTTTTTCAGCTGTAAAATATTGCCATCATTAATCGAAAAATGTAAGGCAATTTTTTTTTGTTTTAACAAATTGTGAGCTTTTTTAAAGATTCGTCTGTTGAGCATATAAAACGTTTACGTCAGAAGTTGTTTGCAATGAAGGGAATTCCACAGAAACGGTATCAAATCCCATCGCGATCGTTTTTTCCCCCTACCAGTGATTAAATATTTGACTATGACATGCATGACCTGATAGGCCTATATGCCAAAATGAAGCTTCCATATAGTTTTATGCTTCGGTCTACGGTCTAGTACCCTGAAGATCGTGGATCGAATCGCTCGATTCTAAATCACATGCTAACAATTCTCATGACATAGTAGAAACGATAAGCAGAGCGAAAGAATGGGAAAATGGCTGCCTTGTTTGTAATTTTGAATGCTGCGTAAGAGAGGCAGGCATGACTTTAGACCGTGATTGACCAACTATGCAGCATACCCATCCGAGTTTAATCTGCTATTCAAAAAAACGTTCTGCTAGAGGATCATTTCCAAACAATTTATCATAAAAGATGATCAACCTGATAAAATGGAACAGTTACAAAAATGTACTTTATATAACTTTGCTAGTTATAAAGTGTATTTATGTAACATTAAAATTTGGTCGTTTTACGAATAACGCGCTAAAAAGAGCATTTACTGTTCCTGCGTTTAATCCATACCAACGTGGAGGTAGATATTTTTTATACAATAATATTTTATTTAATTCAAATTTTAGTGTACATTATAGCAAAGGCTTAAATGCTAAAAGAGGTAAGTACGTTCATGCTACGTACGGAACCGGTTAGCACATCCCGAACTTAGTTCGATTCCGGTCTTACTATCTTTCCCACGAACATGGGATATTCATTCGTTTTGTCGACGATCATCAGGAGGAAGGGTTCGTTCACGGTAAAGTGAATGGTCGGTGGTGGTGGAGCCGCACTAAGTGCTACGAATCCCAGCGAAGCTGCCGACACTGCTGTGGTTCCCTGCTCGTCGATGCTGAGGAACGTCCGCTGCGAAACGTCGCGTACCACCAGCGGCTCATTGGAAAGCCCGCTCAGTGCTGACGATCGGTCAAAGATCGATTTCAGGCCCATATTCTTCAGTGCCGGTACCAGAGACAGAGAGCTGTACAGATTGAACTTGGGAACGTGCAGATGCATCTTGTTGGAGCCACGGTTCTGCTTGAGATTCGTAATAATCTCAGCCATATCCTCCACGTTTAGCTGTTCGACCGATCGCTGCAGCTGGTGGCGTACCTTCGGCAGCATCAGAATCATCGACAGTCCAGTGGATCCTTCGTAAGGCAATTCCACCCAACGGATACCGTTGCCATCTTGGAATTCTTTCTCGCCGTACCGCAGCTTGTTGTACATGTACATCATCGGTACCTGGATACCGATTTGGCCTCTCGTTTGGGGCGCTGTCTCGAAGAATCCCGGTTCCGTTTTGGTGAACTGATGCTTCCATTTTCCCTTGAAGTAGATAACGCTCGCCATCATCATACGAGTAGAGGCATCCAGAGAATCTGGCAAAAAAAAGAAAGACATAGCGAACGTAAGCAATCACGTTAAACACACAACCGATCAGGCAAGATCGCTTGCTCGCATAACTCACTGGGTGCAACTATTTCCCGTATTATTCCGCGCGATTTTTGGGCAACCCAATTGTTGGCAGTGGCCGCGGCGGTATTCCGGTTGAGGAAGTTAACCCGCAGAAACTCGACCCCATCCTGCAGTGCGTTATCCTGGATGGCTTTGTTGATTTTGGTATCCGCACCCAGAAAGATGGCCATGGCTTGATCGAGATGGTTCACGCCGGTCTGTTGGGTGGCACTGACTTGATTGCGTACCAAATTTCCCAGTTCCTGTGAGGAGGCAATTACTGAGGAGCGTAGCTCGTTCTTCGTACCGGCGTCAACCCCATCGTACAGGCTGGCCAGAAGTGTCTGCGGGAGGATTGGGCACATGACAGTATTTTCTTGCTGAGGCAAAATCATGGTCTGTAAAAGATGCGAAATTCCAAAGGTTAGTGAGCTGACAAGGTAACCAGTGTGACATCCGTAGTTTGTGAGAGTACCTTCAGCATACGCCAGGCAAATTGCATCGCACCTGACGTCTGCTGCGGCGGCTTCGGTGGGGCAGATTGTGGAACATTATAGTCCTTGGGGAAGTATATGGCCGGTTCTTGTACTTGTTGTTGCTGTTGCAGTTGTACGTTTTCTTTAAGGCGCGACTCTGGCTGATTTGGTCGTGCTGCGCTTAGTGGCGAAGGGTTGTACTCTCCCTCGTAGTTGAAGAAAAAGTTGGAATTTGGTACCGCATTTGGTACATTTTGTGCTTGCGTGAAACATAAGGATGATGCTAGAAAAAAAAGACCACAAACACACACACGCACACGAGTTTAGTCAAATAATCATGTACGAAACGTTGGAATGATGGTCCGAGCTTCCGTTCCATCACTCTACTTCCAGTGTCATCGCACAAAACTNACTCTGGCTGATTTGGTCGTGCTGCGCTTAGTGGCGAAGGGTTGTACTCTCCCTCGTAGTTGAAGAAAAAGTTGGAATTTGGTACCGCATTTGGTACATTTTGTGCTTGCGTGAAACATAAGGATGATGCTAGAAAAAAAAGACCACAAACACACACACGCACACGAGTTTAGTCAAATAATCATGTACGAAACGTTGGAATGATGGTCCGAGCTTCCGTTCCATCACTCTACTTCCAGTGTCATCGCACAAAACTTGCAGCACGGATAAAGGTTACCGAACAAAAAACCAGTATTTCTACTCTACGCCGGTGATGCGACATAACGCGACGTGTCACAAGAATTCACCAACACCAACATCGCACCTCGCATGTCCCATCGCGTTTGTCACCGCGGGGACGTGCAAATCGGAAACACTGTCGTCTAAATCACCTTGAGTTGAGGAACGCACCTCGCTCGGTGTGATCGTTTCATTAGCATCTGATTACTGATCCCACCTGGGAGCTGTACGGTGCTCTACTACTATACTTACCACAGAGCAGCAAAGCGCAGCAGAACGGATTACCAGTCCGGAAGCCAAAGTTTGCGCCAAAGGTTGGTAAATCCATCGTGCCCCAGTGACGCCGGAAACCGGGTTGCGAAAACAATATTTCGGACAGTGTATTTCCTGTACGCAACCACCACCAGCCTTTAAGTGGTGTTGTGCACTGTCACACTACGCTCTTCCACACACACCCGGAACGGAACGGCGTCACGAGCGGGCTGTACGTGCGAACAGGTTTTGCCACACGGGGTTTTCCGTTGCTCAAACAACTCAAACGACGCGACGGTTGTGTGGTGCGTGGTTTCGGATTAACCGCACCGCACGTTGGTGTAGGTGCTGGTGCGCGCTGTGCTAAATAGTGCCGGGCGTCGTGCTAACGTTGCCGATTGTGAATCTGCCTCGGCCGCTGGTTCAGTAGTGACTGACGAACAACAAACAGGCGGCTGAACAGGCTAGGTCACCACCACCCGGCATTGGCACGATGGCACTGCGGACCGATCCCGCAAACCTGTTATGTTGCGCGGGGTTTTTTTGTTGTTGTTTTATTTTTCTGAAACAACGGGAGCTTACCGGACTGGTGTGTAAATCCACCCAGAGCTTTGGCGGCGTTGTTGCTGTACCCGTTGATAGTTTGATAGTGTGAGCATGGTACTATCGCTTTGAAACTTATCAGCGTAAGGAAGGAGCTGCTTGATACATACGCCATAAAGGTGAGTCATTGGTGCAAGGGCATCATGTAGGGTGTAGTTATGACCAGACAAGAGCAATACTGATACCAGATCATACCTTTCGACCGGCGTTAGATAGCGATCGATAGCGGTTGTTAGATGTTTTGAGACAAAAAGGAGCCTAAATCAGTCCCTTGGTTGGTTGGTACACACTGACAACATTCAGTTTGTTGTGCTATTTTTGGAAAAACCTCATACCTTTTCGCATCTCATCCATTCCATGCTGCTGTCAAACGACGCTGCGGTTGCTTTTGACCATGTGTGTCTAAGCTCTACGATTTTAATGCAAATTAGCCATCGGATGTGAAATTTATGCATTTCGAAATGGTTTCGATAGTTCGGTGGGCTTTTTTATTACATTTAGCCCTGCTTAAGATTTCTCACCAATCATCCATGAACTACAAAACTGCGCTGAAATTTGTCGTTCAAACAGTTACTTAAAGTTTCTTTCAAACCTTTTTCAAACCGGGAAGTGTGATCGTTGTTTTTGCTGATGTACACATATACACCATGTACGGCTTTATTAGGCAAATGGTACAGATAAAATTATTTCCAGTTTACATTAAATAATCATAAATAATCGTTCTACCTAAGGCGTTCTATACATTCTAACTTCGGTCTAACCTACTCCACGTCCGTACGATCGCTTCTTGATTCCTTCCCGCTGCACGAGCGGACTGTTATCTTCATGCCTACCAGGCCATAAAAAAAATGGATGTGCGCCCGTCCATCCCAAACCTGTTGAGTACGATTTCAAAATACTTTTAGAAAATAAAATACCATATTTTGAAACGATCAGTCGTTGGTGACGGGTGCCTTCGTTCGGGAGTTCGATTGTTTAGAACCGGTGTCACATCTTTGCGCTCACATTCAGCTTCGTCGTTTATCGTCATCTAGTGGAGCCTTCGGGAACGGATCCAGTAGAAGAGATATAGTGGTGTGTGTAGGTGTGTGTGGAGAGAGGCATCATTCAACCATCGGTTAAGTGTACGCTTTCATAGTGTCTCAACCGTTGGTGGGGTGGGTTTTGTTCGTAGCTAAATGTCAGTGCAAATGGGATCACCTTGCACGTGACAATGTGCAGACCTTGGCAATGAGCATCCCACTGTTCTGGTACTTTTGAACAAAAATACCATCTTTAACCGATATCGCTCGTGTTGTTTAGCGACGTCACAGGGGATTCGCATATACCGGGCACAAGAATAACAGTCTTCGGTGTATCGATTTGCTCGTTGCGATGGGACATATACCAGATAAATCGAGCTCAATATAAGCTCTAACTTATGCTAGCCGCTCGTGAGATTTACTACGAGCTGCCCTCAACAATTTGTTGTACGCGTTCTGTACTGACTATGAGAGTAGTGTCATAAACTAGGCAACTAAGAACTATGAATGCTGGACTATGCCTTCATTCCGGCGGTGGAGAAGTTCCTTCTACTCGACGTACGGTATGTCCGTGATCTTGCCAGCAACGATCACGATGTCGTCGACGATGTCACGCACGAAGAACAGGAACGGCTTGTCGGCGGTAAAGTGTTCTTGCTCGTCATCGAGCGTTTTCGACTCGACGAGATTCGTGGCGGACAGTGCGTTCTCGCTGCTGGAACCCTCGTCAACACGGATCGACACATGCTGTACCAGCTCGTCGACGTGGATCTTCTGCTCGGTGGTAATGCCGCTAAGGTCCGCCTTCGAGGTAAACATGGTGATGAGTCCAAGCTGCAATGGGATAAGTAAAGTGGGTTCATTATGGATTTGATTTTATTTTGCTGCAGTGCGACATTAGCCTACCTTTGCCAGTGGTTTCTCTGCGCGACTTGTCGTATCGATGCGGAACTTTGGAATACAAATGTGTACCGGCATCTTCACCAAAGACTTCTGTACGGTGCTGAGTGTATCGGGGTTGAAGTTCTTGATGAGATCCTTCAGACCATCCTTGTTGTTTGGCACCATCAGCAGAAGCGAATAGCGGGAGTTCTAAAAGCGTAAACAAGCGAATGAAAAGTTACTCATGTGCTTCACTGTGGCCAAAAATCCAACTGCAAGTTACTAACGTTGTACGGCAACTCCAAGAACTTCGCATCAAGCTGATCGTCTTTTCCAACGCCAAACGTGCCTTGCGATCGCATCATCATGACGGGCCTTTCATCCGTGTTGGTAAAGAATGTGCTTTCCTCCGTGCGAAGTTGCTGCAGGAGAAACGGCATAACATATTAGCTCAAAAGCTTAATCGTTTGCGAAACGCGTCATCCATACCTGGAATGGCGTAGCCCAGCTTCCTCTGTAGTACAGACCATTAAATAGCAGCATCTTGGATTCGTTAACCTGTTCCTCATCCGCCTTGATGTTTGCCTTTCGTCCGACCAATGAATTTCCACTCAAAGCTGACGCTATGTCGCCCGTTAGAAACGATCGTCTAACGTTGAACTGAAACGAGGTACAAGATTGATATATTAGAAAACAGAAGCCCAAAAGCCTTTATCTGTTTAATAGCGTCTCGTGTACTACCTTTCTCCTCGAGCCTTGGCTTTCCACCGCCTGCATTACCTCTTGTTCATCGTCCAAGCTTAACCTCTTCAACGGTAGTGTCAATTTTTCCGGCTCGGACGTCTTTTTGATCTTTTCCCCATCATCTAGCTCAGCATCAGCCGCAACTTCGTTCATCGCTTCCATCTTCTTTTTGGCCAGCTCTTCCTTGATTTTGGTCGGATCGACGTATTCTTTGTCGTCGATATTCTTGTCAAACTTTGGATTCTCATCCTCGATTTCGTCGTACTTCGTGTTGATACCAGTGTCCGTCCGCAACTCATCCTCTACCGGTAGTGCCGACTTAATCTTGAGCACTTCAAAGTCAACAATGTCCTTGCTATTATTATTGCCACTACCCTGCTCGACCACTACGTTGTCACCTTCGGGGTTGTTACTCTCCTCGACGATCTCCTCCTCGACCACAACCGGGTCGAGCGACGTTTTCGGCTCGTCAAAGTTGTAATCATTCCGCTCGATGTCACGCACCTCCACACCGTAGTTTCGCTCCAGCACGTCCTTGTACGCTTGCACTACGCTGTTGTTCTTGTAGATATAGAACCAGGTTTTGAATTGCGGTTCGTCCGTTGGGCTTTGACCACTCAAACGCTTCAGCGACACGTCAAACGCTTTACGAACTGTAACATAAAACCAAAGAAATATTTTAATACCATGCCGTAACGAGCATGAAATTCCGTTTCTACCCACCTAAATCCCGATCGGTCGGGAACTTGAAGACGTCGTACAGCTCCTTCAGTGTCTGCCCTTCGGCGCCCTCGCTAATCATCGCCAGTATGGAGGAGAAACCGATCGGCGAAAACACATGGTTGCCGGACGTTTCGGCCGCTCCCTTCAGCAAGCTGCTTGTGATGATGTTAGTCGAGACACCAACCAAACTGCGCGGTTCGCCGCCATCGCGTGAGTAACGCTGCTTCGGCAAAGCGTTACTAGCGGGCGTTAGCGCTGCGATGATGACGACAACCACTGCTCGAGGGGGGAAAAATGGGGAAAGAAAAGACAAACGAAGAAACAGATGCATTAGTGAAGGGAAAAGAGAATCAATTAAACATGAATGATTGCAAAGCTCGTCCCACGTGAAACTGCGTTCCGCATTCCACCCCACGACCGTCGGCGTTTCTCTGGGATGCTGAGTTTTGGAATGAATGAAACCAACGCACCAGCGAGGGGTTTTCCCGTGTAGAAATGTTCACTTAACGTTGCGGCTATTTATGTACGCACCGTACACCCCCAGTCGGCATCAGTTCCCAGTTCGTAGCTTTGGCGGGAAAATCACATCATAATCACCCATGTTGGGTGTTGAGTCTTTGGGTGTGTTTCGCAGATCGTAGCCATATTATGGGCGTTTTGTACCACCCATTGCATGGGTGTAGATGACAGTTTTCTTTTCTCACCGCTTGCCGGCATTACGACGCTGCAACGGATCATTCGTTTCGATCCGTAACCCGGCCGGGCCGCGCTGTAATGCCCCCGGTGCAGGTGAAAGTCCGGAAACCCCGGGCATCATGTATTCGAGCGTTTCCATTTAATATGAATGATACAATCACGGGAGAGCGAATAATAAAAAAAGCGCACACACACACACTCACAATTGGGAATGAAAAAAGAGTCATTACCACACCCAAACGGGGTTGAACGTGGACAGAAAGGTGACTTGTTCCACCTTGCGCCAGCCACAAATTAGCGTTAGCGGTCACGATAAAGCGACGGTGCATGTATCAAAATATAAAAGAAGTCCCACCGCACGCAATTTCTGAGCGCGGAAATAGAAGCACAACTCATAAATAGATGCTGCACTCCCAGCAGCGTACAAGCGAACGGAATTAATTCGAATCGCTCTATCAGAAGGCAGCAGCGCCACGAAAGAGTTCCACATTTTTACGCGCCTTTGAAACGTTTTACCCGTGGCACTCTTGAAGGGAAGCAAAGTTAGTGGTGTAGTGTTCTGGTGCGCTAGAAAGATAATTGAATGGTCGTGATGAATTAACAACATGCAGCCCGGCGAAAGCTGGTATACACCTTGGGTAGGTGTGCTGTAAGCTAACCGTTAGATCGCGTTTGCCAAACCTATAAAGTCCCAGGACCCCAAAAGTGGTCATGACGCACGCGTGATTTATTCAAAGGTGCCAGGGCGTGTAGCGTGTAGCTGATAACGGCAACCACAGGAAGCGCTTCGTGTGAAAGTCACGCTGCCGTTCGCCAAGGAAACGGATTACATACTTTGTAATCGAAAGCATATTAATCACTGAGCGGAGCTTTTCCATTCGCTCGCTTTGACACACGCGCGTGAATGGTTGGGGAAAAGGGCGGCGATTTATAATTTTAGGGAAATTATTTCGAACAAAAAAATGATCTCGCGCTCGTTCGACATCGATACAGCACCGCTTTTCGCTGCCCTCGTTTTGTTGAGCGAGTTTTTTTTTATTTCTTGCTTCCCTCGAAAAGTAGGTGTTAATATAGTACCTACCCCGGGGGCCCATTGATATTGGTGCGGTAATGAAGCCCACTGTTTGCTAGCTTTCCGATCGGAGATCTTCTCTGATCTGATCGGAACGGCGATCGATTTCAATTTCGATTAACCGCAGAGAAAGTGCGAAACTCATGATTGACTAACCGTATGACAAGCGAACCTAAATGAAATGCAACATGAACCGGTGAGCTGGCGGTTGAGATTTTCCTGCCTGCCACTCGATCGAAACCATGGAATTTCGATGCAATTGCGATGTTTGCTGTGTGTGTTGGATTAGAAAATGCGAAAGTATGATCTCAAGGGTACGCAAAACTATTTGCATGAAAGTAAGAAAACGGAGCAAATCAATGTAGAATCGGCAAGGTAAACGAAGGTTAAGAGGCAAGATCTGTTTTAAACTCGCAAAAATAAACACACATTTGAGACAATGTTTCGCTCGGTATGTTCCGTTCCCATGCTCCAGGAAGCACATAAATTCGGCTAAACAAATGTCGGCTGTCAAACAAACGCCGGATACCATAAATCGTCACACTGCAAATATTTAACCTCGCGTACGCGTCCCGATGGGGTTGTCCAATTAAACAAACAAAACCACCACCCAACGCTGAACGGTGGTACTTTTTGCACCGTTAAAAGCAAAAATAGCCAAGAACGGGTCGAAACGAGTCGGTGAAAGCTAACGGTGACTGAGCTTAAAACTTTTAAATTTTGCATTCGCCTCATTCATTGTTCCTGTTTGTGTCCCGCTTTACGCGGGGGGGGGGGGGGAAGATTGTCGTGTGTCGAGGTTGTAGATGTTTCTTTTGCATAGCATCTGGAGAGAATATCGAAAAAATCGTGCTAAAGCGCCATACTCGAACGTCCTCCTCTCAGGTGACCAGGTACCTGATCCATTGATCTTGCGCGAATACGCGTGACACCAATGCTGGTAGGGTAATTGCACGCCACGGCAACCGTTGGAAAGCGAAACAACCATCCTTGCCGTGATCGACAGTTTGTCAAAAAGTTGGTTTTCGCTTTTTGTTTCTCGCTTGCTGGCCCGGTGGGCCAAGTGAAAGCTAGCTGCATGTAGGAGGAAGTTCATCACATCGCAAGTGAGGCACCTGTTTGCCTCAAAGGTGCATGACAGGCGGTAATGGTACAGGTTTTTATTTTTTGGGATGCAAACAGGGCATCTTCAGGTACGGTTTCGCTGTACGTGTGCGGAATTGTGTATTGTATGAAAGCTGTTGGTCAATTTGCATCCGGGAAGTAGCATTTACCTTGGTTTGCGTAGATTTTGTTTTGCATGCATTGCGTAAAGATTATATTCATTTTTAAACCTTCGTTTAAACCTTTTTTGAACTAAATGTTTTAAAAAGATAATTTTAGTGACGAAGGCTAGTATGGTGTCTACCACTGTAGCATGAAACACATGTATTTGAATAAAGACAACTTATTGGCAACCCTCTATGTTGGCACTCTATTCCATTCTAAACAATTAAATAATGCCTATTAGGTGATCTTCAATTTAAATATCTGTTGCGAAGCTTCAAGACGAGTTTTGCAAGGAATAGGATCATCTTCTTAACGTAAAATTCTGCTAGGTACATGCTTACCGGCTTGTGGCTAACTATAATCCTTTTCATAATGTACCCAGAATAGTTAAAGTTAAGATGTTCCCTTGGAATCGAGTTGAGAACTACGACTTTCGGTGTATTAGAACGAACGCTCGGACATTAGACTGTTGGACTGTAAAGTTGGAGTTATAAAGAAAGGTTTTAAAGCGCGACGCATCAAACAGGTAAACTTTATCTGAAGTCGAATTTCATTAAGTTCTAGCCACTTTGAGGGTCTCAGTATGTACGAAACAATCGCTAGACATTAGAATTCCGGTCGGTTGATCTTTCAAAAGGCATCGGATGATTCCAGCTCATAATACCGTTGAAAGTTGTTCAAATGGACAGAAGAAGTTTGGTACGAATTCAGAGGATTTTTCTAGTGCTAGAAGAAAGACATTCGATGGAAAAATATTGATTTGAATCGAGAATGCAACAATCATTATAAGAGCTGCTCCACCATGCTTAAGCGTGCTGGTTTCGTCATGAGTGTGCGATACAAGACGATGCAGACAGAGAAGTCATAAAAACATTCCCCAATAGGAATAGCATGTTGGGAACAATCAACATCTTCCGGTAGGGAAATTAAAAGGCATTGCAATCGTAAGAAACAATTCCACAACAAAGAAATGCGATGCACAAACGACAGTAACATTCAATTAGTGTTACTTTCACTGCTGTCATACAAACATCCGTGCCATGTGTCGTTAAAATGGGATTAACATACATCGATCGACGCTAACTGTATTGCTGGGCAGCTGCTCGCAAACCAACCGTCAAACGATCGCTTTTGAGGAATTGTTTTGAAAACACGAACAGCGAGCCGTGCGATTAGCTAACTGGACACGGGTCATTCAACGGGGTGCCGCATTTGCATCTCTTGCCATTTAGTTGGACGGTATGGACATCCATGTTTCTTTCTTTCGTTTGCTGTTCCAGTCTGCAAGCCGTCTCCATTGCCTGCTGGGCGGCCACGGATCATCTCCCAGCTGGCCGGCTGGGGGTGATCTTTTCCATTCCAGTCATGGTCAGACAGGTGCGCAATCGATGCAACCGATGTGCTTGCGGCACATACCGATACCGTTCGCCGACGATTTGCGTTCCGTGGTCACGGTTGAATGCAACAAAGCGGCAGGATGCGGCGAGATCGCGAGATCGCCAAGCTTCCGTCTCGGCAATGGAAAATCACTCTCGCGCACCCGTTCGTGTGTTGGCATGGAGGTGGAACCGTTTCGAATTGAACACACACCCTACCCTAACAGCAGCAGCACCATGGCTTATGATTTCCAAAGCTTTCAAATCCGTGCACGGTAGGGAAAATTCCAACCAAATTTAGCTGCATAAATCTTTTCTTTCTCTTCTGTTTCGGCGACGGTTTCAAGCAATGTTGGAAATATACGAGCGAAAGAATGCGTTTCTTTTACCATAGAAAGTGACGCAGAAGGTGGTAAACAATTTGGCGAGAAGGTCACCCACGAACCAGATTCAGCCCCGATTGTTAAACCACCCGATGTGTCATCGGTCGGTGTCGGTGATCGTCCAGTAATTGGACGAAAAAGCAACACTCAACGCATTCCAAACTATCCATTATCCTTCATGAAACCATCCCGCAAATGGGTGGGAAAAAATGCATTATTTACACAGTCGAATGGATGCATTTCTTTCAACACACCAAACTCAACCATTTTCCAAAACTCGAGCAACGTTTGAGTTTGATTTTGTGAACCACCGGGCAGTTTAGAGTGTTTGTCCAGCGACTCAACTCTTTATCTCATCTCGTTTTTTTTTGTTGTTGTTCAAACTCTCGTTTTTCCATCGTTTTTCCCCATCCAAAGGAGGAACAAAGGGTGAACAAAAAAAAATTGCTCAAAATAAGAGCGAAAGTGTGATGAAACGGTGATTTAATGCGGTTTTACCAGTGCGCTTATTTAGGAGGACTATCTACAACACAATAATAACAAAAAAAAAAACACAATTTATAATATGACCATTAAGTTTGATTTATAGCAACGAATTTCGCACGCACACTGGCGAACCTTGCCGCCCGGTGTCGCTTTCCCATGCTTTGCCCAAAAAACCCCTGGTGGAAGGTTGCTTTAGGCCGTGTTTCTTCTTCTTTTTCTTCTTCTTTCTCTCACCATCATGGGAGGTGATCAAATTACAAAACATTTCTCCAGCGCCAAGAGGGCAGCCAAACAACAACAAACACTGACCAACGATCGGCAAAAGCAATTGGGTGTAATTGGGTGGGAAGTGGCGTTTTTTTCTCTCTCTCTCTTTCTCTCTCTCTCTCTCTCTCTCTCTCTCTTTTCAAACATTTGAACCGCTGCAATGATAATCGCAAACCGTTTAAAATGCGCCGATAAAATGAAACCATTAAGCTTAATTGAAAGGAAGAAAAAAAAAATAACCCCAACCCACCGGGTTTTTTTGTGGTTCACTTCAGCGAATGTATTACCCGTTTAGTTTTTTTATTTTGATTTTTGTTTGTATTTATTTTTCCCTCCCAGTGCGGGAAAACTGTTTTTCTTGCAGCATAATTACATGATGCTTTAAACCTTGATGTGCGAAACAAACGCACCGTACCGTCCGGCAATAGTGGTTCAGTAGTGAATACACTTAGCCATCAATCAGCACAGCTACTGATGAAAATTAACAACATTATCCATTACTCTCCGCCACGCCGGGTTGGGTTGTTTGCTGCTCCTACTGGGGAGCAGGTAATTTTTACCCCATCCCGTAATAATCGGCCCTTGTACTGGTGGTGCATCTCAGAACTCTGTGTTTTTTTTTCTTCTTCTTTGGCTGCAGCCACGATTAGCTCCAATTGGTGCAACATAACTGACCCGTATGTTAGGAAACAACGCGTACAACCAACACGCGGCAACTCGTTCGGTTGCGGTGTACGCTTCAACGGATGACGGCCCGAACCGGGTGGTAGTTATGTTGGAGTGGAAAGCAACATAACATAAAAGACCAGCTAGCACACATACCCAACACGGCCGTACATGAATAGTTCTGGTGGCGGGCTGTGCAAGCCGCCCGGGGAACAACAGCTGATGCTGTTTTATTTGCTAACAACCTGCGGAAGAAGGCCACGTTAAAGCGATGCTCTCATTTCCTTTGCCGCCAAACTAATCGAAACCGCACAGGTGGCTAACGAAAGGTGGCACGACGACTTACTGCCCAAGGGTGTGTTCCCCACAGTTCGTTGGTTTTATTTTATTAGATCAATCCGGTTCGATTACGCTCCGTTGGTAAGCTAATTTCATCGCGGCAATTGGAGGCAAACGAGGGAAAAAAAGCATATGTCTTCGTTGCTGCCCCACGGTCCATTTATCCATCCGCCAAGAAGCTCATGAGAGAATACAAAAACATATTCGCAATGGACATATAAAAGCACGAAAATGTAGGTTAGAATCATAAAAAAAAACCGAACTACGCAAAACAATTTCTCCACGCACGAGCAAACTCGTGGGAGGTTTTCGGGCCGGTCAGACCGTTCTAAACTATTGCCGATTGTGGCCACGACGCTTGCTAGTTGTCCCATTTAAAACCACGAATCTGACGCACCTTGGTTAAGGGGGTTTTGTTGAGTGTCTCTCCGTTTTTTTCTTCTTCTCTTTTCTTTGAGTACACCAATGACTCGAGTTCGAGTATGTCCAATGTTTCGACGACTCCACCGACGTCTCACCTACCCCAAGCTGACCTTAATCGGTGCTTACTGTTTTTTGGGCTTTTCGGTGTTGTTTTTATTTTGTTGCTTTCTGAAACTGATCACCGGTTAGTTCTTGCGATGCGTTTCGCCCAATACTTGTGTTAAATTCCCGGTTCCGGTAGGTGAGCAAAGTTAGTGGTGGCATCAGTCGGTCCCGCGTGCTGTGAGGTGCAACCGTGCAACCGCGGTACCGTTGCGAACACAGTGCCTTTCGACGACCATGACCCAATATTTAATCGACGCACGATCACATTAGATCAGCGATCAATTACTACAGCTCATCGGGCACTTGCTTCCTTCCTTTGTGGTCAAACATGTGTACAAGCATGTTGACCAGCAAGATTGTTTTTCCTTTCGCTTCAAACGATCGATTTAACGAGACATTAGAAGGTCGGTGTCGTGAAGGATACGTTTTCCAAAACTGGTGCTGATGCGTTAAAATATTCAACTCCGCTAAATGCGCACCGTCTGTGTCTTTCTTAGGATGGAGCTTTTTTAAACCTTGGAGAATATGTCACTGTGTCGAAGATTGAAGATGATGGAGTGCTTCCAAATAGGAAAGAGTTTTTAATTACTGCCAAAGTCGCTGAAGTGTTCCGAGTATGAAAATACATCGAATTTCCTAATGCACACGATCGTCACACGACAGCACCGATCGTAAATCGCATCCGGCCTGTTCTTCGATACGCTCTATGATTAAACACCGTCAAGAAGACCCAAAAAAATGCAGCGAATCATAGTGTCTGCTCGACTGCTTTATATTCATCTGGCAAATAAATTGTGCCACCGAGTCAAAATATCTCCGATAATTTGAATGATCACAGATAAAGCGTGTGGAGATGTTTTGGTCTAATTTGTGATACAATTTGGGCACTATTTGGATGGGCAATTGTTATCTTCCTGCTCAACCGACCGGCATCACGCTGGTGGAACCCATGAGATAAGGCAAAATATAAACACAAGTGTAAATAAAATTTGGCGATACAATCTGTGGGCGAACGACGCAAAGCAGGCATTATTATGGCCGTTTCCCGGATCCGAAGAGAACGATCCAGGAAGGACCGTTCGGTTATGCACCGTTACTTTCGTTAATTAGTGCCTCCCAACGAACACGGTCGACACAAAAATAAAATAAAACGAAACAAAAAAGATGGGAATTCATATCAAAAAGCAAAAACAAACCCAGAGAGACCCACACAATCCGAAAGAAAAACCGGGTTGACCAGGAACCTGCGGGACACTCGCGGACCGGAGAGCACGCGAATTGACAAATTAGCACATCCGTTGGCTGGTTGGCATTGCTATAGTTTGAGTTCGCGGTTTTTTTTTTTTGTTGCAGAGATTTTTGAGTTGCAATTCTCCTCCCCACTCCGTATCTATCCGCTCCAGAAGGAAAGGGACAAACCGTTGAAACCATTTAACGGAGTAATCAGCACGGGATAAGCCATTCTCCCAAGTTGCCATTGGTGTGGTTTTTTTTTTCAAACTTTTATTGCCAATCGAGCCAATGTGATCGAGCGCTCCGGGACGTCGCGATCATCAGCAGGGCCGTTTATGTTTTCCTTTCCCAATTCCCAAACGGTTGGGCTATTGACCTGCTTTGGGTGGTCAACTTCTGGCGCGATGGCAAAGATGAATGTGCTCACATTGTGCAGCCGCCTCTTGCGAGGGTGGGAAGTGGGTGGACAAAGGTGGGAAGGAGTTTGTTGCGCTTTTCATCTCCAGGGTTTCTTTCCCGTTCCAGCATCCCGCGGGCAGGCTTAATCCATCGGGCATCGGGTCCCTTTCTGGAGTTTGGAGCACCGCGCACCAAAACAGGTTCTGGTGCGAACGGAACATTGAGGTGACCACAAGGAAAGGTGAACCAACGGACAAAACACAAAAAAAAAAACCGAGGAAGGACAAGTATGCACAATAAAATAAAACCACCTATATATGTATATACAAGTGAGAACGCAACTGGCAACGATCGCCAACCGCACAACGATCGATCGAGAGATGATCGGAAGATTCTTCTGGTCAGCTTGCGCGTGTGTATTGGTACGTGTGTGTACGTGTGTGAGTAACGCATACCGAAGCCGTACCGCCGTGGGTCGGTTCGGATGGACACATATAATGGACGTGTGGGGCAAGAGTACAGTTATAATTGCGGATCCCGGAGCAGCAACCAGCCATCTTGTCGGCTCATCTCTACACCGGGCAGAAAACGACACCGACGCTCCGGACGAACCCGGTCGCACATAATCTCGCATGCAATCGAACTCGAACTGCCCATGCACAGCCGGAATGGAACACGCAAGGTGGACCGAAGGTGGAGAATCAGTTTTGGAACGAGAATGCCGATAATACCACCGGGACCCTGCTTGATGGAGCTTTAAGGTTGGGACACAGTTGGAGAGATGGTTGGTGCATGCGGCGAAACGGAAACCCCGTAATTGGAAGTAGCTTTATTGAAACGACCTGGCCCACCTACTTCTAGGCAGCTGCCATATAGGACGCTTTGGACGACAGTAGCTGGCTGTAGTACTGCGCCGACTTTCCACTGATCTCGGTGTTGAATTTGTCGCGCAGCTCATCGGCACCGGGATATTTTTTGGTGGGGTCCATCAGGTTCTGCACACTGTGCGCTAGTTTGGCGAGCGGATATCCGTACTCGGCGTCCGAAAGGAGCGTCCCATTCTCGACCGTAAGTGTCTGCAGCAGCCCATTGACCGCTTTCAACCGTTGCGCCGCAGTTGGCAGCTGTCCGACAAAGTTCGCCACGGCGGGAAGTGTGTCCGCTTTGGGTTTGGTTCCAGCGGGCAGCTTGAACAACCGTTCGCTCAGAAATGCGAACCGCTCCGGGTACCGTCGCGCGAAGGAAACGAGCGTATCGTAGGAATTTGTGGACAGGTTGGTACGAAGTTGCGCTACATAGTCGTTGAGCAGCTTCTCTTGACTTCCCAACACCGGGTTAACCACATTTGCCACATCGACTGTGTAGAGCGTTTCGAGCAGCGGGTCCTTAGACGAGTGTACCAGCTTTTCGATCAAACCGTACACATCCCGTTGCAGAGCGTTCATTGGTAATGCCCAAGCGTACTTGAGCAATTCCTGCACGTTTGATGGCTGGAAATCGTAGTGCAACCTTTTATTGCTATTTCCTTCCATCATACTATAGAATACGGCCCGCTCGATTCGACCCGATGCCAGTGTGCTGCGGAAAACTTCCGACTGCAATTGAGCGACCTCATCCCACGCTTCACGCACCTGCTGATCGATCAGCTTGTCCAGCTTCGCTAGATCGACCTTTGTTGGTGGAAACATGGCCTTCATATTGCTCATCACCTCGTCAATCTTTGGCAACAAAGCCTGGAGTGCCATTGCACCAGTCGATGTCTCTGGTGCCCCCGGTTTGGATTTGGATCCGAGTGAGCAACGCAAACGTACCTGATTGTACTGCGTGGTGTGTTCCTTCTTTTCGCACACTTTGCCGAGCGGACATTTTTCGTACGCTGCCAGCCATCCTTTGATTGAGTCTTGCACCGAAATGAGCCTTAACCCACAGACCTGTTTTGGAGCGTTGGGATCATCCGC
>STHB01000004.1:14051796-14222100 GCA_018908115.1 Anopheles rivulorum
TTACGTTTTCTCTTCCTTTTCCTTATTGTAGCGCTCGAGCTCCTTGAGGAATTGTGCCTTCGGTTTCATCACGTTCGGTCGATCACCGCGACAGTTCGGGCAGAACCAGCGACCCTTCGGTTTCGAGATAAGCGAAACACAGCTAAAGTGGAACCACTCTATCGGACAGAGATCGTTATCACAGAGGATCATTTCGCCGAATGAAATCTGAAAATGAAGCACAAACACACACGTTAGCAAAGACAATGCCGGAAGCTGATGATAGTGCAATTGTACTAATTGCACAGCAAATGATGACACTCACCTGATCACACAGACAGTACGTCGGTTCGTCCGGATCGATCGTTTCCTCGGCTGCCGGTGTATCTTCGCGCGCTTCTCGCGTTGCATGCGATCCCCGACCGCCTGTCTTTCGTTTTTTCTTCTTGCCCGCGTTTGCACCACCGGCACCACTACCGCTGGCCGTATTGTTACCGCTGCCGTTGCCCTTCTTGCCACCGCCTCCGCCCTGGTTGGAACTGTTTAGCTGCGAACTGCTGCTTCCGGTACCACTGCCAGAATTGGCACCATTGCCATTGCCACTGTTGCCACTGCTGCCAGAGGCGGTACTGGAACTGTTCGTACCACCGTTGCCACCGTTGTTACCACTCTTAGAACCATTGTTGCCACCCATTGTTGAGCTCTGTACTTGGCCGGATCCTGACGCGCTTATGCTATTATGGCTGTTTCCTGATACACTAGTGGCACTGCTGCCTGCATTACTATTGCCACCAATGCCAGATTCCTGCTTCATTGCACCGCTAACGCTTTGTCCACCGTTGCCACCGGTGGAGATTGTAATGCTACCCGCAGAAACACCGCTTCCTCCGGTTGCATTACCGGGACTTCCACCAGAAACTATACCACCTCCTCCAATGCCACCATTTCCACCGAGAGCATCCTCGATCGGGTCCACATCCATCGCACTAACGCCACACATCGAATTGGGTGTATTGGAGCCGTTCGCTGAACCACCGGTCTGGTCATTACGCGTTCTTCGGGCACGTTTCGAGCTTCGCTCATTGCTCATCGAACTACTGCCGTTGTTGCCACCATACATTCCAGACCCATTGCCACCGCCCAGTGTGCTTGACACTCCATTACCGCTAGTTCCATTGCTTGTGTGCATGATATGGGAATTGGAACCGATTCCGCCGTTGCCACCATTGCTGCCAGCACTGCCAGTGCCATATCCACTGGAAACGTTCGGTCCGTTGCCGGTACCATTGCCCGTTACCCCGTATTGGCCCGGACCGTTGCTTGAGTTACTGCCACCGCCAGGAGTACCGATTAAACTCGTACCATTACCATCCCGACCACCGTCAAGCGCTTTATCGTCACGAGCGTAATCGAGCCGAACGAAGAACTCATTGCCGAGGTTCATGAAATCCTGATCTAGTTGGCGTGTTTTGTGATCGATCAGGTCTTGCAGTTGTTGAATGATTTGTAACTTTTCATCACCCAGCTCCTGTGCTGCGATAAGACTTTTCTGTATCCGCGAAGCAGCCCGCTTGAGAACGTTGCTCTGTTCTGTCGTTGCCGCCGTTGGCGTTGCCGATGCTTCGGCTGTACTGCCTTTCGTAGTTCCGGTGGTTGTGCTTTGTGTCTGATTGAGGTTCCATTGCTCGTAGTACATATTAACATCCCGCAAGTGACCCCGGTAGAGGACATCGATTTCGCGAATGCGTGACAGATGCCGCTGCACATCGTCAGGAAGATTTTCGACCGAATCGAGATAGTTTTCGACGTAGTTTGTGGAGTAGTGGGCTTCCACCGTAACCGTGCCTACGTTTAGCATTGTGCCGAAAAATGGATCACGGTTAGAATGAACGAACGAACGGTGCGTGTTTATATTTCTGCCAGTGGCCACAATTTGACTGGTTTTCTGAACGACGCTGGTATCTGCTGGTGACACACTATGTACCTACCAACATACAGGCTTTTTCTAGTTGCCTACATTGTTTCGGGTACATCCGTCTCGGGATGATTAAAAAGGGAAATGTGGTCAAACGAAGTACGGGCATAAACCGTAACGCAGCAAAATATGCACGGTACAAGTTTCTTTATCTAAGTTTGCTGCACTGAGCGTGTTTTTCGTCACGGGAGACGAATGCAATTCACCAACTGAACGTTTTTCTGCTTTACGGACGCGTTAAGCACTTACGTTTTACAAACGCACTACGTGTGCAATGTATTCACAGGAAAAGAAACCAGATTTTCCGCTTTTGGTTAAGTTTGTTTTTGATTCGCAAAGATATGCTTTGAAAAATGGCGACGATGCACGAATGTCTAACAATGGGAGTGCTCGAGGATCACAGCATTGACGTAAGACAAGAACGATGTTTCTGAAAACGTATGTAAAAATTAAAATTAAAGAAAAAATATTTAATTAAACGAATAAATGATTCATAAACAATAACAAGTTTAAAGTTTGTAAATTCGAACGAAATAAATATGTTGTGAAGCATTGCTCAAGGTATTACAAACATATTGTTATGACGAATTATTGAAAATCTTTTCATCCTTAGGTATATCAGTTTAATTATACACAACAAATGTTTAAAACAAATGTATTAAATCGTTATTTAAGATTAATTTATTAATTTATTTTGAAATAATATTGTGAACAACCACTGTGCAAATTATACCAGTAGTGATGGCTAATACGGAGTTAGAGTGATACCGCTCCGAAATGATTTAATCCCATCCATAACAGGAACAGTTTTGTTTTTACAGAATGTAGCCATTTTAATGATTTTTTTCAGGTTACAATAATAAAAACATGTGATTTTATAATAAAATAATTTCAATTTTAGTGAGAAAATCTTTTAAGATGTAATTTAGTGCGATTTGCTAATAAAAGTTTCAAAAACTCCACGCAGAAAATTACCAAAGGTACCATTCGGTCGCTGTAGGGTGAATTCGAACCATTCCCAACGGCTGCATGTACGCAAACGAACGTTCGATTCGCTCCCACTTGCTGTCCAACCGTTTGAAGGCTCGGATGTGTTTTGTTTACGCTCGCGCGACACCATTTCCTAATTTTCCCGCGTGTGTTTTCTTACGTTCGTAAAGGCAGTTTGGTATCGTGTGATATCCTAAGCAAAGGATACCCAGTGCAAAAGAGTGTTTTTACCTACGTGGCCCGTAAAAATAAGTGCGTTTCTGTTCGCGAAACACAGCGCGTGTAACGGTTTGGTAATACAAATATTCGAACCTCCATAACAAAGTTGTTGTCCCCACTGTTTACTGAATTGTTGATCGTGACAAGTGCCAGTGTGCCGTTCTTAAGTGTTTTCTCTGCTTAACTCGCTCAGCAACAACAGCATCAACATGACCTCGACAAACTTCACGGTCGGATTTGGCGAAAACTCCAAGGCCTCCAGCAAGTAAGTAGAATATCTACCGGTTCCAGCAGCGTCGGAGCTATTCGGCTGGTTTAGTTGTGGAGGTTTTCTTACCATAACCGTTGTGTTGTGTTGATGTTCGTTTTTTGCGCCCCGGCTCTTTCTTCTTCGATACGCTCTGCTTTTGGAGCCTGTGATCCCCACGAGCAGAAGGTCGACGTGCTCGACGGTCGGGACAGGATCGCGCTCGATATAGCGTTCCCATTCTTGGGGGGTTCTGCTCTCGTTCTTGTACGAGATCCGCATTTTGTGCAAGTTTGCTCACGCTAGGGACGACGGAGAGAAAAGGAAGTTGGACGAGGGACATTGCCAAATGCGGTGGATGAATCTTAGGATGGTGCTCGTGCGTATGCTGAAAGTACACAAAGCAATCATTTCACTGCATACGAAGGAAATGCTTTCCGTATGGTTTTACATCGCATAATTTAATGTACAAAAAAAAAAAAAACAAATACAGCAAAATAATATTAATCTCGTTTATTAACTCCACAAGCATTTATAACGCGTTTCAACGGTGCTGAGAATTGATTTACGACCGACCTGAAGCTATCGGTAAAGAACATCTTTACGGCCGTGTTGTCTTGCAATTCCGAAACCCATAAAAGTTTAAGTAAATGCAAATCGTGCTGCTACTGTGTAGATGAATTAATCTCGCAACCATAAAATCACGCACAATAGTGCGTGATTAAATGGTAGTAAAGATTGTATCTTGCCATTCTAGCGCACAACAAACTTGCTTATCGCTTCTTGAAGGAAGAATACATCGGAAGGGTTAGGATAGGGAAAAGAGGATGGAAATAGTTTATAACACACCGCAGAACGCGATCATCCAAACCCTTGTCACTGCTCCCATTGACACGATCGGATTGGTGGTGAATGATGCTAATGCTTGCAGAATGCTTACAAGTCGGAAGAATTTGTGTTTGTTTTTGCTTTGTTTTCCCACAAAGGGACACCCATCGCTCTGTTGGTAGCAACTTGGGAGCGCAACACTGAAACATAAGCGAGTACCTTCCGCTGATAGAATTCCTTAAATTCTTCACCATAATAACATGAACGGCATGCCGTTTTGTCCACTCTTCTGTGTCGAACTGTATCCAGACCGGGAATCTGAATGATACCACGTTGTCTCGCTTGTTGCTGATCGAATCGTAAAGATCACTCGTCGTAGCAAAGGAAGCAAATTGTTCGGGACTGGCCCTTTAGAACCGCGGAACCACGAACTGGTGCTAACCAGTGGGATCGGAATGTGGACCTGGTTGTGGTCTGTGCTTCAGATATGCTACCGTTACGGTGTGTATCGAGGGTGCGAGATACGGAGATACCAAAATGATGATGGTCTCTTTATATGCACACCCGGTCAGATGAGTTTTATTGTTTTGCGGTGTTCCGCGTTGGCCACGGATCGTGAATCTTTATGGTGGCTAAGGTTCTCAGTCGGCTACCCAAATGGCAATTGGCGATTACATTGGACCATCCATGTGCCTTTCCATGTGGGTTCTGTGTGCGTTTCGTTGCTTGTTTCCGGAAACTCTAACGCCACCACTATTAGGACAGACCCCACCGTCCATCGATTGCATTTATAGTTTTGCAATGCCGGGCACCACACGATCGCTGCTGGCCCGCGTGTGGGCTGCACCTTTGGCCAAGGGTGGTGATTTAAAGCGAAAGCATTCAATAATTACAAACTTCTACTGCTTAGCACACACGCATCCACATAGACGTACGTCAGGATTGCTCGGGGCGATTGAGTCTTACCCTCTAACGGCTGTGGCGTTTCGAATGGTTTAAGCCGGTTTCTGCTTGTTACCATTCTACGTAGGCACACCGAGCTTAAACACCGATCGGAAGGGGTTACATACGTGACGTGTAGTTAAGACGCGAACAACTCCTTCTCACCGTACTCGGGGGGGGGGGCCCGTTTTATTATTATTTATTTATCTGAGAGCAAATTGTTGTCACCTTTTGTCTTCGTAGCGTGGTGTGCGCATTGCGGAAATCTTTATTCCGCGCTTGAGATCGGTCCATTTGGGTCCAAAGGGGATTGCGTTAGTTTTTGGCGATCCTAATCTACCCTGGTTCCGGGGCAGAAACGGTGGGATTTCTTTCATTTCCTTCTCCTGGCGGTAAGCGCTTTACAGAATCCACTATCTTTAAGGTTACCAAAACAATACACCAAGCCAAATTCAGCTGACTGGTGTGTGTGGTGGAGTTTCATGAAATTATAGTCATGTTTTGGTTTTGTGTGATGTTTGCTGATAGTTGTGTGTACAAGAATTATGATAATACTGCACCAGAAACAGCTTTGGGAAAAATAATTAAATTATTTATGTGTGTGAATTCATGAATTTATTTATAATGTTTCTGATTGGATTAACAACTGAATTACTGTTTTATTTTATAATTTGTTGCCATTTTCTAAGGTAACTCTCTGACTTCTAAGACTTCTGTTTGGTTCTTATTGGCAAGTAGGTCTAGTAACTCTGGAGATTTCCTAAAATTTCACATGATTTGAATTCACTAGTTGAGATTTTAGACTTGTGTGGCCTGGTGATGACCATACGGAAGCAACCCATGACGGATGATTCCCTTCAAGTTCCCTTCAAGTATTCAACAAATATACAGAAGAACGTGATTTTGAGTTGATTTTGAGCTGACCCATTTCCTATTTCTAATCATCAGCCTTTAAAGTTATTGGTCCATTTATTTATGTTTGGCCATCATGCTTTTTTGTGTTAATTGGTGTGACACACACGAACATTGAGCTTCTTTTTGAAACCAACTCTGCGTAAATGGTTTAAAACTGTTTAATGATCAGTCAGTAGCTTCTGAGCAATACTGTGGCTATAAATATCCCGGCCAACTTCGATTATATCTGTGATTCTATCGATATTTTTGACAAAAAAAAAATAGATTTAATTTTCCACGGCCTAAAATTTTATGACATCACCAAACTATGCTACCCTATCTTTTAGGATCTTTCCTTCAGCTGTACATTTTGCATAACGGTTGCACAAGATGATGCTTGTGTCGGATGCAGTCTCATGCAATAACGCCTCCCATGAACTGATCGCTTTCTTTGCCAACTTCTTAGACGATCAGAGCATAGGCGGGTGAAGCAAAGGGCAAGTTTTGCCCGAACGCCTCTGAAGTGGTTCCAGCACACAGTCTCCTAGCGAAGGAATGAAAGAAGAGCAGTTTACAATCTTTGACATGGTGGAAACAAGAAAAAGCATTCGCGTTGGGGTTTTATGAGTCATGATGCCGCCGCATGCAGGAAACTGGTGTGATGAACTGTCTTGAACTCTCGTCTCGTCGCGATTGTTTTGAACCGCACGCATTGAGGGATGCGTAAAATCCATTGCTCGATCCGTGTTTCATCCGTGCGCATCCTGTCGAGGGAAAACAATCTCTGTTTTATTGTTCTTTCGTTATTCTACGCAGTAGAAAAAGATCCATCCTGTTGAATAGTTTTGTTGGAATCGCTAGCTTGGATTTATTTAATTCAATTTAATGAGATTTAAGTTTTTAGCTACAAGAAACTTAAGTTATGGATTATTACAGTGTATATATAGCTCAGGACATGATCGACAACGCTTGGTATAACCAAACCAAGGAAGGAAAGAAGGAAAAGTACTTCTTGAATCTCTTTTTCAATTAAACAGTAAATTAATATAAATTAAAGTCTGATGTGAACGTTTAATGCATCGAATTTAAAATGCTTTGAATCAAAATTTATATTTTAACCTTTAAGTAAATACATTTCAATAAACATTTAAAATCAACTTATAAGTCGGTCATAAATATAGGTTTTCATTTAAAAATTTAGTCTGTGATAGTGGTTGATTTCGCTAAGCATCAAATGAGTCGTTTTCACACTACCACTTCGCGCAAAAGAATATTTCTTTTAGGCACAGCTGACCAAATAAAAAGTAAATTTGGATGAATTTGCATGATCCACTGCTTAGATTTGTTTAAAAATATACTATTAATCAGAGACAAACTGTGGAAAAATCCTAGCTCTAGGTATTGAATCACATAATTATTTTTAAGATTTCACCACATTTGGCGGCTCAGTTACAGAAATGAGTAAGTAAATTAAAATACAAACCTCTTCACTATCGTGTTGCACTGCTGGTAACTGCTTAGCAAACTAATATCAACTTAGTTGACCAAGAGTAAATAAAATATTAATTATAAACTAGGTAAAAAGTTGGCCAAGAAATATACCCGTCCATCATTTTTGATAACATGTGTTCAATCGGTTAGAGCTTTAAGAAATTGTTTTGTTGAGGTTTAAAACTATATTTTTTTTTTTATTTCGGCCAACTTTGAAGTTTGAATAATAAATACATTAATATGTTGATTTTGTTTTTCAAATATTGTAAAAAGAAACATTATGGTATAATACTGTTATCCATGTTCACATGCATCAACGGATATTGCAAGGCATTTTGGTATAAAATAATAATTTCTTGTAAATGTATCAGTCTCTCCCGGATCCCGTACTGTACGTAATCCGATACCAAATTAAAGCTATTTAAATCTCATGCTCTCCTGCTTTCTGTCTAGCCAATAATCGTTCTCTAGGACAAAGTGTGACGTTCGTCTGGCTGTAAAAAAAAAGCTGACCCGGTGGACGCAGTATGTTCTGTGTGAGTCACCACAATATTCTGTCCTATCGGTTTTTAGTTACATTTTTCCATTCTTCGCATGCGGTCTCAAGTGTATTCTTTTACCAAGAAAGCGGCAACTGATCTTCGTCGTCGAGAAGGGCATTTGTTCGATGTCGTGCCACTAATTGATTTCTCCCTGGACGTCTGGAATCACTGTAGACGTTCAATGGAAGTGGATGTTTCAATGTTAAGTAAAATCAATTCTTTTCCCCTTACAATGTCGCCTTCCCCGTTGTTGACTTGTCACCTTTTCTTGTTCTATCTGGTGGATAACAAAAGTTCACGAGATTTGGGACTATTCCTTCGAGTGGCTCAGACGAGAGATATCTTCTTTCTGGTGACACACCTTCATTGTAGTAAAGAAAAAAAAATGAAAAGTTTCTATCCCACCCGATTATCATAGGTCCATAACCAGTTTCGGGTTAGACTTTCAATTTTCATCCCACAAAAAATGGGAAAACGTTGGCGTCCCTTTATTCCCGTACAGGGCAGAGTCGTCTTTGTCACTGAGCGCGATGAGTTATGGTTTCAAGATCGTCTGTGATCGTGCTGTTGGTGTGCCTACTGCATACCGATGACGGTGTGTAGGCAATTGATGTCGCGCCGTTCGAACACGTAGCAGACCATCCGACCGACCGGAGTAAAATGAAAAAGAAGTGTCCAAGGATGGTCCTCCAAGTCGTTGTTGTGGTTATGTGGTTTTTTTTTTTGCAGAAAAGCATTAACTATACCATTTAATACTCGGCGAAGAATTGTTTGTGGATCGAGGATGAAGAATAATGTTTCCGAGCCGAAATGTTTCTGCTTTGGCCGCTCGTTGGATTATGTTTCAATGTGAGGAATAGTATTCCAGCACCAACCAGGGGTTATCGTCTTCGTTTGAATAATTACTTCGTCCAATTGTCGGCACATTCTACTGCGCTCTTGGGCGGCTGTTGGATTGGAAGAATATTATGCACATTTGTGCAACCCTGGACGATACTGGCCTCGTCCGGACAGCTCATAATTCATTGCACCAGGCAGACTGAGAAACCTTCTTCCCGGACTGCCGTAAGGACTGACCTTTCATCTTGGCGCTTGGCAAGATTTATAGCGCGTGCATGGCGGGAATGATTGGCACTGGGATGAAAATTGCAGAAAGAAAAAAGAAGGAATCATATATTGACAGGCCAATGTCATTGGGAAATCGAGGCATGCAATTGGCGAGAGTGATTGGCACACCGGTGCTAAGTGGGAGTCGTTTTCTGCTGCAAGCAAATCCATTTAATGCCCCAAGAACATGAAACCTCCGAAGTTGGTTTGAATGGGTGGCCAGTTTTTGCAACACAAGTATCAAAAACATATTCCCGGAGTTTCGGTTAGCCGCAAGTCGGTTGGCGCGCGTGTAGGTTCAACAACTTGTCGCTGCTGACGGTGGTTTACGGGCGCATGAGTTATTAGATCTAAGTGGGATCGTAAAAAGCCGGTGAATGAAGGAATATGATAAGCTTTTACGGTATCTATTTGTCACATTTAAAATGGCTCGTCTACACCTTTTTTACATGCATATCAGTACACGGCAAGAGATAAATCAAATATGATATCCGGCCTTGTTTTATTTTTGTTTGGCAATGTTTTCCAATGACACATCGTTTAATTAGCGATGTAGGGGATAAGGATGACTAAACTGGAACTCGTTGACCCATCAGAAAGCGTTGATGAGGATGAAGACATTCCATTCAAAGTGGAACATGATTATGAGCACTGATGCGTGCCGCTTCAATGATCGTAAACGCGACCCGGCGAAGTGGAATTGCGCGCTTTGTCAATAAGAAATCTTAAAAATAATACTCCAATCGCAAGCGCAAACTTCACCCGTCATTCGCGGGCAAGAAAGAACGCACAATAAGTGGTGGCGGCGACGAGTCAAATGAGATGTAAAACCGACACGATCCTATAAGGAGAAATAGTAAACAGAGAGCATGTTCTCGTGGGGGGTTAAGAGTCGCACTTGAAAATGGCAAACAAAAAGCGACCAGCTCAGCTGGCGACACTGCGAGGAATGCAGACAGGAAACAGCGCTCTACGCTCTTTGGGTGAGTCATCGTGGTTTTATTTCAGAACCAGCTTCAAAGTCGTACAATAATAATTTTCATGTTGCTTGGGAGATGTCCCATGATGGGGTGGGCATTTAAATGTTTTTTTTTTTGTTGCAAGATGAATGGGGGCCTGGCGTTTGGTCTGATGAAGGCAATGGATCGGATATAGTCTGGGCCCTGATTTTGGAGTTATCATATCGTAAGTCGTTACGCCTTCAAAAAGAGAGCAGAATTAGTAATCGAAGATTTTTTTATTTAGTAACTTATCTAGTTAAACTCCGATCTTAAGAGCATTTATGAGCTCTCAAATATTTTATAAACGTTTTGAATCCTTCGATTGGACTGTATTAATTGACTTGAATTCTATAATTTTTAACGGTATCCCAAAACAGCTGGAATATGTTTTTTCATTTTGCACTACAGTTCCTTCTTGCCATATATCTGTGAACTGATTCGTTGGCAAGCTCTTAACGCGACCTGCACCTCACAGAGATGCTGCAGATGTTTGCGCTCATTAGCATCTCCATCGTCCCCATTTATGTGTTTTTTTTTTGGTTATCGGTTTGTCGCACTTTTTTTGCACCAGTTTTTTTCTTTCTAGGTTTTGCAAAAGTGAAGATACATGCCGGACATCGGGCATCTGTAGCCAAATCTGAACCAAATAGGTATCGATCGGCATCCAAACCGTTCAATTCGCGGCTGTGTCCGTTGGCGGCCCGAAGGTCCATCGAAGAGCTTTGCAACGCTTTTAAAAATCGATTATCGTTTAAACGGAACACTTGGGTCAGCATTGGAGTATGTGTTTGTGTGTGTGGAAGGGTAGGAGGTTGGGGGGAAATCATCGGGTTTGGGAAGTTGATATAGGCGAGAATCGTAGTCTAAATGAATTAAAGAAGAATAGCAAAACCAAAGAGTGAAGAACAAAAAAAAAAACGCAGAACACAACTCAACGTCAACCTCGATGTTCGATGTATCTCCCGCGCACATCCAGTAGTAGGAGTCCAGGTTGGTGTTAAGAGGTGAAGTGTAGAAATCGCATGCCGGTTTGCGTGTTCTTTTTCTCTTAGGTCGTTCGTTGAACATAAAGCATAAAGACGGACCTCTCTTCCCCCGGGGTCTGTTCATCCGACTACCGACGAGGAGAGCAGTCATAGTGGAGTGAAGAAGAGGTATAAAATAAAATAGAAATACCCCTCCATAATTCTAAACCCTCACGTTCGTGGGTGGCAAAAACACACGGCTAGCCATCGAAACGTTTCCAACATAGTATGGTGGAGACGATGCGGCCGGCCACGCTAGAAACAAGTGGATGTTGAAGAAGGGCACTAAAAATTGATTTTAGACTACAGTGGCACTTGGATGGACGGTTGGATGGGCGAACCCAAAAGCGAAAACCCGGTTTACCGGACGTGATGATCCGTTGGGATTTCGGTTGACTCCCGGAGAGACTGTTCTTCTGTCGACCGGGCTGGGATCACTGCCCACCGCTAACGGTAAATGGGAAATCCGCACAGGTGGTGGAAGTTGAACCGAGACCGGAGAGTTCCAAATCAGTTCGGGACGTTCCGACACCTTTCACACATAGGTCGAAGCCACCAACAGGGGTTTTTTTTGTTTTCAGGTCTCGGTCCGGTGCAAGAATTCGTTGGGTAAGGAGATATTCGATCGGCGGTAATTGCACTTCTCCCGACACCGATTGACTAGACATTTTATTTAACGGTGTCCAACAATGTCCGATCACTCCGTCAGGCCCTTCTGGTTTCTCCACTGCCGAACGCACTTCTAGCAGCCGTACTTGTCGAACGAGAGAGGTCGTGCTTCTTTCACGTTCAAGGACAAGGAGGAATGCCGGGCTGGCGAAGAAAACATCAGCCATCTACCAAGACAAGGTCCTCTGGCGAAGTTGGCGAGGTTGTTTTGTTTTGCCGATATGTATACCCTCCTTATCCGCTTCCCAATGATATACAAGTGGTTTGGTAGCAGCACTAGAGCAACTATGTATAAGGAGAGATTGTTTGACATAAAATTTAAATTCCAAATTGGAGAGCGGCTCCAGCTTCGTACGTTATTTGACACCAGCCTTATAATTCCGTGCGCCCCAGAAACGGAACGTAGCGAATTGGAATACACACCCATCGGGCATCGGTCGTTGGACGCTATTTGGCAACAATCAATTGACCGGGCGAGATAAGTATAACTTCTGTTTTCGCCTTTCACAATCGATTCAAATTAGATGCCAATGTGCTATCAGCTGGCTACACGGTGCTGCACCAACTGGTGCTGATGCCTTGAGAACGACACATTTCTGCTTCGAAGAGAAGCCGCCCAGCAGTTTGTTTGTGGAATGTGAAATCTTTGTGTTACTTTGGCTATGATTAAGTCGTCGTTTGGGTGACCCCCCTGTCCGAACCATCCCTGTTCCGGAATGTGCGACACTGTGCGGCCGGTGGAGAAAACATTCACTACAAACATTTCTGCCATCAAGCTTCCTGAGGTGCCCCGAGAGTGCATCTCTCTTAACAGCTGGCAGGGCAAGTTCGGGAGTGGATGTTTAGACAAATATTGACCAACGCGCGCGCTCACCCAACACTCCACAGTTCGAGATGTACACTGGTCATCACCGGAGAGACGGACCATCGCAATGCAGCCGGCTCTTAGGCCGATATCTTCGGAGTGTAGCTGACGGGTAGTACGGCTTGGCCTGGATTGCGTTACTACCGACACTGGTGTGTGCGCGCGGGTCGCAATGTGGGAACAGTTTCTCTATATCTTCGCTTCATTCTTTCGGCCCGCTTCACCAAGATAATTGAGTTTGCTCAAAGCTCAACAGTGCAGGTCACACCGACAATAATCCAATCATCCCGCGTTGCAGGAGAAGAAGAACTCACCGACGCTAATAGTTAATGGTTAATTTCTTCTTGCCTACTTTCTGCGGTGGGACATCACGATGGTGAGAAAAATGGTGCCACCCGAGTGGAGAAATTAATGTCGGATTAAAAGAAAACAACCACGTTTCCTTCCTATTTTTTCGTAAGCCTCCATACTGCCAGTTGGGTGAAGAGTTTAATGTTTACCTTGTTTGCACTACAATCCGGAAGCTACTAGTTATCAAGAATAAAATACCATTCTACCAAGTTAATTGTCGCTTTGCTGCCACCGATTGAATTGCTACTTGATAACGTCTTTGCTGCGTGCCGGTTGTAAGTGATCGTGCCGGCAATCTGTTTCACGTTTTGCGGCCATCGTGCAGCGATCTTAGATGACATTGATTTTTGCGTGACCTCGATGCGCTGTTCATCGCAGTTGTGGTAAATCAAGCAAAAAAAAATCTTTTAATTATTTTTTAGATCATTCGCGACAGAGGATCGCCGGAACAGTTGCGTGACATGTTAGAATTTATGAAGCACAGAAATTAAACAGAAAAGGATCGTGTCGGCGTCTCACCGACGTGAATGAAACGTTTCTGGAACAGATTGTGGTTGCAGAAGGTGGGTTTTGAAAAACAATAAAACTTGTTTAATTTGTTCTCGCCTAATTTATTTGCCTGCGACGTTGATGAATACGGTGATGACCTAAGCAAGTTTTGCTTCGTTTTGCACTTTTTCTGCACGAAAAGTTAATAATTTTATCTACCGAGCGCATCAAATGGATTTTCTAGTTGGGTGGTTTTTGCTAATTATTTTCATTCTAATGAACACGATTCATAAACAGCGATCGCGTCATTCCAACTGTGCATGTACAAGCAAACGGTGTGAATTCTGAGTGTTGATCATTGTTTTGTTTTTTGGTATGTAAAAACTTAACTAAATGTGAATGATTTCGTCTGCTGGTACATTTTGAGCTGGAAATCGTTTCACCTGCCATATTGTTCAGCGTGGTTTTTGTGATTCGTCTCAAGCCAGCTGCTGTTGCTGCTATAGTACTGTGTGTGTGTGTTTAGTGCCAGAACGGTTCAATCGCACGAGACGTGCACTACTCGGTACGATAATTTCGCACCATGCGTGTCCATTGCTTATGCCTAAAGTTTCATTCTGCTTTTGGTTTGAAAACGATTCGTTCTGCCGCTTATCAGTTCCGGGCTGCGTTTGCAATGACGTGCCTTTCCTGTTGGTCGACTTGATCGCACGGAACCAGTCGCGTTGGTCTCGGTTCGGGGCCGGGTTTGTTTGCTTTCCGAATGAATTCTCTGCGCGTACGTTCTTGGAGAGCGAGAACGGCTGATTAGAGCCTACCAACGGAATAGCGCAGTACATATGAACCAATCGTAATCTGTTTTTTTTCCTCCCGACCATCAACCCTTGCCCACACGGTGGCTCACTCGGCAGTTGCGTTCATGCACACCCCCGAACCAGCATTAAAATTATGAAAAATGTCTCCAACCGTAGCTGACGTGACAATTTCCCCCTCACCGCGTTGCGTTGGGGTTAGAAAATTGAGCAGAGTGTGGCCAGACTGTGGCGACGAGAAACCCGACTTCACTAGAATTACTATCATTTGATCGAGTGGCGTCGAACGAATGAAAAAAAAAGTAAAGTAAATGACAGATTAAGGTCGGCGGCAGCAGTGCCATGGGCTGGATATCGGTTTCCTTTTTTCTCTCTCACACATAAAAAAGCGAAACAGCGAATGAAACGGAGATCGAATCCGATTGTGACTTGGGTCCGCGGATCGATTGGAGCGTTTGTCACGCGATTCGTAATGTTCTATAGGACGCCGGCCGGTGTCCGCGTGAAGTTGCGTTCATGCACACCCCCCGAACCAGCATTAAAATTATGAAAAATGTCGCCAACCGTAGCTGACGTGACAATTTCCCCCTTACCGCGTTGCGTTGAGGTTAGAAAATTGAGCAGAGTGTGGCCAGACTAGGCGACGAGAAACCCGACTTCCCTAGAATTACTATCATTTGATCGAGTGGCGTCGAACGAATGAAAAAAAAAGTAAAGTAAATGACAGATTAAGGTCGGCGGCAGCAGTGCCATGGGCTGGATATCGGTTTCCTTTTTTCTCTCTCACACATAAAAAAGCGAAACAGCGAATGAAACGGAGATCGAATCCGATTGTGACTTGGGTCCGCGGATCGATTGGAGCGTTTGTCACGCGATTCGTAATGTTCTATAGGACGCCGGCCGGTGTCCGCGTGAAGTTGCGTTCGATTAATGGCGTGTTTATGGACACGTGCATTTAAACCGGCGTCTTTCACAGACGCGTCGTGTCAATGTCCGATGGTGGTGGACGGCCGTGGTTAAAAGAACCCCTTTTTTTAACCTTAGCGACACGTGTGCGTGTGTCTGATGCAAGGTAACGACAGTTCGCAAGGTATTCATTTGTCCATACTTGATAGCACTTTACAGGGGGGATTTACCTATTGGGTTAATGCGTGAGCATAGGTGCATCGAATTTGGAAAGGGAAAGTAAAATTATGCTGTATAGAAGGGATGTGTTAGACAAAAAAAAACCCCCACCCAATACGAGGGTGTTTAATTTTCTTTAATGTTATTCATGTGTAATTCCTCTAATCATTATCAGCAGTATGGTATGTTCGCCTTGCTACAAAGTGTATGTGGCGCCTAAGGCTGCATTAGATGGAGCTGTTTTAAGCGCCCTAGGTGAAATTGGCCATCGCATAACTGTGTAATTTAAATATTTTACTTACCGCCAGATACGAATGCCTACGAGCGCTGCTGATGTACCAGACGAGAAAGAAAATCTATAAAATAATTGATGCATCCATTCAATTTATTGTCTCAATTGAATTTAATTGGCCTCAAGAGAATCAAGGTGCGGCCGGCACCGAGAAGAGAAGCGAGAGATCCAAAATGCGGATGGGCGAAACATTGGGTTTCATCCTTAGGAGATTAATGGGTGAGCTCTTCATTGAAAAACTGGTGCACGGTGCATTATGACGCGTAATGAAGCTATGTGCGCCACCTTTATTGGTCGCCATATATTCTGGATTTCAATGTAGATAGTCTATCACTCCCCCACGGAGTTATAATACGCTCTGGAATTGCCTCGTAGACATTTCGTCAGAACAATCACCCTCACTCGATCGATTGGAAACGGTACTCGGTGAAGCCCTTATCCAACGCGCCTACAGCAATTGCCCGTCCACATTAAAAAGGGGGAAGGAATTGAGCAGTTACACAAGTCTCCTAGCCATGAACGAACAAATGAAGAGGGAATCCCGTCAATTATCGTGTGGACATGTGTGACCCCTCGTACCATGACTCGACGCACCAGATGTCTGGTTTGGGTCATCAAAGACTTTCGACCCAGTGGGCAAGGATGTCATATTTGTTGCACTCTATTTTGTGCTATAAGATAAGGGATTAAAAGTGGGTGAAATTCGTGGTAGTGTTGCGTGCAGAATGGGCGACATGATGTCCCGCACATAATCAGCGATGAATAATATTCCTGTCGATCACAATGATTTGATAACGATGACCACATCGCATATAAGGAAATGGTAGAAAACTTCTATCTCTCCGAAATGGGGGGGACTGTACTGTTATCATTCTGTGTCACCTTAAATTGTATCCGGTTCTCTGATTAGTGCGATTGCTGCAACGAATTGCTGATTGTAATGACGGTGTGTTTGTAATCATGAAAATACACAAACCGCTCATGTGTGCCTAATGGAAGGAAAACAGCTGACAGCTGTAATCGCTGTCGAGTGGACGGTGACACATCTTAGTAAATCCATCTCAGGTGCTGGGCAATTATTGTCTATGGTGAACAGAGAATCCACAAACACGCACGTTTGTTGTTCAACCTTGCCCTGGGAGGGTAGCTTGAGGGAAGATCTCTTTCCCGGAAGGCGCATGGAAAATAGATTGGTAATTACGATAAACAAGCTTTGGTGCAACGGTTGACACTGTACAGGGTGCACTTCCTGTTAGAAATTACGTTGCTTCGTATCTCTTTCTCTCTCTCTACCACCTGCGATAGGTTTGCAAAAGCTGGAACACTATTAAACAAATATGCTTACGTTGTTGTATCTTTTGTAATTTTTCGTAGCAAACCAGAAGACTAATAGTTTGTTTTTCTCTGTTTCTTTTTAGGTACGTAATAATTCATCGAAAACGCTACCGTTCGTGTTACAAAATGTGTGATAATATGCTTGCCAATAAGACCATTTGTGGACTAACCGTAAACAGGTGTGCATAGGTAGTACGTACACAAAAGTCGAGAAATCTGATCGAGAATTAAACGAGTACAAGGCGAAAATGCGTTTATTTTAGCTATAAAGCGTCCCGTGAGTAGCACTCAATATAACACTCTTTACGGGTGTTCAGGATTCGATGAAACATGCTGTTAAGAGCAAGGAATTGGTCGAATCATGTTACCAGCACTCTGTGAAATCGGTTGACATTTTCCGCGCCATGCGCCTGGCTGTTCGCGATCGTAGCAAAATATGTATCTGTCCGGCGACTGGCGAACCCAAAAAAAAGGTAGCTTTATATGGTGACGCGTTTAATTTAACCTGTATTTTTACGGATTCCCTTTTTCGGGTGGAACATTCCGGTGTCTCCCGGACATGCACATAGACGTTGGCGCCGGATTGTAAGGTTTTGCGGTGCTGCATCGTTGTAGCGGGTAACCTGGCAACGGAGGCTTCAAATGTATTTTTGTAAGGACGTTAAGGTGGTAAAATGGCTTTATTTTTGATATTAATTAAACGTGTGTTAAGTGTAGGTTAGTGGAATTATGCAACTGCAATTTTAATGCTGTATGTTACTGTTGGAAGGAATGATCATTCCACAAACATTTAACGAATATGTTGTTGATCGGAGGGTGTAAACAGGTGTGCAAAAACATCGATTAGCTGAAGACTGGCGCTTATAAAACCTGGTTTGAAGCACAGCAAATGATACTGTTTTGTTACCGGTTTGTAAAGTTGATTAAAACGTTATTCGATGCAGAATATCAGTAAAGCCATCGTAAAACTCTTACGCCGCCCGACTATTATACGCTCTTTCTTTTATCGAACGAAAACCACGAAGAACTAGCATACTGGTATTCACGGAAAGAAAGCAGAAACGCGTTTCAGAAACAGTATTTAGGCTCACAAAAAAAAAAAAAAAAAAAACAAAAACAAAAACAAAAACAGAATAATATGCAAATGCGATGCCGCCTTTGCTGGAGAAGTTTGTTTCAAGTCACCCGGTCGGCGGTTTTTTATTCCGTTCGTCCCGCATTTTGTTATGCTGTGTCGTAGCGCTTGTTTTTGTGTGGTTTTTCGCTTAAATTCTGTTGCGAACTATATTTTAAAGACCTCCGCGGCCGACCCCATCAAATGTCTGGCGATAATTTGCCATTATAATGTGTGTTTCGTTTCGCTTCTTCCGACGCCGGTTTGACGTTTGTGCCGTTGCGATGGAATGTTTGGTATGAAAACGAAGCAACGCGAAACGCGGAACGGAACGGTTCGCGTACGTAAAAATGTTGCAACCGAGGTTCAACATCCTCATCTGCATTAGCGACCACCGTCGAACCGGAGCTACTACTGGGAGTTGTTCCTGGTTGGTAGCGCTGCTGCGACACCGTGTCCGACCCGCATTGCATACGTAAGAAGGTCCCGTTGGCACTGGTGGGACGTTTGCGTTTCCTTGCGAGAACGACCATTCGTTTGCTTCCCTCGGTGTGTGCGTGTGTGCATATGCACAGTGTTGAAGACCTCGATCCTTGATCTTGCTCTGGCCGTTGTGTGCGGTACACCATGCGTAACCATCAATGGCAACGTGCAACTGTCACCCGGGCATCGCGGCAGTGACATGCGGACGATGGGAATGCATAGAAGCTTGCCCTTTGTGTGTATGATAACCGGGCAACCGGGGCGGGCAACACCACATCCTGCAGTGAATACAATCCGCTGATTACAATAATGCTGATGATGATCATGACGCTGCAATGGTTATCGTTCATGGGTAATGGACATGGGCTTTCTTGGATCACACCGTGGGCAATAGCAAACCGCAGCACCAGAACCGCATTGCTCATATTACCGTCAACACCAACCCGAGCCGGACACTTGTCATCCTTTCACGAGCTTACTAGTGCTTCCGAACGTTCGTTCGCCCGTAAGTTGATCCTCGGCGTCTGAATCGCTTGCTTGATTTCAGATCTTCCCACGTCCGGAAGATTTGTTCAGCAGTGGTACATTAAAGGCAGACGAGAACTGCGCGAATGCTCGTGTAGAGGAAGGTGTGTCTCATCTGCAACGGCATATGTCTGCGCAGCAGTGATAGCGCGACAGTTCATTAAGAACTACACGCTGTTGTTGTGAAACAACCAGGAAGAAGATTAGTTCCCGTAGGTGGGTTAATTTTTGCAGATCAAACTGTGTCCGACAAGTTGAATGTACCGCATGCTTTAAGCTTATCCTCGATACAGAGTGGCAATGAATGGATTCAATTCCTGTTTGATTTGCTAGACTTTTTTGATATTCATATAGTTTAGTTGTGTAGAATCATTAAAGAAAAATAGACCTCAACATGTATGACTGTTGATGTTGATAGCTACACCGAAAGTGGCTCATGTTTGATCGAAGTCTTTCGTCTCGGCGGTCCATTGACGGTGATCCATCGTGCCTGTTTGCACGAGTCAGCTGTTATTATCAAACACACTTCGCGTGGAACACTTTAAAATCAGTGATAAATTGGGAAAAATGTTTACAAAAGCATGAAACTGAAATTGTACATCCGACGAAAGGCGATGTCAGGCAGACATCGTACGTGAAGCGTAATTGAATACGCTTCCCACAGCAAATGCGCTGGCATAAAATAACAAATGAACTCGACGTCGCGCCGACATGCTTCCTAGCTTTTTTGTTTTGTTTAAAATTTTGTGTCGTTACCGGCATTTACCATATTGATGGTGTCTTGTTTCTTTTTTGCTTTACTAAACAAATTCATACAAATTTCCGATCACGTACATGAGCCGGACGTGCAGGGTGAAGGTATTTATAGTTAGTTATTTTATTTTTCAATCATTTTGCGTCAAAGCCCTCGTGCCAAATGGTCGCCTTCGGCCCACCGGTGGTATGCCTTTTTTTGGGGTAATTTATCATACCCGGGCCCGGTGTTTGGACTGGGCCAATTTGTTCGTACCTCGTTGTGTACCATTCCAGTCTTTAGGACACATTCGGGTTATCCTTCTTTCTTGCATGCAGACTGTGTATTTGTGCATGTATTTTTTTATTATTTCGTACGATGCATTTTTTCGCGAGTGTGTGTTAATATTCTTGTATTCGTTCCGTTGTTTCGAACGTGCTTCATGGTTCATGGGCTGAATGTTATTTGATTCGTTTGCTACCGGTCACGCTGCACTATCGATTTCTGGTTGATTACGTCGAGTGAAAGGAAAAGTGAATTGTAAATTCATTTTCAATATTTGCGACAAACGGCGAAGTGACGCATGCAGTTTTTGTGACGCGAACGGAAGCGATTAAAAATGAGCGATTTCGTAAGCGGAAATGTTGCGGTAAGATGCAGCTTGAACGCAAGGCAAGACATTAAGATATTAATCAACGGATGTATTGTTAGCTTGCTAAATATAAATAATAACAGGAGGTAGGCTATATAATGATTAGTAGATAAGGACCTAGACCTAAGTGCAACATTTCCATTTTAATAAATGTTTATGGATCTTTGCGAAGAATTTAAAGCATAAGTTACTGTCGGACGACGTTTTACCATTCCAAAGCCCTAATTTCATGACCAAAGAAGTCATTGAAAGCATAGCGCGTGAAAAGAAAACTTCATTATCAGCTGTTTAAACACGAAAACGGAAATAAGGGTGGACAAGAGCAAGAAAAAAGGCCCACCGAGACACGAGAAAAGGGCACTCGAAAACCAGTTTGTTCGGTGCATGGTTGATCTTCTCGTTGTTGCACTTTTATTTATCTGTTCCAGCCAAAACAAAAAAAAAAACCCACCGTCCGTAGTGCACTGGAATTCGATTTTTTCTTTCTTCTCCGCCTTACAACGCAGTTTGTTTGCATCCTGCACTGCGGCCTGTACAGCATCGTCGTTTACAAGCCAACAAAGAGACGATCTTTATCGAGCCGGCAGGGGCGAGATGATCACGCCGAAAGAAAGATGCAAAATGCCGCAGGGTCTGGAAATGCAACCGCATTTTTACCGAACACAATTGTTATTCATATGTACGATGATTGTACTGTATAATGAACTGTAGTTTTGGGTTTTTTTGTTGTGTTTTCGCTGGAAAGTCGTGACTTTTTTTTTCGGGAGGATGAAATATAAAATACAACAATATTGCGTTAGCATAAATGCTAAACTTTGCTTTTATCCCGAATTACAAAACAAACGAAAAATAAAACTCGATAAATTGCTGCATAAATGGTGTTCGATATGCACACGAGGGGAAGGTATCGTGCGGTGAAGCATTTGTTACGAATTTCGCTAATTTTACAGTAAAGAGCGAATAAATCCGAAATTATATGGTCCCCGTGTAATGGTTTTTACCCTGGAAGAAAGGCTGCTCAATTTTCTGCCAAGATTGATAAATTGATTTCATCAACCACGGTTTTCGATGGGGCAAAACAGCAGGAAATCAGATAAATACGGGACCACAAATTGAGGTCACTTTTGGGACACTTTTATGTCCTACCGCCTGCCATTCCCGCGGTCGGTCGTGAGGTGAAAATGCACCGAAAATTGCATACCGAAGGTAAACCGTTGTTACCGAGCCCGTTCTTTCATATTGACAAATTTTACCCCGAGGCGGGTAGTCCGAAATGATTTTCAAGCATTTTTGGTAGACCTCAGGTTTTGGATTTCGTCGGCGGTGGTGGTCGTGGTGTCACTCGTGTAACCTGAGCATATGCGGGAACACTTTCGTAACTGTACATTAGCGCAATTGGGCCGCATTTTATAGGAATTCGCGGAAGAGCGGTCTCAGCGGTGATCGTGAACTTGGGACGACTTTTGTAATGGCGAATGTCAAGTTTTTGACTGACGAATGCGTGTCCGCATTGCGGTTTGGTAATATGGGTGTAATTATTCGGTGGGTCGAAAATGGTTCAAACATCTCCTCACTGCATCTCCGTGTACTTGTACTTTTAAACAATTAACCTTAAGGGTGACCTTTAAGGTTGGGACATTTCGTTTCCCATGGAGGTGAAATCTTGCTTGGAGTCCGGTTTTTTTTTTTGTTTACAATGAAATGTTTCTTAAATAATACCGATGATTGGAATGTTGCAAATGGTACATTAGCACGATTTGGATGAACTCACTCCGTGGAACATATTGTCTAAAGTTCCAGTTCAGGTTTACTGAGCAGCTCCTTGGTAGCGTGGTTTCGGAGTGTCGTGTGTCTGAATGACTTTTAAATGTAGAATTCGTCCACTCTCCCTTCGTCTAGCGATGATGGTGTGGGAAAATCCACCCAACAGTTGGGTTCCCTGGTGCGATTTTCTTGCCGCTAACCAGTTCTTTTATCGAGTGTCGCAACGAATTCCCAACAAAGCGAACCTTCAATAAATTCTACACGCTCTGGGACCTGCAGAAATCGAGGTTCACGCTTGAAGGTAGAAGTAAAGGTAAAAGTAAGTTAGTCTAGTTTTGTGCCGGTCTAAAGCAATCCAACGATTCGGTACGAGCGGAAGGTTTATGAAGGAGAGCCACAATTGAGCCTTGGTAGTGGGACACGGTTTGCATAATATGTGCTGGCTCGTTCGCCCAAATATGGGATTGTGTTCGTCTGCGCTTCACAGTATGGCAACTGTCGGCATATTTGGTGAAATGTCTGCCTTTAGACAATTTCTCCATTCGCAGTAGTACCATGTCGGAACTGTTGGTGCAACGTTAGGTTAAGTAAAGATGCAAATATATAAATAAACTCAAACCGTATCCTTGGCTGGGTGGTATTAATGGCTTTGACAGGGAATGTGTTTTCTCGCCTTACACGAATGAATAGCTGGAACGTCATGGAATGAAATTCTGCAATGCAAAAAGAGCCCCGATCGCGGATCGACGATGGTATGGCGTCGATGCAAAAGGGATTAATTGAGACGTCAGTTCCTTGCATTGAACCCCGTTGAAGAAGTCAGTCCTTTTTTGGATATTTGTCAGCATTCGTTAGTTGTGCCGGGGAGAAGATTTTCTCGACGCCTGTTTTTTTTGCTCACTCTCGCGCCTGTCGTTCGCGGCTGACCTCAATAAATAGTTACGATAATGATCATGACGTGTTGGGTGAATAATTACCTTAATGGATGGTGCGTGGTGTGCATCAGCTGTTTCGTATAATGGAACCATCAGTTCTATTAAAGGTAGGAATACAGTTTTAGGCTCAAATGTCAGCTCTGCTGATAAAGTACAACATTCAAATTGTAGGGAGAATATATCAAAAAGTAGTTTGGAATATGTCTCTGATATAATTTTCCCAGTTTTTTTTTGTTCTTCTTCAATTCTTTAATGTAGATAGTTTATTTGAATAGAATATTATATCTTTTTTCCATTTATTATAATATTGCGATGATTTCAATACTTTATTGCTTGACCTAGTTCTGTTGCTGCTCCAGATCATCTGTCACAATTGCTTCACATTAATAACCTTCTCCAATCGTTTTGGTGTAAAGAGTAGACGATGAGAAAAAAAGGAATTACCGGCAGATTGCGTGTGATAAACGAAAATATTTCTTGTCATTAAACATCGTCAAACTTGTCTGTTGTAGCTTGCTTTGAAGTGTTCGCACCTCAAACAGACCGACAATTGCTACACAAAATAAAAGAGTTCAACCGGTTTAGGTTTAAGGCTAAGGTAAACGGGGTAAGAACAACATGGTAAAAATCGATGGGTCTTAAACAAACGTTTCTCGACAATGTTCAATTTGTGCTATTAAAATGAAATAGAAATTTCTATCAAAAGAAAGAGAGAGAGAGAGTGTATGTGTGACTTATTTGTATCTTTTCTAACCAACCGGCACAATATACATCATCCTCTCTGTGACAGCTGCCGACACATGCCGGCGTTGTATAAGATTCAATTTCTTAAAGCAAAGAACAAAAGGAATAAACAAACGATGTAAACAAAATGTTCAGCAATGAGTGGGGAAGTGCGTGCAGTGCCCGTGGTGAGCCTAAAACAGCTTGATTATACCTCTTTGTAGCTTTAAGAAACAGTCAAGTTAGGATAGGTTGGTAAGCGTCGTCTGCGCATTGTTCCGGCAGTCACAGGACTCTATCGTAGGACAATTGATTTTTGTTTACTTGTTTACACCTTTACCTTCCCATGGGCGAAACGTGCGTTAGTGTGCGCAGACGTTCGCCTGGAGTCTAACAACCCACGAGTCCGGTAGTTAGTTGTTTGCCTGCGATAAACAAAAACGGCCGAGAAGGGTAGTGTGTACGTCGTACCGGCGTCCGTCGGTCCGATGGCAGCGGCCAAACGAATTTATGAATCGTGCCATTGCAATAATCGTGTGCCCTTCTTAAGGGCTGTAAGAAAATATAAACGAATTGCATTATGGTGGGTTGAATCTGGTTAGCATATGCGCAAAAATGTTAAGCACCATGTGTGTTTTTATACGCTAAAAATGTGTTTGGCGTCTCCCTTATTTTAAAAGCGAAAAAAACTCTGGAGCTTGTGGTGTACTTTACACATTAATCGCTGAGACTTTTGGTTTTTTCTCCGTTACCTCGTGTGCTCAGTTATCCCATGGGAGACAAGCCGACTTGAGTGGCAATCGGAAAAAGGTCGTTCCATTCTTTACATGTCGATCTTGTGTTTTGCTCACTTTTGCAGGTTAGGTCAGCTCAATGAAGCGGAACTACGGTAGCTGCAGTTCCATTATCCTGTTCGCGGGTTATTGCTTTATGAGCTGGAAAATGTTCCAAAACGTTCCAGAAAGTTTAGCGATACGATTGACCTTCAGCAGTGTGCGATACGCTCGATTGAGGAACATAAAGTGTTCTTTGGCTTAATCTCCGGTACGATCAATTGCCGATCGTGCATATTTCCAAAAAAAAATTAGGAGCTTTTGTTCAAAAATTGCGCATTTGTTGTCGCGTTGGAACAAGGGCTTTGTACGAAGCGTGGTGGATTGATTATTGCGCGTTCTTTCGCATCGCTGTTTTCTGTTCTGGACGTTGATTGCAGTTTATTGATCGTTTAGGGTTTGTTTGGGAGGTTTTTAGGGAGTGGGTTAAATTCAGATGTATCTTCCCGGTGAGTATAAGGCTGATTGATGTTAACCATTGAAAGTACGTTTGATTCGTGATCAGATTTGTTTACATGTAGAATCTTTATTGTGCATGTGCATTAGTCATGGATGTATCTCGAAGTTATTGAAAATTTAATAAAATGCACATATGAATATATATACTTATGCAAATCTTTAATGTAAAAATGTGGAAATAACGTTTTAAAATAGATTGTTCAACAACATCTCGACTTTGTTGTGTTATCTATGCCGTCCACATTAAGGTATCTACTTTCTCCCGGCAATGGAATTATAATTGAGTAGGTCGTTTTTATCGGTCAACCAATATTCATATCTTCGCCGTTTGAACTGATCTCCTCCCATATTGTGCATTAAAGCACGTTGATGCATCAACATTGATAAGAATATTGGAATGAAATAATCGATCAGATTTCGTTTTTTGGAGTGCTTTCAGCAGCACGGCCAGTGATGGACCCACTGCAGGAGATCTCAGACCATCTCCCAGAGATGTTGGTTTGTTTCGATCGAATATTCATGTTTGGGGGTAGTAAAATTTTATGGAACCTCCCGCAATTTCGAACATTAAGTTCGCTTCGGTGTGCGACATTATGCTCTATCCCGTTTCGAAACCCTTCAACCCATATTTCCTTGGTCCGTGTGGCGGCCCCTTAGCTCGTCGAGGATATAAATTAGTACCCATGAAGAAATTGGTCTTTCAGCCCGAAAATTGATTCGATACTCGGTGTGTGTGTGTGTGTGTGTGTTTTTCTTGATGCCCATTGCACAAGCGTCCCCTGTTGTGTTCAGCTGATCGAAAAGAAAGCAAAAATGAAAAGCTATCGCCATCGATCGGGTGGACGATTATTGTTGTTTCCGTTGCCCAACGTGTGTTATCGACGGGAGAGAGATAATATAGCTGAAGGGAACCTAGAAAGGGGTGAACCTTGTGATCGATCTCGAGCTTGGTTTGTTTGGCCTCTGGGGGTTAAGCTGGCAGTGTATGGTGTGCGGGTCGTCTATAGGTTTCGCCCACTTCAATCTCTACCGTCAGAATTCCCTATCCGGGTTCCGGGCGAACTTCTTTCGTTCTTCGCCATGTGGCGCTGCACTCCACTGCGGATGCATCCAGTGGGTGTTTCAACAGCGCGAAGAAGAAATCTGGCAAACATTGGTTGCGGTGCAGCAAACCGGGTCCCATTCGATCCGCAGACCGTAGCCAGCCGGCTGTTGAAGCTTTTGCTGTCTTGCATCCGAAAACGCAACCCTGTTTGCCAAATGAGGGAATCTTCGATCCATTACCAGCAATTATTCGCCTGTTGAGTCGTTCGTGAGCATAATTTATGGACGATGCTATCTCGTGTTCAATTTTCTCGGTATGTGTGTGTGTGTGTACGGTTAGGGATGGGTGGTGTAAGCCACTCGTCGTTTTGATTCTGAAGCTGCCTGAAGATTCTTTTTTGTTGCTGTTTTGCACCACAACTATGGCAGTGCAAGCAGTGCAAGCTTCATCAACATATTGGGGATTGGCAAACGATCCCATTTTTCCTGCTGCTCGCCACTCCTTTCACCGGCTCTTTCGTCACACCGGGCACCGATCCGATCTGATCGGTTCGCCCGTAAGGAGTGTTTCTTGAAGGGTTTCTATTTGTCTTTCCGCGTTCCCGGCGTTTGTGTGTGCCTTTCTCCTGTGCGGCCCGTAACCACAGCATCATCGTCACCGTCAGTCCTGTGTGTCAGATCGTATGATTTGACCGGATTCAGCTCTTAGCTGCCCGTGTGTCGGAAGATTAGATTGAACCTGGCAAAAGGCGCATTGCGTGGGTGGTGTGGTGTAAATCGGGATGGGGGGGGGGGGGGGTTCGATCGATTTCTCATTATAGCTGCCGGGCGACACTCTTGGGTGGTGGGTGCAGTGTGTGCATGTGCTGTGTTCCGCATTTGTGTGTGGTATTCACTTTCAATTCCTGCTTACTGCTCCTTGGGGAAGTGTGATAGGGAGCAGCGCGCGGTGGCCCTCAACAATGTCTGGCGAGCCTTCGGACGCCTTCGGCGAGCCTACCTGTGCCAAGCACTGCGAGCTTGATTGGCGTCGTCATAGAGTTATGAAATCTTTTGCGATCAATCTTGCATGCTGGTTCGAAAGTGCATAAATTATAGAGAGGCATGGCCATAGAACCGCAGGCATTGGAAGCCAGTGCAAGAATACTGAAAGAAGAGGGAAATACGCGAAAGAAGTCGACTGAAGCCCAGTGCAGGAGCTAACGAGTTGGGTAGAATTAGTGCGATACGAGAACGGCTCTATTTTGCATTTGTAACGAGTTTTGTGTGGCATTCAGCCGTATACTGTTGCTGCACTCTTTCCACTGAAACACGCATGAACCAATAAGTCAACCATATAGCAAAGTATTTTTTTTTCTGTTGAATTTAATCGCAAAGGTCATTGACATGGAATGTGGGGTGTGCATATAAGTGCAGAAATAAATCAGAACTTTCTCGGATCTTCTTCCCTGCCTTTCGCTACTACCACCTCCTAAACGAGGCTTAAAATATAGCTAAAGAAAGTAATTAGCACCCAATAAAACGCTTGACGAAGCGCGCGTTAGCTGGCGCGTTGTGGCCCCACCTCTTTGCAGAAGCTATGCTCACATACGCGGAGACGTGGTTGGTGTGGTTTAAAGTGGCAAACCTATTTTGCTGGGATTTTATTGCACCAGAAGAAGGGGTTTTCTCCGTAGGAACGTAAAATGGGAATTTTAATTGCCGCTAATCTGAAGAGCGACAAATCCAGAAGATGAAATCAAAGGCGAAAACGAAAGTCAGTTTACTTTTGTTGTGTGAGTCAAACGCAGTTAAAAGGTAGTGTAAAAGGTGGTTGTCAATTTTGTTGTAGTAAGCAGGGTACAGAATATAAGAGCCTTTCGTTCTTATTTCGTTCTTATCATGCGGAACAGCCAATATCGTTGTGGAAGTTTTTGTTAATATAAAAGTTATCTTTGAATAGCAGCAACAATCTCCTAAAACACCAATGCTACCGAATGGAAGCGCTGATCGATCTCGTTGAATGAAATATTTCAACTGTCTTAAAATTCATATCCCAGAAGTATGCAATCCGCATTCACGTGAAGAAGTCGATACACGCGATGTATGCAATGCGTTGGTATTGCGCCTGTTGCTTATGCAATTTGTATGATGGTGGGATTCGTGAAGTATGCAAACCCGCGCAACAAGCTTTGCTGGAGTTGATCAAGAATCGTTTCGTTCAACTTGAATGATCGTTCGCAAATAATAACGAATATTCTTTTTTTAAATATGATCACAATTTTCTAATGAAAACATTTGCGTATTTGAACATTTTTTCAATACTTATGTTACACTTTCCTCGTAGATATTTTCCCCCGAGTTAGATCTTCCTTCAATGCTGGTTAAAATTGTGACTTTGTCACGGTTGCTGTTTTTTATCGATACAAGATTGAAACATCACTGGTAAAAGAAGGCATCAAAATCACCTTTGCAAGGTCCGTAACAGCTACTGCGTTGGACAACATGGACCGGATGCTGCAGTATGCCTTGGGTGCATTCAGTGAACCGTATCTCCGCTTGCGCATCTTATCTCGATGGCGCTATCTTTCGCCATTAACGATCGTGTCGGCACGCTCAATCTTTAGCTTGGGTTGGGCTTCGAAGCTGACTCTCAAGATGCTTACTACAAACAAAAAAAAAACCGGTATCGTTCGCTACGATTATTAACTCGTCAACAAGCGGTGTATTTTTCACCTTTCGCACGATTATGTTTGATATGCGCAGGCTATAGCTTGGAGCGTGTTAGGCGACAGGCGAATAATGCTGCCGGTGGTTGACACCTGTTGCGTGAGATATGCGGACGATCGTCGAAGCGTGAGCGTGTGTGCGTGTTGTTTCTATGATCTTTAAAAAAAAGCATAGCGAACCTATTACCCACAAGTAGAAGAAACCGTGAAATTTGCCTCCTAACGGCAGACCAAGTGTGCTTCACCCGTTAACGCCAAGTGGTTCTTCGTTCCGATGGTTTACGATGTACTTTCTTCCTTCCGTAGCCATCGCACCGCCACTTACTAGCGATGATGCCTTCCATTACCACGGAAAATGACATCATTACAAGGGCAGCAAACGGTAAACGGAGCATCCAAGGGTGTGCTGCCGTCATTTTGGCTGCGTAATGAAAGTGTGGCTTGTGAAAATGTCACCATTACACACCCGTACACCGTCGGCTTTTCTTTCACCTTCGACGCGCACCGTATTCAGCTGCGTCACGGTTTCGTATTCCGGAGCAAATGCTTTAGCCCTTTTGCTAACATGTAGATTAGATGTCATTAAATTGCACCGTAGCACACAGTTGTGTTCTCTGCTCCTGCCTACAGGTTAGTCGTGGGCCATCATATTTTTTTGTTGTTGTTATTGTGACGATTTAAAGTGTCTTCATTAGTGCGCGCGCTCTTTCTCGAGAGTGTCGTCCAATTGCATATCATCATCGCCATTACGGTGACTGGGCTCAAAACCTTCCACCTAGGGGCTAGATCGAGGAAATTACAAAAAAGTGTCACGAATAAACCATTGGAAGATATGTTTACTTTTGTGAGAAACGTCACGGAAAGGGATAGTGACGCGCGTACTTAAAGCATAACTGTAAAGCTGTATCTTCATTCCATTTGTGTGACGGGTGGGGGTTTTGCTTTCTTCAATGGTTGGGCCCTTTTGATGCGCATCAGGAGAAACTATGCCATGAGTTATGATGATTATGATGCTCGTTGATGATGGTGACAAAGGTGATTATGCTGATGGAAGGTAGTTTAGATTTATTTCGGTATTTCATTTGTTTCATCCTTCACATCCCGCCAGCTTAATGTCCGTACGGTTGATAGGGGAAAAGTGTAATCTTCTCCTGCTTTATTAAGTCGATATTGTTTTGCTTTCTGTCCTTAACTTATACACAATGATATATTCAAGTGAAAAAAAAAACTCACTTTTCACTGTATTTGCTTTCGGCGAATGTAATTTTGTGTTTGTTGTTTGGGTATTAAGCTTTACATAGCTAAAAGAGTGCTATTAAAACTTACGTCAACATCTATTTAAATCGATTGGCTATTGGGAAAAAATCGTTTCGTTTGGTACCGTTTTATATTTCCATCATCCAATTATTGGCAACTTTTGTTACAAATATCGTTTGTCAATAAGTCAACCTCATTGACGACCATTAGCTCTGTTTCGCCACAAAACGAATGATGGCAGCACGATGAGATTCTAGACCAGTACCAGCACGAATTCAAGAAGATGTTTCTTTTGCTCTCTCTCACAGATGATTAGCCTTTTTCTTACTAACCTTATGTGTCGTCATAAGCAACAAAGAAGCTCTATTAAAGGAAAAAATCTTAAAAAAGATGTTTAATAGGTCACTTTTTAAATAGTGGTTCAAATAGCTCGTGTTGATTTAACAAGGAACAAATGTTAACTTATTGACCGCAAACAACCCCTTTTGGCTTTAGCATTTAAGCGAAAGTAAAATTGCGATATTTGTAAGATAAGGGACAAAGCAAGAGCTGGAATAGGAATAGCTGGTTTTAGCAAGGCTATCTTGATGATGTAGAGTAACCACACAATATTCGACTGCGTTTGAAAACGATCCTGCGATACTGAAAGAAGCAAAAGAAAAGGCCAGGAGAAAGGCTTTCGAAGGTGTTGGCATGTAAAGTTGTGCATTTTTTTTCCTAAGTAAATGAAATTGATACATAAACTGGCGTTATCGTACAGAGTACGTTACGGATAACACTGTGGAAGAGATTTATATCGTGCACTAATTGTGAGCGAGATGTTCGTGCATCGTCGACGGTACACGGCCATCAAACTCTTCCCGTTTTAATGGCGCACACCTTAGCAGCCAAGGGAAAGAAATGGTCAGTGTAATACGATCCCAACTCTAGCCTTTTCCGTGATCGAGTTGGTGGCGCAACCCCCGTAAAGAGCGTGCCTGAAATGTATTGAAATTATTTCTTAATCATTTCCCATCCAGTGACGCGCCCGGTTTGTACCCGGCTCGTACCGATATTGAAATACGCAAGGGCGCACGCTTACCCCAGGTGCTTTTGATCATGCAGAATGGATTAAGAGCGCTATGGCTATGGCTTTGCGCCTAGGGAAATCATGTTAATGGAAGCATTCTTGTTTTTTTTTTTTTTCGTTGTATGTTGCTTTCTTGTGAAGGTTGCACCAAGCAGGTGGCTCGCGTTTGTATGATAACGAACTGGGAGCATGCTAACACACTCCAAGCGGCACATTCCAGTTAGACGGTGGCGAATTACCCATTTAAGGAACTGTTAACAGCTGTTGAACGAATTTGTATGTACACGATCGTTGGCCAGGATCTACATGTGCTTTGTTGCTATGTGGCGATTGAAAGGCACGCTCAAGACACAGCAATCGACGGTTGCGGCATGCGCGAAAACAAAGTCACCCGTGTTAGCAAGTACGTTTGGCCAGGTGAGCAGGATTGTTTAATCGATTTGGGTATATTATGCAACGTTTGCCTGTTTTGGTTTTTGCAATAAAACATGTCGCATGATTTTGTTTGCTTTTTCGCACATAAAACATGCAAATGTTGAATGAAATTTAACTTTAAGTGCATTAAAAATGATAAAAAGCTTTCGATTGCATACTTTCAGGCGACATTAGGCAAACATTGAAAATGTACATTTCTTCTAATTTGCAACACATTGTTGCGTTTCTAACACATATAATGAATACTTTTTATTGATCAAATTGCGATTTCGTGCTGTGAAACAATGTTTTAACTCGTGTTCGCTCTTTTCACTGCACAGTCTTGGCGATTTCTTTTTAAGGTTAGCCTCTGTGTGTGATTGCATCCCGCGTAAACTAGAATTGAAACCACAAACAGTTCAATAGTCCTCCTGTCCAACGCTGGTTTCTGTCGATAAGAAGACTGGAAAGCAGCACGAATCCGGGGAACAACCGGGAAACAAAATAATAAAATGTGCCGATTGCAAGCCAGGAAAGGCAGGAAATATGTGAAATTTCTCCTCCTCCTGTTAGAAGGTGGTCTTACTTTCAATCCGTTCGGTGCGATCTAGGGCGGTCAAGTTATCAGCGCAAATTTATGATCTGAAAGCATTGTTGTGGCGCTATTCATTCTCCTGCCTCTGCCTGCATTACTTGGGTGGGTGTTGTGATTCCTGATGGGGGTTAGGACTTTGGTTCGCTTCGATCGGGTTTTTTTTTATCGCAGTGCGGGAAGGCCCGCACTCGACCACGGTCGCACCATGGTTAGATTGTTGTGTCCGTAGATTTGTGTAAAATTTATAATCCCAATGCCAATTCTAATGAATGTTTTTTTTTTTTTATTTTTCGTTTCTATTTTTTGCAGGTGAGTACCGTTAGCAAATGGTAAAGGGCGAACCAGTGTGCGGTGGTCACCGTGCCGCCATTGACGAAAGCAGCTTGCCCATTGTGTGAACCGATCCGAGCAAGGCAGCGCTGTTGGTAGCGCTAGTAAACGTGAATGCCCGATGCGGCCCGGTTTGCAGATTTAGTTGTTCGCCGGGCGTTCGCCCAGCGGCCGTTCTTTCGATTGTGTCTAAGTGACGGATGAAATTCAAATCTGAAAGCCACGCGGCGGGAACGGTCAGAATCTGGCCAACGGCGTTTAGTGTTGCCATGTTTGATTTATGCCATGGCTGTCCGCGGATCGTGATGTTGCTATTCGAGGTTACCGGCTCGTTGGATCGCGGCCAGCGCGGTGTACTGCCGCCTTTCATTGACTGATCGCTACGATTCGCGGTTGACTGTTATCGCATTGTTTGCATTGTACGGTAATGATCCTTTCCTGCTGCAGACTTACGACAATTTACCAGCGGGCGGGCGTATAACTTTATCAGCTGACCACAATGAACCGTAAAGCAGTAGGGAGGCGAAAGATAGATATTCGGTTCCCTGCGAGCCACTCGCAACGATCGGTAAAACTTTTCCGACGTCGTGCTACAAAAGCGCAAACGGGAGAGAAAACTCGGGGCGCGTGATTGCGTTCCTGTCCCATCAAAAGATCATTATTCATCTTCATGTCGTTGCGAATGCGAATGGCGATTGTTGCAAAAAAAAAAACAGCCCGATGACGCTAGCAATCATGCTACTAACAACGGCGTAACTTTTGATAATTTATTTGATAGCATGAAAATGAGAGTAAAGCTTTGACGTCCGTGACGACCTGCCAGAGAAGAAGCAAAAGCTCAGGAAAATGTGAACCAACCGTTATCGGATACATATGATTGGGAAGGTCCAGCTAATGATCTCTCTCTCTCCCTCTCTCTCCCTCTCTCTCCCTCTATCTCTCTTGGTACTTCAAATCGTCAGCATCAATTTTGCTCTCCATCAAACGCTAATTATGCCGGTAAACAATACTATCTTATTAACGGAAGGATAATTTGTTAGCAAATTTAAAGAAAAACACGTCCCCCTAACGCACGCATATCGAAACCAGTGCGACGTTGTCCGGTCCGATGTTTTACACGATGTTCCGGTACGTTCGGATGGCATGGCAGGCGGAAGTAGCAAATAATAACAAATTCACGGCACCAATTACCTTCTTCACCCACTGCGTGTTTCTTCAGCACTGACTGACGGAGTGGCATCAGCCACTTGATTCGAGAGGATTTGGTAGATAAATGCGATATTTTAATGTACCGGTACCGCGGTAGTGGTAGTAAAACAATTAGGAATCATTATCTGTAGGAAGTAAGATTACTTTCATTTTCGAATTAAACACCCCGAGCACAGTCGGTGGGGCACAAATAATTCAATTACTGTATTTTTTTCCCTCGTGTATGTGTGCTATATGGGAGGTAAATAATATCGGAACAAAAGACTTTGCAACTGCAACGAATCAATGCACAAGGGAAAGCTTAAAGAAAGTATCGGTGCTTGCTGATCTTGTATTCGTTTCCTCTAATATTGCACCACCCGTTGCATAATGTCTTTTTTATGATCGCTCTCATCATGTGTATCGCATATTATGTTATGTTGGCAAAAGTCACACATGTTTGTTGATTTTTTTTTTTTGGTTAAAACCGTTTGTGTGAGAATTAAATTAAACCTCCCTTTTCAGCGTATAGCGATTCGGTGATCGCTTCTCACACGGTTCATTTCACAAAACGATGGATGGGAACTGTACAATCGGGCTCGAGGGAACGATTATGCCGCACGGTGGTCGCTTACCCGCTGCCAAGATCATTAGCTGCTTGGCGTACGCGCGATTCGCTCGCTTACGGAATTGGTTCGTTGAGCAAATAGCCCCGAAGGCTATGCAATCCGGATTCCTCACTGGTTGGTGGTGAGAAAAAAAAACCCCGCAATGCACGCTCACGCCACCTGATGAACGCTTTTGGGCAGGGAGTCGCTCCCGAGGTTGGATGTAGTGGTGCATCGCAAATATGCTTTTTCTTAATTTCCGGTGCTGCTGATCGTGTGTGCGGATGACGTTCATTACACAGGTAGCTGTGTACAGATTCAAGTGCACGCTAAATTCCCCAAAGCGCCAAAGAATGAACCGTAGCGCCCGTGGGTGACAAGAGCTTTCCGTGCGAAAGTGTCGCCTTCAGGAGTACGCCGACTCAGTCAGTTTTAGGTTGATTATGATCCGCCAAGGGAGATGCTACGTCAAATGAAGGCAGGGTTCGGTGGTACACGGTGCCACGTGTACATTGACGAGACGAATGACTCCGATTCTCTTACAGCCGCGGATGTACAGCCTGCTGGAATGTGGTTTTGCTCCAAATTACCTCAACGGAGCGCAAAGCCCGCCGAGAGGTCTCGAGTGATTGCATTTCTTGCGTTCGTTTTGTGCAGCGGAGAGTGCACGTATCGTATCTTTCAGCGTATTTTTGCAGCGACGTTGGCCATAGTGGCGGCATACTTCTGTTGGCGGCGGCCAGTGGCTTCTCTAATTATCCACATTAAGACAACTAATAGACTCCGCTATTTCTAGCTCCCGTTTTTTTTTCTGCTTTCGGATGGGTGGAGGGACACCACCGCCATCCGCCTATCCACCTACCGTCCGTTACGGTCGGAAGTAATGAGGAGGAAAGAAATGCAATTGTTGCCACGCGGAGACTTGTCGGTAGTTTGATGCTCCGTAGACTGTAGGTGTAAAAAAATGAAGAATTAAGATTAGAGGAGTTGAAGAAATATGGAATGCTGAAATTCTTTTGCGCAAATCCGCGGCCCAAGCGACACGGCAGGTTTCTATTTCAAGATCAGTTTCGCTTCAAGGATCGATGACCGATTGTTTTTATGGTTAGATATGGTAAGATTACATAAAAAGCAGGATCAATGTCAAATATGTACTGGTGTTTAGTAGTGTAATTTTTTTTGCCTGAGTTTCTTTAGGATTTTTCACATTACCAATATCCGTTTAAAACCTTTCATTTTTGGTATTATTTTTGTTTTGTACTTTGTCTTGAAGTTTGGATCACTTTTACATTCTGCTATCTGTTAGTAATTTTAGATTCAGATGTGTAACTGGGAGATCGTAAACTTGATCTTTTGTCCCATATCGGGGTTTAAATTACTTTTGTCGTGCATGAACAGCTCCGATTAACGCATTTGACCCCTGGCATGTGTAACTCTGGGACTCTCATTTGGACACCAACTTCCAAGTAACTGGAACTTCAGAATTTCAACGTGATGATCTTCATACGGTAGAACCTTGTATCAAAGAACATAGAGAGCTCGATTATACAACCACGATGGTAAATAAAGTGAAGGAAAGATCAGAAACCATCTTTAGGGTGTAATATCAGGCAGAAACAGCAGTATCCCAACGCACGTGATATCTCGTACATATCGGCGGCATGCGCATGATTAATTTCAATTTGAATTGTTTATTACCGATTTAGCGCGGAAAAAAAGGAGGCCGTATCTATCACGCCAACTCCCGATGCCCGCCTTCTGGATACAGTCTCTTTCTTTTGTACAAACTCACTCACCGTACACCCACCATTACAATAGGAAAAAAAAAACTTTGGAATGTAGGAAGTCTTCTCGAGCGGTGTGGAGTGTGGTCGTTAGACAGGGTAAGACGATCGCTTGTTGTTTCAGTTCGATCCCGGGGGGGAAAAGAATCGGCACTATAATCCGGCCAGCTTCGAGATGGGGATTATCCTCGATCCCGTTTCGCGCCAAATGGAGCAATGATGGTAATTGCCGTTTTACCCATTCCCCCAGCACTCACCTCCCTACCACAAGCCACCGATCCCCAATCGGTAGCTGCGCACAGCGGGATGAGGATGGTTTTATTTTTCTTAATTTCAAACGCTTTCTTATCTATGTGCGCCATGTAGCCACAGCCCTGCAAAAATGACCCACGTCGGTTGGGCCTGGTCGGGCTGGGTACACACCAGCTACCTTTACCTAGGTAGTAAAACCGTCTTCCGAACCTACGCCAGTAGCAGCAGCAGCCAGCCTTTCTTTCACAGCATGTGTTGCATACCCAATTCGATCGGCAAGAGCCTAAGATTGGTTTATATTTCGTGTTGTTTTTTTTTTGTTGCTCTTTCTGTTTGATTTTGTTTTTCCACTGCCGTTTCCCCTTTTGAGGGTGTAGTATAAAGCGAAGAACAACAAAACAACCGCGATTGATTCGATGGTTTACGCTTGCGGGTAATATTCGGTATGGCCGACAGAAGCAAATTGTGGGTACGCATTCGGTGAATATTTGGGTCACTAGGTTCGTCGATTTTGGGATCTGTTTTCGCCAGCTTTAGGTCGCTTGGGAGAATGTTCGATACTTTTGTTTGTGTAATAAAAAGGGAAATACTTTTTTATATCTCCTTAGGACTTCGATAACATTATTGAACGTTTTAGACATATTTTTAAAATGTATCTAATTTGATACCCAGTGATGTCGAGTGATGTTGAGGAAGTTTTGAAGTAAACGTTGAGGAAAATAGACTAGAAGTTGGGATTTGTTTCTCAGTATGAATGCGAATCACATTTGTTTAGTTAGATGAGTAAATTACGAAAGTTAAACTGGTGCAACTGTATATTTTTTTAAACACTTCAAAGCGATATGGTTTACTGGTATCATCAGAGCCAAATAGTATGAATAAAACTCATTTTCCCTGTGATGGTAAATAAGTCAAAACAGCAAAAAAAAAATTCTACTTTATAAAATTGCATATAAAAAATGTATTAATGTTGTAATCTCTTAACCATGTTTACATAACCATAAATCTGCCAAAAAAGGATTAAAAGAAATGGTTCCGATTTTACGTTTCATGTTTCCACCATCTTTTGTTCTTCCAATACTGTCCATCCAAAAATTCCAATGCAAAAGCGAACAAGCGCCCCAAACACAGGCACACGAAGGTTTGCTTACCACCCATCAAAATCACGTCTCGTTACAGGACAAGCAGAGGCCCTTGGGCACACGTTGTTGTACGCCTGCTAACGAGCCGTTGACGTAATTTCTAGGGACGCCAAATCTGTTATGACACGTGAAAGGGCCCTTTCGGCGAGAGATGTAATTATGTTGCTTCACGGGACACACTTACGCTTGTGCTCCGGACACAACACAGCGTGATTGATCGAAAATGAAGCAAATTGGATGCAGACCGTTGCATTCCTTGTGTGGTGGAGATCGTGAAGGGAAAAGGGAAAGAGAAAGGGAGAGAGAGAGAGAGAAACGGGGAACTAGCAAACACTCGTCAAACGCTGATGATGAGCACCAAATGAGACGTGAAGGTGGACGGGACGGTTCGCTAAATGGCGACGATAAACGGTCTCGTCACACGCCGAGAAGATGTTCCTGTGGCCGATGCAGTAGGGGAAAGGTGAAAATGAAGTGAAAACGATCAAAACATCGATTTTGTTAAGAAGAAGAGAAAAAAAAGAGATACATGGAAGAAGAAAACCTTACGCGGACCGAAAGCAAGGCGTTATGATTGAAGTGCAGCGACGAAAGTGTTAGGAAACAGTTTTTCCAAGATGGGGTTTTTGTTTGTGTGTGTGTGTGTTATACATCCGGCAGCAGACAAGAAGCTTTCTCGCGCTGCATTATTGTGGTGACGTTTGGGTTTTGGGCTTTCTTCATTGTGCAACATGATTTCGTGCAGCATAATTCAAACGTGTAGCATTCGTGGTCGTGGTCGGCTTCTTGTCGTTATCGGTTCAAACCGGCAGACAAAAGCGCTTATGTGAGATGGATTTATTTTATAGCTACCGCTTTTGAAAATTAACGACGAAAAGAAATATACTGTGTGTGTGGTTTTGTGTGTGGCCGCAGTTGACGAAGCCGGGGCACATATGAATGCCGGAGATGTATTTTCCCGCTTTTTTTTTCTCACGCTCAATCACGGTGAGTGAGCTTACGAATCGGGCGCGTATGTAATCAGGGCCTAGTTAAAGCCTTCGACTGCTTCACTGTTTTCTTCGGGCTTTCGGGTGAACTTAATCTTTCTTACCCTTCTTCCCACTGTGCTCCGCCGTACTCTGTTGTTCGTGATAAGATTTACTTTCTTTCGGCACAACAACAAAAAAACCCGAATCGCTTAGTTTACTCTTGCCGGCCGCCGACTTACATCGGCTTCGTTGGTGGGAATGTATGCAATGCTCAAAATGATGCGATGGGGGGGAGGTGGGAGGGGGGTGAGCAGGTTTCTTATTTTTACTTCCATCGGCACAAGAGAAAGGGTAACGATGACGGTTTAGTCCCCATTAATTGCCGCGCTAAAAGCGCATTACTGTGGCGTCCCAGTCCCGCTCGGTGTGTGTGCGGCATGGCCACATCAATCACTTTATCCGAAAGCGCGCACGCGCGCTCATCGGCCCTCTGCCGCCGGTTGTCTGGCCGGATCGTGCAATCATTGCGGGAATCATCATAATCAACGCGGCAGCCAAGCCCCCCCATCCTGCAGCGTGTATGCATGCATCCGTGAGTCGAAAAAGTGCACATACCGATACAGCATACGGCGATACGGTTGGGGCCACCGGCCACCAGCACAAGCAGACGCTCATGTTTGGGAAAGTCGCTGGAAAATGATGGTATTTAGCTTTGGTGCAAGATTCTTTAAACAACTTCGCGTGGCCGCGCGACCGAATGTTTGAACTTTGGCCAGGTAATGTGCCGCTTTGCCGGTCGTGTGTGATTGGTGTATTTTTGTGTTTCCCTCGTCGTCACCACCTCGTGTCTGCCATCTCCGCCGAAAGCGCCAAATCAATCATCATTGGGTGGTGTGTGGAGCTTTCTGGTGCTGTACTCGCCTGTGTAACGCACTGCAATGTGCTGCACCAGTGTCGGAAGTTACCGCACCGGTGTGCTGGAATTCCATCCGCCGATCGCCGTGTTTGGTGATCGATCGATTAAGGTGGCCACTTATTAAGGCGACGAGTGATTTAGTGCGCGAGCGCACTCTCTCGATCACGAGAGAGTGTGTGGAATGGTTTTAAAAAATGCACTTTGAACCTTTGTGTTTAGGGTTTTTGCCGTTCGTTACCTTTTCACCTGTTTGGAAGTGTTACGTTGGAAGGAATACTAGACGGGTGGAATACGTGTGCTCCGGAATGGGGTGCAAAGCTTTCATCTAATAAGGCGATTTGTTTGATTGCATAATTTAACGCATTCACTGTGGGATGGCGGATTTATGTAAGTCAAACACCAAATTACCATGTGTAACAATTATGTTTTTATTCTTTAGAGCTAAAATGGGTCCAATTTCGGAGAAACTCCATCATACATCTATCAAACCACGCACATATTGTTATTTATTCTATAGGCGCACTAAGCAGTATTAATTATAAGATTGAATCAAAAGACTTGATGTCGCGTGAGGCGACGAACCCCTGCCACTTTTAGTTTGAGTAGAGTGTCAAATTATTTCCAAACTCCAAATCCAAATTGCAATGTAATTATTTTATTCACTAAATTATACAATTATTTGAAACCATTGTGATCACCTAATACGCTTATATGTTTGTAAAAAAAATTACAAACAAAATAAATATTTTTTTTAAATGTTAGAAAATTACAACTTAAAATAGCACTCTGTCAAGAATTTGCCGTGGAAAAGAAGCGCAAAAATGTATCAGCAATTTGTGTTACCCCGTGTTATGCTATTACATTTATCAATGTCAAGCCAGGCAGGCAAATCTTCAATGCCAACTGTGCCAATTTCTCACCCGAATCGTTCACGAAACCGATCGCGTGGAATGGTTCCCGGTGACAGCTGAAAGGTCAATGTAATCGATCTTTCACACAGTGCGCGATCGGCGTGAAAGGCGTGAGAATCGACGGGATTCGATCGATCGCTGGAGAATGATAGCCGAAAATTTTCACATCTTCTGCGTGCACTTTTCCTTTGTGGCAATTCGAACCATGCCGTGCGCTTCTTTTCCGCTGCTGCTGTTGCTCCATTCTTTCACCGCTAGTGATGGAGCGGGCCGTCGAAGCATTATTTCTGCTCATGGAGCTGATTTTTTTCTTCTCTCAGTTTTGTTCAGTTAAATACGGATGGAAGCTTTTCTCGAATCCGGCACGATTCGCTTCACGCTTTGTGGAAAAATTGTCTGTCTGTGTGTGTGTTTGTGTGTTCTTTATGGTTAAGCCGGAATAGGTATGGTGGTAAAATGTACATACAAAAGGGTGAAAAATAAGAACAAAAGTGCTAGACACATTCGCCATATAACAAAACGCTGGTTTGTTGCCACCTTTTGCCGAATCTTCCGAACTGCGGCACATTTTTCCATCCTCCACGCACGGCCACAGATGGTGGGAATCGACTGTGGAATTTTCCCGTTTTGCTCGTTCTTGTTTGGCGGTGTTTTTCGTTACTTCCTTCCCGTTGATTATTGCGGGTAACTAACCCGTTATGGAGGGAATGAGTGAGGGAATGTGAAGCTTATTCGGTTTGCTTGGGTGGCGGTGGTGTGGTGATGCCCGCACCGTAACCGATTAGATTAAATATTTGAATGCAAAATTGGCAATGAAAATAAAAGCCATCGATCCGTTGCGATGTGGAACGGACTAATTTCGTGATTTCGTAGATTAACGTTGACGTTGGCGAGAGTGAATTCTCATCGTTTGTTGCTCTGTTTGTTAGCCAAAAGCGGGGAGGCTTTAAGGCGTTCGGTGCCTGAAAAGTAAACTTAATGCTTTTGTTCGGTCTTTATTCCCTCCCGTCAATGACGTGCGCCAGTCGGAAGTTTGTTGCACTTTTTTGCTATGTTTTTTTTTTTTTGCCAAGCGTTTTTATTTACTGACGCAACGGATGTTGTCGTCCGCTGGCTATGATGAAAAAGCTCAGAAACGGGTTCATCGTACTGCTTTCGATGCGGTTTGTGGTGTATGAGATTTTTATTTTATTGGGCTCGAAATGGACTATTCGAGCGGGAAATTTATAATTTTATGTTAAATATTTCGCTAGCTACACATTAAACCTACACGCTAAGACATCGAATAATCGAATCATACGCAGATAATTTTCACCTTTTTTTTTGTTTTGAAGTTTGTTGTGTGTTCTTCAAATACAAAATTTAAAATAAAATATTTACTTACATTTATCATGTCATTTTAACAGCTTTTTCATAAAATCTCAATCAATTTTTAATCAAAAATCAATTAAAAAAATTAAAATACAATAAAATGTTTAAAAATATTTTATTTTAAAAATAAAATTATCCTGTTATGATTGTGAAATCAAATAGCATTTTTGTTCATTTTATGCAAAATGTGAAGTTAGTAGTTTTAATTTTAATCCAACTTGATAAACGCGGGCTCGATCAACGTAGCCGAAACCGAATTAAAAAAAAATCTGGTATGACCTTTCTTTTCGAATTACCCTTTAGCGTTCGTTGTCTTCCTCTGTTCTCGTGTTCAAATCATCCAAAACTCATCTTCACTGTGCTCGATACTGGCAATCGATCAGCGGTCAGGATAACTGCTGCATACCTTGCTGCGGTGACGGCCGCGCGTTCCAGTAGTGGGATGCCTTTTCGTGAGCGAAATTGTCTTCCCATTTGGGGCGTGCTAAACGCGCCCTAAACCACTTCCAGCTGGAAGCACTAAACACACTGGACGAGCAGTATTTCTCTCTCTCTCTCTATCCTGACCTTTCCACAGTTTTACGAGATGATGATGAATGGTCATGATATACACACAGTTGTTGTTGCGCTGGTGGTTTGTTTTCTGCCGCTTTTGCTAACAAAAAAGGGAACGAAAAGAACAAGAATTGGCTGCAAACACACACACACACACAAATGGTGCCTATTCGGGAGGGAAGAACTACACTAAACACATCCAAGATGAAATACATTCCCGGGTAGATTGTTTTCGGAAGTGCGCCGTGTTCAGCAAAAGTTCAGCTCGTTTCGCCGAAATCGACCACCGCACAGCTGAACCGTGGAAGGAAACTCCGTGAAACGCCATTCATCCTGAAAAACCGTCAACACGGTGTCCGTCCAGTGTCCGGGAATGGGGCTGAGGGGGGGGGGGGGGAGAGGGTTGGTTGCCTTCCGATCATAGATCTTTCGGTTTGCCTCGGCTCGGGAAGCTTCCAGTGTCTGTCTGTCTGTTCCGTCCAGTCCCGATCTATGGCAGCTTGAGCATTTCGAGCGAACCTGAGATTAATTAAGATGATGAAATATTCGTGATGTGTCGGAATAGTGAGTGTAAGTGTGTACGCCGTCGTTGTTGTTGTTGTTGTTTTGGTTCTCGTTTTTTTCGTCTCGTATATTGGCCATACTACTTTCCCAGTGCGAAGCATTTCCCCGTCCCAGCCACAACAACGATCGGAAGGCGACGATGGCTATGTCTACTCAACCTGTCAGCCGTTATAAACGCGATCGAAACGAGGGTAGTAGAAGAAGAAAAAAGCAAAATAAAAAATGGGAGCCAAGCAAAAAAAAACAAGCAGGAAAGCATAATAAAAGGCCAAACTCTCAAATGCTCCGATGAAAGCGATATCATGCTTTCTTCGCACGAGCAATTAACTTGAAGCCCTTCCGATGCTGATTTATGCTGCCCATTGTGGTCTCGCTCAAACAAAAGTTGCAACGATGCTCTGGTGCTATTGCCGCAGCATTGCCGGTTGGCCGGTGCGGGGGGAGGGGTGGGGTACAGCATAATGAATGGCAGCTTAGCTCACCGGTTGCAGCAATGCCAAAGAGTGTGTATAGAAGGGTAGGAAAGGAATTCTTCCATTTTTTTCCCCTCGCTGTGCGGAGCAGTGCGTTGTTTGCTCGTGAAAGGGGATGAAAATGCACTTTTGCATCTCAGCATCAATCATTCACTCGAAGGCTGGCTGGCGAACGTGAGGGAGGTTTTGTGTTGTGTGTGTTTTTTGGAAAGGCGTCCGTAGAAAGTGGAGGACATTAGGACAGGAAATAGTAATTATGTTGAAAGGAATTTGCTGTTTCATCTGTTTCATAATCTGATTTTCGTCTTGTTTTGCATGAATTTTTTTTTCATTGCAAAGGTAATAGTGGGCGTGTGTCGAATATTGTGTGTTCCCGAATTGTTAAAAATATTTGGAAGGTTGTCCAAAAATCTCCAAATTTACCGTGTTGGAAGCAAGCGAATTTTAAGAAAAATACCCCGCAACCTTAATGCATGATATGCAGATATTAAAAATGCAGAGTGTTGGTAGAGAAAACGGCAAAGAGCATACAACCAATTCCCATCACCAGTGACAAGCACTTTATTTCTGCATTACATGTTTCACCCTTCGTAATTGAAGTTTATTTAGGTATAATCTCAGCTATGTATGTTCCATCCCGCGGTGCGATGACTCACTTTATAATTAAGCATCGACGAAGCAATAGCGACGTAAATCATCAACCCTCTCTTATACGATTGTTTTTCCGTACGGCATCAGTTCCGTTGCGGATTTCGGTTCCGTTCGTTTTAGGGTAAATTTTCGTGTCAGAATGGTCCTGTGTACTTCATCCGACGCAACGGGGAACACTTGAAAGCACTTGTCCATTTGTAGGGGTGGATTGTTTTTGCTTCCTGCTGTATATTTCCGTAGCCCTTTTTTGCCATTTGCGAATTATGCCGTGTGGTACTTGAAATTGGATGCTGAATGTGCGAATGTGGCGGAAGGAGTTATAACGATGCTGTAACCGGAGCAGTGTTAAGATTCATTGACGTTTCTTCAAAACGGCAGTCCACGTAGAAGCGGGCGACGTGACTTATCGAGATTTATGGCAGCTCTTGGTGCTTCGAATGCATTATGCGTAAATCTGGCTGGTTTTACCATTGACATTGAATAATTTAATTTTAATTACCTGTCACACTTGGTTGGTTTATAATGGGAAAAAAGTAATAAAGGACACGTGCTGGTACAGTTCTTGCTGTGATCTAAATTTTAGCATATTAGTATGCTTTTATTTAAGTTTTTATGGTCAGGATCGACTGAGTGTTTTGTTTTGAGTTATGTAAGTAAAAAGTTCTTTCAGTCAAAATGAATTCGTTGTAATGTAAAATAAAAGTAAATGACATCTAACACTCAGTGAGATTCATCCATGAGTTTCGTAACTCATGAGTTATTTGAAATATTCTTAGTGAGTTCATTGCAATTGCCAATTTCTAATCGAATCTAGTAACTCATCAATGAATCGACTCACATGAGTGATAAATGAGTTATCGAACGTGTCATGAAAATGTCATTCACTCGCTCATTCATTTTTATTCAGTATCTTTATCACTAAACAATACCATATCAGTATCTACATTACTAAACTTTTTTGTCTATACATGTAAAATTATGTCTACTATAAGAAAACGGTATACTTTGCAATAAACACTTTGTGTTCCTTTTTTTGCCCTTCCCATCCCACTTACATTTGGCAAATTTGCAAAAAGGGTTTTTTTTTTCGCGCTTCTATCTACTTTGCATGCTGTAATTATTACATCCATTGCATCAAAAAGCATCGCGATCGCCCAAGCCCGCCCCCTTCCGTTCGACTCCATTACCGTTACCTCACCTGCTATCGCGTAATCGAAATCAATTTGCTCTCCGTACCCTTTTCCAATCAACCTTTCCTTTTTTGATTTCCTCGATGTTGTTTTTTTCTTGTTGCTGTTGTTGGTTCTGTGCGCTTTGCCGCGACTGTTGTGTGCAAAGTGTGAACAGGAAAGGCAGCGGATCGTGCCTTTTTTTGCATTGCAATAATGCACACCTCGCCGCGGAAGGGCACACGGATGATAATAATAATAATAATAGGATAGCAGAAAAACTATTTTGCACGTGACGGTGGTGAAAATACATGGCTGAACATACTGCTTGTTCGGCAAAATTTTCCAGGCCGGTCAAGCGTCCAGCGGAAAATGGGTTCACTTGCGGCGCGATTCATGCAACTGTGCATTAGTCGAACGGAAAGATGAATGAACGAGGTACATTTGGGAGGTTTTTGATCCTCACATTTGCAGCTTGGATTGGGTCCTATTTGAACGAAACGGTTCTGTTCGTCCGAGTATTATTCCTTCATCGGATGCATTCCTGGATGTCATCATTCTTGTTTCATCCATCTCTTGCTTCAGCCGAGCAGAATGTAGTTTCCCGCTGCAAAGCACAAATCCGAGTAAGCCGACTGGAAAAGGATGGATTAGATAGTGCGGCACTAGACTAGCAAAAAGTCCAATGAACGATGGGAACGAAAAGAAGAAGAAGAAAACATGATATTGTAAAGTACAAAGCCATCCGACCGCGCTAGCGTTTAATGGAATTGATGTTAATTTGCGATGAAACTGAACATAAGTTATTTTGCCTACCTTCCGTTCTCTTCGCACCGTACGCCTCTGTGTGTGTGTTGAAGGTGAGGTGAGATCGCCACGTGCAAATCGGCCCGAACGTGAACGATTCGCGGACGCTGCCCTGTTTTTCATGATCTCGCCGACCGTTCGTTGTTTGGCCGCTTATATTGGTACTTCTTCATCATCCAGCCATCACCATAGATTAAGTTCACTTTCTTTCCCAGTCTGCGTCTGCGAAGGTGGCCAGCGGATAATAGGTGGCCGGTGCGGGTGTGGAACCACACCCCTCCTTGTACCCTTACCCCAAACCGTCACCGTCACGGTTACGGTTTCGCACACGCGGTCAATTTTCTGCTGTGCCGTGGCCGTTGCCAGGCAGAAGTTTGTTGTTCGAAAGCCCGTTGTTGTTGGGCCGTAATCGAAAGCATTTCCAGGCGGCGTTTTGTTTCCCGGGAAGGTTCTCACATCATTGGCGGTTCGCCAGGAAAGAAAGAAAGAAAAAAAGGATGCAGCACACGGGATGCCTTGTGTGATTAATGCTGATGGAAAATATGTTTACTATAAACTTGCGCACGAGATATCGCGACGGTGGACGGTTTTGCTTTGCCGGTGAAGCATTTTTAACATGATATCAATTTCCTTCCCATCGTCGTGATCAATTATTCATGCGCAATACATTGTATGCGAACACTTTTTCATTGCTTTTTCAAGGATAAAACTATTAGTATTATTGTGTATTTATTGTGAACGGTTCTTATATTTTCTGGTATCTGGTTTCTGGTTCTGGTAAGCTTTTTTGAAGCGCAATTTTCCTCAAATTAATTAATAAGCTTCGCTCGGGTAAAATTTATTACTTTAACCTTATTTTGCACCACGGTTTTCCATATTTGTTCATCTTCACGCTTGTGTTTTCATTTATAACATCCCATACGCGGTACATTGGTCAATTTATCCCAATGCTCGGGATGAGCAGTTTTGCTAACGCTAAAGCGCACTAATAATCCCTTATTTGAGGTGTTCAATTTTGTGTTGCTTACCCCCGTAACCGTTAACAGCCCACGGATACCGATACTCGATGCCGTTACGCGCAAATTATCGATCGCAACGAAGGGGTTGCGATTGATAATGAACTTGACCAAAGCGGGAAGCCAGTTGAGGGTCAACTGAATGGAAGCGAGTGGGAATTAACCTCACTATTAAGCTAAAGTATCGACAACCTTTTCAGCAGAGTTAATGTATCCACCATTTATTAAGCAACACACTGGTTTTAGAATTTTGCGCATCGAACATACCATTCGCCCACTGTCGGGGGCCCCATTGGAAACGTGTTTTCACCCGTACAGGCGTAGGTGGATGATTAACGCAATAATTGCGCTCTCGTTTCGATTGTCGCATTGACGACCACTTGACACCGGCTTCCCGGAGGATCGGTTTTACTGATCAAGAGGAATGCGCGCATATGCGGGCAGATCCAATATGTGGCCCGTGTGGCACTATACTGTGCTGGCAACTTATCATTAATCTTTGCGATGGAATGGTTGAGGAAGACGTACGCGTTGACAGCTAGCGCACACACACGGAGGCCCGATCCCATCGTACTGCTGCAGTAGCGCAACCACAGTCATGTGTGGCGGCATCATCGTGCCTTTCATCATTATCATTAGCCTCGTGTAATGATTGCCATTATCAGTCATAAATCAATGTATTTGAAGCGCGCGCTCGGTTCGTTGGATCGACGCTTTCATTGGACAGCAGTGTAATAATGAAAGCAAAATAGTGCCCCGGGAGGAACGACAGTTGTCCGGACTTGGTATCCGTTTTTTCCCGGATGGATGGGTCGGGTGAAGATCGAGCAAGCACCCCAGCTTTTACCAACGCGTGCGTTCCGATTGCTCGAGCAATTGCTTTGGCGATATCGAGGCGAAAAATTGGTAAACGGAAACCGGAACTGGTGTGCTCAACGAAAAGGTCTTAGGGTGAAAGATAGGGCAGTTTACCTTTAACTTGTACATTAATTTGTGAAGCTGATGGTTTATTTTATCTGCTTAAGCATTGTTTTTATTATTTATTTATCATTTTTTAAAATCATTATTCAATTCTTCGCATAAAAAAAACGCTTAAAACGTTTGGTAATTCTAGTGTTAAATTTCACGCAAAAACCCAATTCTGTTTTCACCGCGGGCCATCAACATTGTTCGGTGTCATGGTTGTGTCATTTTTACTGTGTCCTCGTCCTATCTTTTTTTTTCTCCGTTCGCCATTACTCCAAACGGAATGGAAAGTGATCTTCTCCAGATAACCAACAAACGGCCATGTGAACGCAGCATAAAAGTGCTGTTGCCCGAACTCGAAATCAATTAATTTCTCGTCAACACCTTCCGTAATAGGGTGCGACAAATTGCTTTCTGGTCGGCAAGCCAAACCCGCCTGTGTGCCTGTGGGTTGTGTTTTATTTTTTTTTTGTATACCCCCTTCTTGACCGTAACCGAGATCACAGATTGTCGCGAGTTGCATTCCTCGCCAGATCTCATCTTATCAGAAGGTGACGGTGCAATGTACCTGGTGGTGCTGGTTGGTTTGCTCCCGCGGGCGAAAAGCGAAAGACCGAAGGTAACCTCACGCTCGGTAGCAACGTACCAGATGGGTTTAATTTCCTGTTTAGCGCACTCGTTTCATAACCGTAGTACCGTCCCATCGCAGGAGAAGTTCATTAATCATGCGCACCGATTGCGCATGTCTAATCCACCCGAGGATTGTGTGTGGACGGTTTCTTCCATTCGCTTTATAACCATTTGTCATACGATACGTAAAATATGTGTTTATGATAAAGAAGTACCAGAAGTGGTTTGAGGGTGTAGCGTTAAGCGCATTGATCGCTACGGCGATGGTAGTGAGTTGTTTGTTTTAACCTGATCGTTTATCAGAGTTATTTTTCATATCTTCATAGCTGCTGCTGTTGGTATGGAACAACTATTTTTGAGATATGATTTAATACATTTTCCTTGCGAATAAAAGTAATTTTTGCGTGAAAACAAATTCAAGCGTTAGTAAAACGTAACAATCCCATCGCAATTCCTGTCTGCTCTCTCATGTTCAACCCAATTCCACCGATGATTCCATCGCCGCTTCCCATTGCAGGCTAAGTAAAGTGTGACAAATTAATCAGCCCAAATTTGGGCCTATAAAACAAACACAGCCCGAAGTGCGAAACGAAGCGAAGCACATAAAATAAAATCGGCAACAAACCATCCATTCCACAAAACTGTTTGTTTGGGGCGGTCCGGGGCACCCAGCCAGAAGGAAAAGCTGGCCCGCGAGCTTTCTTTTCCTGTCATTAAATTAATTAATTCGATGGCCAACCAATTGTGCTGTGGCGGAGTGTCGTTTTCTCGACAATCGAAGTCGAGTTTGTTTGTTTTAGCTTGGGATTTACGGTCCGGGCTGTAGTCTGTCTGTAACTTTGCTTTTTGGTGGAGAATATTTCGTGCAGATTACGGCCGCACAAGGTACGGTTTTCCTGTCCGGTTATTTTTTTTTTTTTTTTGCTGTGGTTGCACTCTCGCAAATAAACGACAAGAAAATGGGGTGGAAAGTCTAACGGAGTTTTGTCGTTGTTTGATTTACTGTTTTTTTTTGTTTTCGGGCGGAAATTGACACTCATGGTGGAGAAAATGTTACCTGCTACTTGCAATGGTCTTTTCTTTTGTTTTGTGGAGTTTTAAGCTTTCGGAAGGAAAAAAAAGCGCATTTCTTTCAAGGGCGTTGCCGTTTGGTGAAAAGTAAACCAACTAGTGGCTGTAAAATGTTCCTAGTCCCATAATCCATGGTTATTGGCGCTTATCGATTCCACACACTGCAATGGCTTCCACCCGTTGGCATTGTATCGATTGTTGTAATTGAATTCTAGCTTAAGGTTAGTAGCATTTGCGTTTGGATTATGTTTGGAGTCCACAAATGGTCGTTGTTTTTCAACTTTAGCCTGAAGCCAATCAATTTTAAGAAAAAACTTGATACTGTGCGTTTGTGTGGTTGGAAAATGAAGAAAATGGTAAATAAATTTTTAAAATATAGAATATCGCAATTATTTTGTCCTGCTTGAGATAATCTCATGACACAACCATAAAAGGCAAACATTTGTCAGGTCGGGCAGCAAAATACGCAAGATGGTTCCATTTTTGTCGTACGACGCTGATCCTATGGTTGCCGTACGAAGCCATAAAACGTGTTTACATGTGAATTGCAGTTTACGTCCATTGCAAGAATGTTAGCGGGGCAAGAACGGGGCGAATTGGCTGGTGCATGTGCAACTGCGCCCTTAACGTTTGTGGCCTTCCCTATTGCCGTTCCGTGGCAAATCGACATTTGAGCGGAAATTGCATTTCCCGTATCGGGTGACGCACACCACCCTTACCATACGACCAGGCAAAGGAAGGATATCCGTTCTTCCGATGAGCGGAGGTTGCTTTATTTTCGCATACCGATCGGGTTACGGTTCAGTAGTTCTAAGCCGTGGGGAAGCGAATAAGTCAGTGGTTAGCATTTGCGTAAAAAGGGGTTTTTTGCACCATTCGCAAACACACACACACACAACAGTGTTCGATCGAGGTAGCTTGGTTCCCGCGTCCCTTCGTGTGTCCCATCCACCTTTTTTTTGCATATTTGCACATGGGACAGGAAAATCTATCGATTTGGTTGCCTTGTTTTACAGCTCGTCTGCCAGCCAAATGCAGCTGGAACAATACCAAAATGGCTTGTTTTGTTTCTAAGCAAAACAAGGCATCACGCGCCGACTAAGAGCCGTTGGTGAAAGTGAAAATGGTTCGATCGCATTGAAAGTGAGATTGAGAAAGGGTGAATCCGTCCGATGCGGAGAGGAACGCGTTTAGAGCATCGTTTGCGCATTCTGCACCATGCTTCTGCCGCATGCTGGCCTTTTGCCAGTGTGACCAGTGTCGGGGAGGTTCGACGTTTACAAGTTTTACGAGACACCCGTCGCATCACACAATGGGAGCGCTGTGATGTGCACTGTGCGAAATCCGTTCCTAATCAAGTGAAACGGTTCGATGGTCAAATCTGTTTTTTTTTTCGCCTGCTTGCTTTCGTTTCGTATTGCGCCACACCAGTACTGCGAGTTCGTGATTTGCGCCACGAGCGAAGCGCACCACGGACGGAAACTGGACCCATCGGTTTTGAAAGAATGCTGTGATTGAAGTCTTTCGTGTTTCGTAATGCCAAGCGACGAACCCTCGGATTCGTTAATGCGGGGAAAGGTTGATGTGACTTTTCTGGCTGGATAGCGAAGATCGGCGAATGGATGGAAGGTGAGGGATAAGGGAGCAGGAGGGTTTGCATTGTGTAATCGTGCCGAGAAGTATGTGCGGGTGTTACGGAAATGAGTAATTGCTTGCTGGATGCGACAATCCTGGGCATATTTTCTTTAAACGAGTGTAGAACTTGAGCTGCTCTTTTATATTCGTTAGCATGCTTGGTTAGCTTAAAATATAGTTTAAGATATTTATTATTTTAACTCAACGGTGACCCCCTTTGAAGCCTAATGCTGATTCGTTTCAGTAATATGGAAATTATTAACATTCGATTTAGACATTAAATCGGCGCATGAAGAGCGAAAGCAAAACGCTTTCTCACTTTTCATTAGATTTTCCACACATCAGGCACATGCTAGGACGGGCAGGGAATTTAAATTTAAAACCTTTTCACTGTTTTCTGATGTTCACACTGTAGTGTGAGAGATAATGGCGCGAGTGTAGGTATGAGGTCAACCCAGCTGCGATGGAAAGCATTAAAAAAAAAAAAAACAAAATCAAATCCATCACACTCGACAAGTTGTGCGGTCTCATTTCCTGTGCCTACTCGCTGTCACTTTCGACCATTCACTTTCGGGTGTCAGATTTAACTTAATTTTCTCTCTCCATATGAACTCCGAAGTGACTGCGCTCATGTTTGCTGCACTTTCGAACGCATTCGTCCGGTCACGGGTTGGTGGGTCAAAAGTGCATCCATTAACATTTTATCGCACAACGGCAGGTGGTAAATGAGCGTGGCGAGTACCCTTTTCGTTATATGCTCTCGCACTTTGCTCGGAATGAATGAATGATAGCGAAAACAACAACAAATAAAAAAAAAGCAAAAGTTTAGTGATTTTCTACACTCTACACCCATGCTTTCGTACGGTTGTATGGCAATGCTGCGCCGAGGTAAAGTGCTGGACATCGTTAAACGCGCGCGAGCCGTCACTCTTCATCGCTAATCAATAACGGACGCTAATTTAGGGCGAAATGAGTAACCGTGTGTGATGTCTTACTTTCCAATCTTGAAGCAAACGCGTCCACACAGCATTTGGACGGGGTTTTTGCTCTGGTGCAGAGTGGTGCAGGTCTGCTTACTACTTCCGCCGATGTAATACCAAATGTTTCCTCTCAATCGTCAATTGGTGTCAATTGGAAGGCGAAGGATGTTACGTGCGCTATTCGTGCGCTATTTGTGTGGACATTATGCAAATGGGGCTTAAAGTATGGGCAATTGATGTTTATACCTAGTGAGTGTACATATATCCATTACATTACAATAACAGAAGAAGAGTGTTTAGATAATGACGTTTGTACGTGAAGCAATTATTAATTTTATTTTTTGTTTTCTTCTCGTTGCAGGTACGTTATGGGACATTTCGATCCGTAATTGATCACTTCAGCAATTAACGTAAAAGATTTTTTCTAGTGAGAAATAATGAACGGTTGCAATACATTTGCTAAAAACACTATATATATACTATGTGTTTTCACGGCTAAAAATCTAAAACGTCCCTGTAAGGAGTGTTAACAATAATTTAAGCTAATATATTTTGTTTACAGTGTGCGTGGTGCTTAAGCAAGAAATTATTACCGAGCGAAAAAAGCACGAATCCCATACATCAAACTCGCCCCCTTCTTCACCACTCACCCCAAGGCTTCCATTTATGTTGCTCCCGTCCAGCTGTGCGTCTCACTTTGCTTTTGAAGTATTATTGTTATTATTTCGCTTAAAATCGATCACCTTGCGCCGCGGTTGTGTGTGTGTGTGTGTCCTGCGGCGAAGAAAATACACGCCTGGTACATACACCGCCCGAGATCGCAGATCGTCCGACACCATCTGCGTCACGTTGATGCCTACCTACCTACCGTCGTTTGCCTCTTTGTGGTAGCATAATTATGCTACTTTTCTCGTTCTCCTCCGGGGGCACAGCAACAACGTGTTGCCGAGCAAAACCTTCATTGCTCAGGAGATAGTTTTTCTTTTTAATTTTGCCACGGGTAAAATTGTACCACAAGCGCGTCGCATCATCATTTGGCACCATCTCGCGCTGTCCGTATGCAACACAACGCGGTACTGCGGTCAGGTGAGAAAAGCGTTGAGGAAATAAAATCTGCACACCCTATGGCGATTTTACCTCGTGCGGCGGGTGGCGCCATTTGTTTTCCTTCCCCTCCCCCCCTCCAATCTCCCGCCGCCTAGTTTGCCGATCCCAGGATTGGATTAGCTGGGAAGCGTTTCGAAAGGAGGGAACTATAAAATTAATAAAAACCCATTTAACTGCCACCGTTCGGGGTATAGAAGGAGGTACGCGTGCCTGTCCACAGAAGGTGACTAGATATTTGCATACTGCCCTGTGCAATGTTCCGTTTGCAATCCCGGACTGAAAAAACAGCAAACAGGAGGGGGTGGGAGTGATGGGTTGGATAAAGTGAGTGAGGTTATCCGTTTGCTCCACAGGGCACTGGGCTGTGCCGGGACATTCTGTTTATCCCGATGCCGAACCCGATCGGGGTGGTTAGGGTTGGCAATGCATCAGCTAATCATGCCGGTTTCTCGGCGCACGAGAGTTAGTAGAAAAGTAGGCTGCACTCGTTTAGTGTTAAATGAATGTTTATTAATTTCTCTTTACACGAATCCCTTTCGGGGGTGGCAGTTAAGCTGGCTGTTACTATGTTGTTTTGCGCTGACAGCAGTGAGGTGGGAACGGTTGAATGTGGCTTATTTATTTTAGCGTGCAATGATTAACATGTTGCAGTGGATTATTTTTTTTGAGATCATAAACCATATTATTTTTTACTATAAGATAAAGCAATTTATCAAAGAATGTTAAATTTTGCTTTAATATTCTAATCGAACAGAAATTTATCGAATTTACTTCATTGGTAATAGTGTCTCCCGTACCAGTTTCATCACTATTTTGTACGATGGGATAATCACTGTGGGATTAGGAATGGACAGCGCTGACAGCACGAATGCTAGATGAATGGCTGACAGGAAGGAAAGGTGTTGATTTGATTTGCTTTTCCCAGTATTCAATCCTCAACCAATCAGCCAACCAGTCAGTCAGTCAGTCAGTCAGTCACTCAGTCAAGCTAGTTAGCGGACGCCCTGGATCGGGCCACGAGTTGGTAATGCAACTGGCTTGGCGCTCGGTAATCGATTTTACCGATGGGAACAAGAGGAAGATAGAAACCCGGAAGAAAAACACATTAGCGACTGGTACGATAGTTACTGCCGTGACGAATTGCAACAATGTCCCACCGAAAAGGACCGTGCCGGGCAGCTCGCATGGAAAAAAGTTTATTATCGTTACCTTTTTTTCTCTTGCATACGTTGCAACCTCACGGCTGTCAGACAGCGCCGAGTGTCGGGGTGAGCTGTCATTTGTTTTGCATTCATCGTTCCTAGAGACGATCTGCAGCTGGGCGATCGTAAAGGAAATCGATACCACTGGAAATGACATTCGGGATTGGAATTGAATAACGATCGATCGTCGTGGCTAGTTGGAAGGGGTGATGGTGGTTCTCGGTAGATGATATACCATTTTTTCGCTTCCGGTAGCTTTCCATTCGGCCGTGTTTGATTGAAGCTGCAACATTTGAGCTGAAGAGAGGTTGAAAAAATAAATAAGAATTATAGTTCTATTGGTATTTTTTAGATTAACATCTTATTAGGCCTGATTGATTATTTGATAGAAGACATTAAGATATGGGATTGGTTTTTAGGAACGTTTTTTGGTAATTGTTTTGGCATAATGATTAAAATTTTGAGTATTAGCTTTTTTGTCGCTGTTTTTTTATGTGCTACGTATCTGCATTGCGAAAAACAAGCTGTTTCACCATTTCAATTCTTGAGAATATGTCGGAACGCCATTCCATAACTACATGACTGTCAGTTTTGAAGGCCGGCATTAGAAAGGAAAACGCAATATCTGCAATGCTTCACTGTTATTAATTGAATGGGACATGGAAGCTTTTCGGTGTTTGGATCCTCTCTTTGCGATCGAAAGCATAGGATGACTACTTTGGATCCCGGCCGCAGCAAGAGATGGCTCATGGTCGCTCGTTGTCGAATAGCTGCAAATACTACCGACATTCCACGAAATCCTATTGTGTCCGGCTACCGTGGATACCAACCGTAAAGGGACCGCATCCACAGGGATGTAATTACATTATGTTCGCTTGAATTACATACGCCCTTTGCATTCAACGGTCGTCATCGCTTAACCATCGTTGAAGTCTTTCCTTTTCGTGCTTTTGCTTTTTCGTACGATGAACAAGAGCCGGTAGTCTTGTCGAACGGTTGTTGCGGTAGAAATGATGGAAGATGAACTGAAAGGGAGGCGTTTCATCCCTGAAACTGAACTGGGATCCACGAGATGAGAGGAAATCTTTTAGGCGCATTTGCATTTTTTTTTTGGAGTGGGCACATCGGGGACAAGGAGCGCTACGGGAAGGTCGGTTCATTGTTGGACGCGTCGAATCGGAGATCGACATTCGCTTGTCAAAAAGGGGTTTTGTCGATCATCATCAGTTTTTTGAGTTTGAGCCGATAATTAGGCACTTCTGTGTCGAGTGAAAGTGGAGCACAAGCAGATTGGAAAAGGGAGCGATGGATTATATTTAAATACTAAAAAAATGCATTGTATTTATAAATATGGAGCACACTAACCATGGTGGAATGTGACGGAAGTTGTAATACAATAAAGGATATCCTATTCTGAGCATTGAAGTCGTTAACAATATTATGTTTTAATTAAACTAACTTACACAACGGTGTTGGGTTTTTTTTTTTGCTGTAATCAATTATAAGATCATTAAACTGACTTTATTGACATGCACAAGGTAATTCCAATGCGCAGCCAGGGCAGCTGTAAATCCATGCAAATTAATTTATGTTGAACAGTAAGAATAGCTCAATTGCTGCAATAATGAAGCAAACATACTTTCCTGGCTCAATGCCTGGTCGTAGCGAAAAGGAAAGTATTTGGTGTGATTTTTCTTAGTCGCTTTTTTCATGTTTTCGCTCTGTACGGTGGGATGCAGGAAAATCAGCGGTTGTTGGCTGTAACGCCAAGTACACAAATGACTAAAAGCATGTATTTTTTTTTATAGTTTGTATGTTTTAAATACACACACTATTAATTAAACATGGGGATGAAAACAACGCACATTTGCTCGTAAACACATTGCATCGGTGCCTCTCGAGAGCGTTTAAGCCTTTCATCGCTCAGTATGTGCTGCGCCCTGCGGTGAAAAAAAGGCTATTCCTTTCTCGCTCTGGTGAAAGGGCTGTTTGTTTGTGGTGTATTTTTTGCTTCTTCAGATTATAGTTTATTTTAGACATTAGTAAGCTTCCTTTTACATGGCAGTTTTGCTGCACCAAGCAATTTGCACCGCAAGCATTCCGAAACCGTTGTAGACGAAACTATATAGAACACGAACATGGTGAATACCAACTGTTCGACGCAGGCTGGAGCAAAAGGCAACAATTAACCCTTGAACCTAACCCGGCGCACAGGCGTGGTGTCGTTTGCTGCGGTACGGGGAAACAAATGGTTCACGAAAATGGCGGTACACTAGGTTTTCCTAATGTCTTCCCATCTTCACCGTTGCCCCGTTCTTGACGAGCTTCGAGTTTGGTAAAGTGCAGTTGACCTAAACTCGCAAGGCGCATTAGTAGCAGGTCTGCAGTAAGATGAACAGGGAAATGAACAGCCGGTGCCGAACCGCCGGTGCACTTTGGGCGGTGGCGTTGCACGACATCGTAAATTCCACTCCAGACCTGTGCCCCGACCGTTTCGAAGATTTAGCGCTGAGCGTTGTACCGGCGCGCTCCACTCAGCCAGCGCTGGTGGCCACCTTTCCTTCGATCGTTTCAGAAAGTGATTTGATTTTTTCACGACCGACGATCACGCACGAAATGCACTGGAATGGGGGAGGGATGGGAAGTCGAAAGGGAGGATCGGAAAAGGGTGATGTACCCGCCCTGGTTTCGCACATTCGCAAAAGCAGGAGATTAAATCGTAATAACGATAATCGTAAAACCAAGGGTGCAGCTCATCGCATCCCAACTCCCATTTGCACTCACTCTATCTGGGTCTACCGGTGTAAGCTGCAGTATGCTTTTTTGTTTTGCTTCTTTTCTGGTGTTAACTTCTGCGCTGTACTTTACGAAAGGCACTACACTGCTCGAAAGGCAAATGCTATCCAACATGCCCGGTACAGTGTGGATCGTTTGCGGTAGTCATCCAAGGCACTTGCCTTTCCTTGCACGAGCTGTGAGGAGACCGTGTGAGGCGAACTGGGGCTAACTTCTGTTGCTTCCAACGAACCGCCCAAAGGAGGTGTCTAGATAAATGGGATAGATCACCTACCGCATTTGTTGGTACCATGATCGGCCTTTCTATCTTTCCCATTTCATGCGCCTAATACAAGCTAAATCACACCTGGCATTAAACACTGACCGGCGAAGTCAACATTTCTATTTGACCCAACGATCCGTTTCCTCTCCGGCCATGGGATGGTGCGCTTGTAGTCGAATACGAAGCGATTCGAGCACAATGGTACCGGCGAAGGTAATAAACTAACGAGTGTGAATGGAGAATTATCCTTGTTTAAGATAAGTTTGCGCATATTTCTTGTGGTTGCTTACCACAATCAAAATAATAAAAATAAATATTTTTACTATTATTTTTATTATTAGTAATATATTTTACATTTGTCGTGTGTTTACGCTCCAGAAAATGTATGCTCAGTATAAAAATTCAAATTATTGTTTGAATTCATTGCAGTAAATGCCAACAAGCGAGACTTTAGGAAGGGTTTCAGTTGTAGCTACTTTAGTTATGTTACGAATAACTTTATCTTTACACTTTTATAATTTATTTTGCTCATTTTTTGTTTTAATGGTTTAATTAAATAAAGAAACTTTTTGATTTCATATTTATATTTTATATTGCCATTTTCTGTTCTTGTTTTACACTGTTTGCTCTCGCATGCACCGCTGCAAGTGCGTGCTTGCGTGCAATATTTTAACATCCGGGACTATTTTCGAAATGAAACCGGAAAAAGAATTCAGTTTTTGTAACGCAATGGGACGCAATAGTAACGAGGTGAAGGAAAGCTCGAGGGCTTGTGATAATTCTGTGCGTTGGTACAGCCACCTGGGTGAAACTGACAAGTTGTTTGTGTGTTTTTCTATCACATTTACCTTATCTCTAGCAAGTAATTAGAAGGAAAAGATTGATTAAGTGAAGGTGGCAATGTGAGATTGGTGTTGTTGAACTTCTCTGTCGCAAACACTACATGCAAATAAATATGTATCGTTTACTTTCCCCCACTGGTGACACAAATTAACGACTATTAGTAGTGTAAGTTGTGCTTTGCAAAGATATTACCCTTGAAAGGAAACCACCTTTCCCGTGACATCACAAAATACGAACCCACTCGCTAATTATACACAATTTGCTGTTTATTATGAGCTAAGCTCGGTTTACTACGACAGGAGTACGTGGTGAAGAATGGGCTCCGGTGCACGTTTGTCAACAATGGCCGCCCGCCTATTGTTAGACGCCCAGGCACACGTTACATTGTGTGTTAGCGTAAAGCGTACAATTAAATCATCGCACGAACGACAAGACAAGAGCGCTGTTCTCACATAATTCCCCACATCATAACAGTTTCCGGGCAGGATCAGTTAGGCCTCACACAGTGGAAGGAAAATTTTGCGTCCCAGAATGTGATAATGTTGTTAAACATTAGCGCACGGATCGCTTTCCCGCTTTCTTTCGATGCTTTACTGCCCGGACAGAGACCATCTGGCTTCGACTTGACCTCTTCCCGTACTCCCTTTACCGTTCGATTGCTAAGTCATGTAATTATGTTAATGAAATATTGCTTTTTAATTAAATAATCGGTTTCCTATCGTATTCGCGGCGCAGACGAAACTATTTAGCGCAGGTCGCATCGCAGGTCCCACGAGAACAACAAGTTCGTGACCGGGCGCTGAGAAACATGCGTTCGTACGAGCGATGTATGCATTTTACATGCCCGAGCGCGATCCCTTAGCATCTTCGATCCTAATGGGGCTCATTAGCGAAATGGATACCGGTAGCAGCCACCAGACGGTAGGCAGAGCTCTACCGATTCGAAGAAGATAGAAAAAACAACAACAAAGGCATCTTCTGGTACTACTCCTGGTACACGATCATTCCCGCTAATGGTTTCGCGTCCAGCCGTACCCCAGATCCTGGAGAAAGGTCGTTAGGAATGGATCGTTAACAATTGGTTCCGGTAATGCAGCTTATGGAAATTGTGCGATCACCTTCGCGAGCAGAATGTGCCGAGCTGAGAGTGTCTTGCAACGGGAAGCGATTTAACGTCATCAAGAAGCAACAAATGATGGGTGGTCTTTGGTGAATGCACCTGCTGCTATTGTGGCTTTTACTTTTGCGAGTGGAGCAGGATTGAACTGAACTGGCTGAACCACTTTTTCCTTGATTACGTTGCAATGTGCAAATCTTGGTGAAGATTAATTTCTTCTCCCATGCCAGACAACCAACCGCCATTCGCTACACTTACACGGCCAACAAAAGGTAATGTTAATTTTAAAGTGTAATGGAAATTTGGGAAGGCTGCAGATGTGAGATGTGAAAACGTGCATTGTACTCAATTTTTATGATTGCATTTTTATGTAGAAGGAAATATTATTGATTTTGCATTAATCGCTCCTAAGGTCACTGCATGATCCCCGAGCGAAGCCGAATGCACGAAAACGTTTTCCACAATACTTCTGCAACCTTTCACGATCTTTTTTGGGTTTGTGCCGACTTCCCTTAGCACCAGGTGGAAAGGGAAGAAATCTAATTATGATCGCCAATAAATTCGCTTGCAAGTGTAAAATTTGAAATTAGAAAACGTGACGCTGCTCTTTGGGGTGGCGATTTGCAGATGGAAAAAGACCCAAGAAGACCCGAGTCTTTGGTTGGGAATTTCGAACCTGTGCAACCGAAGCAATGAGCAAGTAAAATGTTCATCTTTGGTCGGTCGGGCTCTGCTACCTTTAGCGTGACCTTTTTTTCCCGCATTTGCGATTATGAAAGGAAGGGCAGGATCAGGTCGCAAGGGTTGTCGCGCAATTTGCACCCCCTGTGAACACACACACACATATAATCGCGGATACCCATCAACTGTCTGGATTGTGTCGATTTAGCGCATCATCGACATTAGAGGTTACAGAGAGAAAGTGCAAGTGCGCCATCGCTTCCCCTTGTGCAAATTTACGACCACGAATGCAGCTTCCGTGCTTCTTGCGGCAGAAAATTAATTAGAAAGAAAAAGCAAACACGAGAGACAAAGCGAATGAAAGAAGCAACACACACACACACACACAAAAACACACTCGGAGTGAAATTTGTGCACAATACGTAGGTTGCAAAACAAAACAAAAAAAAAACGCCACGGTTGTGCCTCAAATGCCGGGGTTAATAGTTTAGCAGTCAATAGTTTCATGCACCTGGCGGTGATTTGCACTTGCGCCAAATCACAAATCTTTAGCCAGCCGATTGCGATAATTATCATATAATGGGCGGCGAAGAAAAGCGAAACTCGTGCGCCAACGGTGGAAACCCGCCAGCACCGGGTCTCAGTCGCCTGCGTAGTCGCCTTGGTTGCACTTTGTGCGGGTGTAATGACGTATGCACGGTGCAGAGTAGCAAAAGTTCGAGCGGCTTTTATATTGCATGTTCATTTTTTGCTTCTTCTGTTTTGCATTTTGTCTATACACCGGCGCGAGGTGAGGTTGGAAAATGAGAAAATTTAGTTGATAACGCCTGATAACATAATTAGCGGGTTTTGAGTGTGCAGCAGTTTCTTTGCGTTTTAGGTTGGAATAAATAAAGGAACGTTATAATTGCACGAAATTGTTTGCTAAAGAAAATGAATATTGCAATCGAGTAACAGTGCATGTGCTTTCTCCTTCTTTAGATATGTTTTCTGTTAGTGCATCTTGTGTATCTCTTTTTGCTTTGTAACCTATAAATTAATTTTATTTGTATTTATTTGTATTATTTTTTTAAATATTTGTTCTTTATCTGAATGAATTGAAAAACTGTTTGTTAGATTTGGTGCATTTGTTGGTTATATTAAATGCCAAAGTCGAAATAAAATAATACGAATGAGACTCGCATGGCTTCGTTCTGTTGGTCTTGTCATGTCATTAGAATAACACCGGACGACCCATCCTGTTATGTCTTGTTTGGTCGATCTGCGAATGTTCTGAAGTGCCTTTTAAGTTAATAAAATAAAAATATTTTAATAAATAAGTCTTTTGTAGATTTCGATTTTACTGGAAAATTCGTTTAATTTATATGTATTTATATATTCTTTAATGCTTTAATTCATGATTTTATTAGGAACTCATGATAACTCATGAAATTGACCATATTATATTTATATAACTACTGATTAACTACTAGCATTCAAATGGTAGTTAAATAGCAAACTCCAAATGTTGTTATTTAATGTTTGTCTACATCCAAGAGTTCCGCCTAGTTCGCTAAATCTCAAACCGCCACCAGATAGTTCCAGAGGAGATAGTTCCAAGTTGCATGGGGACATTCCATGTGTAGGTATACGTTCAGGAACAGCGTAAAGTCCTGTTAATTGCTTAATTGCAACATCACGAACATTTTATGTGCTCCCCTTGTGGTTGTTACTTCTAACATTCACCGGACCTGGCAAAGCTCGTTTGCCCGCCAATGGTTGGCTTTCCTCAATAAAAACCTAAACGACCACAGACGGCTTGCATACACACGGTGTCCACTGATGGTAATGTGAACCGATGATACCACCAACGAATAGTTCGAAACGATGAAACCATAACCATCATCATCGCCGTCAGCATCATCACCCATCTGTTTGTGGTCCGGCCGGCGGGCATGCGGGGTAGTGGGTCGCGGTGCAATGGAACCGATGCAGTAAAGCACGAACTGCACATTACCACCTTTCGCTGCACGATCCCGTTCTTGAAAGGAAGCTTCCTGCTCGTTCGTGTGTGATGGCGATGTTAAAGCTGTTGTTTTTTTGCAGGCTACTTTCTTCTTGTAGATTGAAAAGCTTTTCCAACCACCATTTCACCATGCTCTCCGGTGAGTGCGTTTTGTTCTCGAGAGAAAACCCCTTTTTACTGTACTGTAAGAATAAAACCAAAAATCTACCAAAAGAAAATACCATCATTGGTGTGTCACGCGTGAATTACAAAGTCACACTTGACTAAACTCACACGATGGGCTGCCAAGATGGCGAACCTTTAGAACAAGTTGATTATGAAATGGTGCGACATGACCGCACAGCATACGGGCATAATGTTCAATTTCATATACACACCCAGCAATTCGCTCGCGTGGGAACGTTTTGTCGAAGAGTAGCGAAAAATGTCGTTAGAGACAAGAGCAAAAACAAACAAAAAAGTAACACGTAATTTTAATTCTGTACGGCAACCGTTGCGATAGTGTCATTTTGTACATTGCACGAACTCGTTATGTTTCCGCTTGATCTTTTAGCTTTCCCTGCTGTGGGTTTGCTTGATGACGGCCAATACTACTTAATCCGACGGAGAGCTGCAGCAGGACCGGTGGCTTGTTTTCCGTCCGTCACCATCGTTGGCTCTTAATGGCACCTATACGTGTGCTGTACCGGTGGTATGCATTTGTTGTGGACGGCTTAGTTGCCAGCAGGCTGGATGCGAAGATCGTTGTAAGACAGCGCATAAACCACCTCACATTGCTACAACGACTGCCAGTAACGATGCTTTCGGTCCCTTCGGATGGTGGCATAGTGCAAGAATGTTGTCATTTTTGTTTTAATGCAATGTGCACTTACAACTTCGGTTAAATAATGGACGGCTTAATGTTGCATTTTACCTTTTTTCCTCATCACTCTATAAAAGTGGGTTTTCAGCATCATATATCAAGCTACATGTAAATAAATCAATTTAATAGTTTAATTCAATTTAATAAAAAAAACGGAAAAGCTGAACGATCTCCGATGACAAGTAAAGAACATTGGATATAATACAATTGTAGCCAATGATAGTACAAATGTAGTACATGATATTCGTGATATCAAAGCAGATTGACATACGTGAAGTTTTAATTCGCTCGTGTAAACGCACCGATGAAATGCGCGTCATCAATGTCAGTATGTCAACGAAACGTCATCACTGTCAATACGTTTCCGTATCGTGCTATCACCCCTTACTATTGTGCTATCATCTGCTACATTGTATTATACCTGCTGCTTTTGTCTTGCCAGCTGAGACCGTTGAGCAATCATTGGCTGCGTTTGTTTTACTAATTAGCTTGTGTTGTTTTGAAATGTAAAAAATTCCATGTAATGTTTAAAATTAATAAAATGGTTGAAATGTTACGCGAATTAAAAATGTGTCTGTTTCCGTAGCTGTTTCAATCTAAAATTTCTCCCAATTTCCCTTGAACGTTGCTGTCGAAAGTAGTGAGCTACACACGGGAATGTAAAATGTTCATCATTAATCCTGCCTCATACATAAACCATTAAACTTATCAGCAGTCGCTACATCGGAACCAAATGTGAAAAGGAGGCTCAACTGTGGTTGTTTGGCAGCAGTGTTTGTTTGGTCGACTGCTTTCGAACATTTTGCTTTGTGACATTTTGCTCCAAATGAGCAACATCCGTGAAGAAACTGGAAAGTGCAACAGGCTGTGTATGATTGTGATATGGGTTTTTGTTTTACGCGTCCCCTTCGTGTAAGCTTGCGCCATTCATATACGTGCCAAAAATAAATCGCCTCCCGGTGTGTCATCCTCGCATCGTACCATTTATCGTTCGACTAAAACTGTCTCTTTGCGAACTTTATCGTGTTCTGCTAATCGCTCTGCACTTCCGGTGTGCAATTAATATTAATCTCGATCGTAAGCAGATGAAAAAAATTTAAGATAACGTGCACTGCCGTTTTACCTTTCGTCTTGTGTTTTTCCACCGTTTCGGGAACGTTGAATAAAGTCACAACGTTTGGTCGTGCAGCAGTGAGAATTGTAGATCGGACTGTTCGGTAAATAAATAAGCAGTTAAATAAATTATATCCCTTTGGCGAATCTTATCGCGGTGAAAGAAACTAAACAGTTGACGCTACGTTGTTGCGGCTGTCTTACGTTCGATATTACATTTTTGATTAATCGCACCTTGATTGCTGGTAGCAATCTGTATTTATTCAGTCTTAATTTGTGACAGATTGTAGTGGTTGTAAATGGCTTTCAGTTCATGTTTTCTGNGGTTGAGGAAGACGTACGCGTTGACAGCTAGCGCACACACACGGAGGCCCGATCCCATCGTACTGCTGCAGTAGCGCAACCACAGTCATGTGTGGCGGCATCATCGTGCCTTTCATCATTATCATTAGCCTCGTGTAATGATTGCCATTATCAGTCATAAATCAATGTATTTGAAGCGCGCGCTCGGTTCGTTGGATCGACGCTTTCATTGGGCAGCAGTGTAATAATGAAAGCAAAATAGTGCCCCGGGAGGAACGACAGTTGTCCGGACTTGGTATCCGTTTTTTCCCGGATGGATGGGTCGGGTGAAGATCGAGCAAGCAACCCCAGCTTTTACCAACGCGTGCGTTCCGATTGCTCGAGCGATTGCTTTGGCGATATCGAGGCGAAAAATTGGCAAACGGAAACAGGAACTGGTGTGCTCAACGAAAAGGTTTGAGGGCGAAAGATAGGGCATTTTACCTTTAACTTATTCATTAATTTGTGAAGCTGATGGTTTATTTTATCTGCTTAAGCATTGTTTTTATTATTTATTTACCATTTTTTAAAATCATTATACAATTCTTCGAATAAAAAAAAACGCTTAAAACGCTTGGTAATTCTAGTGTTAAATTTCACGCAAAAACCCAATTCTGTTTTCACCGCGGGCCATCAACATTGTTCGGTGTCATGGTTGTGTCATTTTTACTGTGTCCTCGTCCTATCTTTTTTTTTCTCCGTTCGCCATTACTCCAAACGGAATGGAAAGTGATCTTCTCCAGATAACCAACAAACGGGCATGTGAACGCAGCATAAAAGTGCTGTTGCCCGAACTCGAAATCAATTAATTTCTCGTCAACACCTTCCGTAATAGGGTGCGACAAATTGCTTTCTGGTCGGCAAGCCAAACCCGCCTGTGGGTTGTGTTTTATTTTTGTTGTATACCCCCTTCTTGACCGTAACCGAGATCACAGATTGTCGCGAGTTGCATTCCTCGCCAGATCTCATCTTATCAGAAGGTGACGGTGCAATGTACCTGGTGGTGCTGGTTGGTTTGCTCCCGCGGGCGAAAAGCGAAAGACCGAAGGTAACTCACGCTCGGTAGCAACGTACCAGATGGGTTTAATTTCCTGTTTAGCGCACTCGTTTCATAACCGTAGTACCGTCCCATCGCAGGAGAAGTTCATTAATCATGCGCACCGATTGCGCATGTCTAATCCACCCGAAGATTGTGTGTGGACGGTTTCTTCCATTCGCTTTATAACCATTTGTCATACGATACGTAAAATATGTGTTTATGATAAAGAAGTACCAGAAGCGGTTTGAGGGTGTAGCGTTAAGCGCATTGATCGCTACGGCGATGGTAGTGAGTTGTTTGTTTTAGCCTGATCGTTTATCAGAGTTATTTTTCATATCTTCATAGCTGCTGCTGTTGGTATGGAACAAATTTCTTTGAGATATGATTTAATACATTTTCCTTGCGAAAAAAAGTAATTTTTGCGTGAAAACAAATTCAAGCGTTAGTAAAACGTAACTGCCTGCTTTTATGCTCAACCCAATTCCACCGATGATTCCATCGCCGCTTCCCATTGCAGGCTAAGTAAAGTGTGACAAATTAATCAGCCCAAATTTGGGCCTATAAAACAAACACAGCCCGAAGTGCGAAACGAAGCGAAGCACACAAAATAAAATCGGCAACAAACCACCCATTCCACAAAACTGTTTGTTTGGGGCGGTCCGGGGCACCCAGCCAGAAGGAAAAGCTGGCCCGCGAGCTTTCTTTTCCTGTCATTAAATTAATTAATTCGATGGCCAACCAATTGTGCTGTGGCGGAGTGTCGTTTTCTCGACAATCGAAGTCGTGTTTGTTTGTTTTAGCTTGGGATTTACGGTCCGGGCTGTAGTCTGTCTGTAACTTTGCTTTTTGGTGGAGAATATTTCGTGCAGATTACGGCCGCACAAGGTACGGTTTTCCTGTCCGGTTATTTTTTTTTTTTTTTTGCTGTGGTTGCACTCTCGCAAATAAACGACAAGAAAATGGGGTGGAAAGTCTAACGGAGTTTTGTCGTTGTTTGATTTACTGTTTTTTTTTGTTTTCGGGCGGAAATTGACACTCATGGTGGAGAAAATGTTACCTGCTACTTGCAATGGTCTTTTCTTTTGTTTTGTGGAGTTTTAAGCTTTCGGAAGGAAAAAAAAGCGCATTTCTTTCAAGGGCGTTGCCGTTTGGAGAAAAGTAAACCAACTAGTGGCTGTAAAATGTTCCTAGTCCCATAATCCATGGTTATTGGCGCTTATCGATTCCACACACTGCAATGGCTTCCAGCCGTTGGCGTTGTATCGATTGTTGTAATTGAATTCTAGCTTAAGATTAGTAGCATTTGCGTTTGGATTATGTTTGGAGTCCACAAATGGTCGTTGTTTTTCAACTTTAGCCTGAAGCCAATCAATTTTAAGAAAAAACTTGATACTGTGCGTTTGTGTGGTTGGAAAATGAAGAAAATGGTAAATAAATTTTTAAAATATAGAATATCGCAATTATTTTGTCCTTCTTCAGATAATCTCATGACACATAAAAGGCAAACATTTGTCAGGTCGGGCAGCAAAATACGCAAGATGGTTCCATTTTTGTCGTACGACGCTGATCCTATGGTTGCCGTACGAAGCCATAAAACGTGTTTACATGTGAATTGCAGTTTACGTCCATTGCAAGAATGTTAGCGGGGCAAGAACGGGGCGAATTGGCTGGTGCATGTGCAACTGCGCCCTTAACGTTTGTGGCCTTCCATATTGCCGTTCCGTGGCAAATCGACATTTGAGCGGAAATTGCATTTCCCGTATCGGGTGACGCACACCACCCTTACCATACGACCAGGCAAAGGAAGGATATCCGTTCTTCCGATGAGCGGAGGTTGCTTTATTTTCGCATACCGATCGGGTTACGGTTCAGTAGTTCTAAGCCGTGGGGAAGCGAATAAGTCAGTGGTTAGCATTTGCGTAAAAAGGGGTTTTTTGCACCATTCGCAAACACACACACACACAACAGTGTTCGATCGAGGTAGCTTGGTTCCCGCGTCCCTTCGTGTGTCCCATCCACCTTTTTTGCATATTTGCACATGGGACAGGAAAATCTATCGATTTGGTTGCCTTGTTTTACAGCTCGTCTGCCAGCCAAATGCAGCTGGAACAATACCAAAATGGCTTGTTTTGTTTCTAAGCAAAACAAGGCATCACGCGCCGACTAAGAGCCGTTGGTGAAAGTGAAAATGTGGTTCGATCGCATTGAAAGTGAGATTGAGAAAGGGTGAATCTGTCCGATGCGGAGAGGAACGCGTTTAGAGCATCGTTTGCGCATTCTGCACCATGCTTCTGCCGCATGCTGGCCTTTTGCCAATGTGACCAGCGTCGGGGAGGTTCGGCGTTTACAAGTTTTACGAGACACCCGTCGCATCACACAATGGGAGCGCTGTGATGTGCACTGTGCGAAATCCGTTCCTAATCAAGTGAAACGGTTCGATGGTCAAATCTGTTTTTTTTTTCGCCTGCTTGCTTTCGTTTCGTATTGCGCCACACCAGTACTGCGAGTTCGTGATTTGCGCCACGAGAGAAGCGCACCACGGACGGAAACTGGACCCATCGGTTTTGAAAGAATGCTGTGATTGAAGTCTTTCGTGTTTCGTAATGCCAAGCGACGAACCCTCGGATTCGTTAATGCGGGGAAAGGTTGATGTGACTTTTCTGGCTGGATAGCGAAGATCGGTGAATGGATGGAAGGTGAGGGATAAGGGAGCAGGAGGGTTTGCATTGTGTAATCGTGCCGAGAAGTATGTGCGGGTGTTACGGAAATGAGTAATTGCTTGCTGGATGCGACAATCATGGGCTTATTTTCTTTAAACAAGTGTAGAATTTGAGCTGCTCTTTTATATTCGTTAGCATGGTTGGTTAGCTTAAAATATAGTTTAAGATATTTATTATTTAAACTCAACCCCTTTGAAGCCAAATGTTGATTCGTTTCAGTAATATGGAAATTATTAACATTCGATTTAGACATTAAATCGGCGCATGAAGAGCGAAAGCAAAACGCTTTCTCACTTTTCATTAGATTTTCTACACATCAGGCACATGGTAGGACGGGCAGGGAATTTAAATTTAAAACCTTTTCACTGTTTTCTGATGTTCACACTGAAGTGTGAGAGATAATGGCGCGAGTGTAGGTATGAGGTCAACCCAGCTGCGATGGAAAGCATTAAAAAAAACACAAAATCAAATCCATCACACTCGACAAGTTGTGCGGTCTCATTTCCTGTGCCTACTCGCTGTCACTTTCGACCATTCACTTTCGGGTGTCAGATTTAATTTAATTTTCTCCCCATATGAACTCCGGAATGGCTGCGCGCATGTTTGCTGCACTTTCGAACGCATTCGACCGGTCACGGGTTGGTGGGTCAAAAGTGCATCCATTAACATTTTATCGCACAACGGCAGGTGGTAAATGAGCGTGGCGAGTACCCTTTTCGTTATATGCTCTCGCTCTTTGCTCGGAATGAATGAATGATAGCGAAAACAACAACAAATAAAAAAAAAAGCAAAAGTTTAGTGATTTTCTACACTCTACACCCATGCTTTCGTACGGTTGTATGGCAATGCTGCGCCGAGGTAAAGTGCTGGACATCGTTAAACGCGCGCGAGCCGTCACTCTTCATCGCTAATCAATAACGGACGCTAATTTAGGGCGAAATGAGTAACCGTGTGTGATGTCTTACTTTCCAATCTTGAAGCAAACGCGTCCACACAGCATTTGGACGGGGTTTTTGCTCTGGTGCAGAGTGGTGCAGGTCTGCTTACTACTTCCGCCGATGTAATACCAAATGTTTCCTCTCAATCGTCAATTGGTGTCAATTGGAAGGCGAAGGATGTTACGTGCGCTATTCGTGCGCTATTTGTGTGGACATTATGCAAATGGGGCTTAAAGTATGGGCAATTGATGTTTATACCTAGTGAGTGTACATATATCCATTACATTACAATAACAGAAGAAGAGTGTTTAGATAATGACGTTTGTACGTGAAGCAATTATTAATTTTATTTTTTGTTTTCTTCTCGTTGCAGGTACGTTATGGGACATTTCGATCCGTAATTGATCACTTCAGCAATTAACGTAAAAGATTTTTTCTAGTGAGAAATAATGAACGGTTGCAATACATTTGCTAAAAACACTATATATATACTATGTGTTTTCACGGCTAAAAATCTAAAACGTCCCTGTAAGGAGTGTTAACAATAATTTAAGCTAATATATTTTGTTTACAGTGTGCGTGGTGCTTAAGCAAGAAATTATTACCGAGCGAAAAAAGCACGAATCCCATACATCAAACTCGCCCCCTTCTTCACCACTCACCCCAAGGCTTCCATTTATGTTGCTCCCGTCCAGCTGTGCGTCTCACTTTGCTTTTGAAGTATTATTGTTATTATTTCGCTTAAAATCGATCACCTTGCGCCGCGGTTGTGTGTGTGTGTGTGTCCTGCGGCGAAGAAAATACACGCCTGGTACATACACCGCCCGAGATCGCAGATCGTCCGACACCATCTGCGTCACGTTGATGCCTACCTACCTACCGTCGTTTGCCTCTTTGTGGTAGCATAATTATGCTACTTTTCTCGTTCTCCTCCGGGGGCACAGCAACAACGTGTTGCCGAGCAAAACCTTCATTGCTCAGGAGATAGTTTTTCTTTTTAATTTTGCCACGGGTAAAATTGTACCACAAGCGCGTCGCATCATCATTTGGCACCATCTCGCGCTGTCCGTATGCAACACAACGCGGTACTGCGGTCAGGTGAGAAAAGCGTTGAGGAAATAAAATCTGCACACCCTATGGCGATTTTACCTCGTGCGGCGGGTGGCGCCATTTGTTTTCCTTCCCCTCCCCCCCTCCAATCTCCCGCCGCCTAGTTTGCCGATCCCAGGATTGGATTAGCTGGGAAGCGTTTCGAAAGGAGGGAACTATAAAATTAATAAAAACCCATTTAACTGCCACCGTTCGGGGTATAGAAGGAGGTACGCGTGCCTGTCCACAGAAGGTGACTAGATATTTGCATACTGCCCTGTGCAATGTTCCGTTTGCAATCCCGGACTGAAAAAACAGCAAACAGGAGGGGGTGGGAGTGATGGGTTGGATAAAGTGAGTGAGGTTATCCGTTTGCTCCACAGGGCACTGGGCTGTGCCGGGACCTGCTGTTTATCCCGATGCCGAACCCGATCGGGGTGGTTAGGCTTGGCAATGCATCAGCTAATCATGCCGGTTTCTTCGCGCGCGAGAGTTAGTATAAAAGTAGGCTGCACTCGTTTAGTGTTAAATGAATGTTTATTAATTTCTCTTTACACGAATCCCTTTCGGGGGTGGCAGTTTAGCTGGCTGTTACTATGTTGTTTTGCGCTGACAGCAGTGAGGTGGGAACGGTTGAATGTGGCTTATTTATTTTAGCGTGCAATGATTAACATGTTGCAGTGGATTATTTATTTTGAGATCATAAACCATATTATTTTTTACTATAAGATAAAGCAATTTATCAAAGAATGTTAAATTTTGCTTTAATATTCTAATCGAACAGAAATTTATCGAATCTATCTCATTGGTAATAGTGCCTCCCGTACCAGTTTCATCACTATTTTGTACGATGGGATAATCACTGTGGGATTAGGAATGGACAGCGCTGACAGCACGAATGCTAGATGAATGGCTGACAGGAAGGAAAGGTGTTGATTTGATTTGCTTTTCCCAGTATTCAATCCTCAACCAATCAGCCATCCAGTCAGTCAGTCAGTCAGTCACTCAGTCAAGCTAGTTAGCGGACGCCCTGGATCGGGCCACGAGTTGGTAATGCAACTGGCTTGGCGCTCGGTAATCGATTTTACCGATGGGAACAAGAGGAAGATAGAAACCCGGAAGAAAAACACATTAGCGACTGGTACGATAGTTACTGCCGTGACGAATTGCAACAATGTCCCACCGAAAAGGACCGTGGCGGGCAGCTCGCTTGGAAAGAAGTTTAATATCGTTACCTTTTTTTTTGCTTGCATACGTTGCAACCTCACGGCTGTCAGACAGCGCCGAGTGTCGGGGTGAGCTGTCATTTGTTTTGCATTCATCGTTCCTAGAGACGATCTGCAGCTGGGCGATCGTAAAGGAAATCGATACCACTGGAAATGACATTCGGGATTGGAATTGAATAACGATCGATCGTCGTGGCTAGTTGGAAGGGGTGATGGTGGTTCTCGGTAGATGATATACCATTTTTTCGCTTCCGGTAGCTTTCCATTCGGCTGTATTTGATTGAAGCTGCAGCATTTGAGCTAAAGAGAGAAAAAAACAAAAAAATAAAAAATCAATAAGAATTATAGTTCTATTGGTTTTTTGTAGATTAACATCTATTGGGCCCGATTGATTATTTGATAGAAGACATTAAGATATGGGATTGGTTTTTAGGAACGTTTTTTGGTAATTGTTTTGGCATAATGATTGAAATATTGATTATTAGCTTCTTTGTCGCTGTTTTTTTATGTGCTACGTATCTGCATTGCGAAATACAAGCTGTTTCACCATTTCAATTCTTGAGAATATGTCGGAACGCCATTCCATAACTACGTGACTGTTAGTTTTGAAGTCCGGCATTAGAAAGGAAAACGCGGAATATCTGCAATGCTTCACTGTTGTTAATTGAATGGGACATGGAAGCTTTTCGGTGTTTGGATCCTCTCTTTGCGATCGAAAGCATAGGATGACTACCTTGGATCCCGGCCGCAGCAAGAGATGGCTCATGGTCGCTCGTTGTTGAATAGCTGCAAATACTACCGACATTCCACGAAATCCTATTGTGTCCGGCTACCGTGGATACCAACCGTAAAGGGACCGCATCCACAGGGATGTAATTAGATTATGTTCGCTTGAATTACATACGCCCTTTGCATTCAACGGTCGTCATCGCTTAACCATCGTTGAAGTCTTTCCTTTTCGTGCTTTTGCTTTTTCGTACGATGAACAAGAGCCGAACGGTTGTTGCCGTAGAAATGATGGAAGATGAACTGAAAGGGAGGCGTTTCATCCCTGAAACTGAACTGGGGTCCACGAGATGAGAGGAAATCTTTTAGGCGCATTTGCATTTTTTTTTTTTTGGAGTGGGCACATCGGGGACAAGGAGCGCTACGGGAAGGTCGGTTCATTGTTGGACGCGTCGAATCGGAGATCGACATTCGCTTGTCAAAAAGAGGGTTTTGTCGATCATCATTCTGGGGTTTTTTGAGTTTGAGCCGATAATTAGGCACTTGTGTGTCGAGTGAAAGTGGAGCACAAGCAGATTGGAAAAGAGAGCGATGGATTATATTTAAATACAAAAAAAAAATGCATTGTTTTTATAAATATGGAGCACACTGACCATGGTGGAATGTGACGGAAGTTGTAATACAATAAAGGATATCCTATTCTGAGCATTGAAGTCGTTAACAATATTATGTTTTAATTAAACTAACTTACACAACTGTGTTGGGTTTTTTTTTGCTGTAATCAATTATAAGATCATTAAACTGACTTTATTGACATGCACAAGGTAATTCCAATGCGCAGCCAGGGCAGCTGTAAATCCATACAAATTAATTTATGTTTAACAGTAAGAATAGCTCATTTGCTGCAATAATGAAGCAAACATACTTTCCTGGCTCAATGCCTGGTCGTAGCGAAAAGGAAAGTATTTGGTGTGATTTTTCTTAGTCGCTTTTTTCATGTTTTCGCTCGGTACGGTGGGATGCAGGAAAATCAGCGGTTGTTGGCTGTAACGCCAAGTACACAAATGACTAAAAGCATGTTTTTTTTTATAGTTTGTATGTTTTTAATACACACACTATTAATTAAACATGGGGATGAAAACAACGCACATTTGCTCGTAAACACATTGCATCGGTGCCTCTCGAGAGCGTTTAAGCCTTTCATCGCTCAGTATGTGCTGCGCCCTGCGGTGAAAAATAAGGCTATTCCTTTCTCGCTCTGGTGAAAGGGCTGTTTGTTTGTGGTGTATTTTTTTCTTCTTCAGATTATAGTTTATTTTAGACATTAGTAAGCTTCCTTTTACATGGCGGTTTAGCTGCATTATGCAGCAAGCAATTTGCACCGCAAGCATTCCGAAACCGTTGTAGACGAAACTATATAGAACACGAACATGGTGAACACCAACTGTTCGACGCAGGCTGGAGCAAAAGGCAACAATTAACCCTTGAACCTAACCCGGCACACAGGCGTGGTGTCGTTTGCTGCGGTACGGGGAAACAAATGGTTCACGAAAATGGCGGTACACTAGGTTTTCCTAATGTCTTCCCATCTTCACCGTTGCCCCGTTCTTGACGAGCATCGAGTTTGGTAAAGTGCAGTTGACCTAAACTCGCAAGGCGCATTAGTAGCAGGTCTGCAGTAAGATGAACAGGGAAATGAACAGCCGGTGCCGAACCGCCGGTGCACTTTGGGCGGTGGCGTTGCACGACATCGTAAATTCCACTCCAGACCTGTGCCCCAACCGTTTCGAAGATTTAGCGCTGAGCGTTGTACCGGCGCTCCACTCAGCCAGCGCTGGTGGCCACCTTTCCTTCGATCGTTTCAGAAAGTGATTTGATTTTTTCACGACCGACGATCACGCACGAAATGCACTCGAATGGGGGAGGGATAGGAAGCCGAAAGGGAGGATCGGAAAAGGGTGATGTACCCGCCCTGGTTTCGCACATTCGCAAAAGCAGGAGATTAAATCGTAATAACGATAATCGTAAAACCAAGGGTGCAGCTCATCGCATCCCAACTCCCATTTGCACTCACTCTATCTGGGTCTACCGGTGTAAGCTGCAGTATGCTTTTTTGTTTTGCTTCTTTTCTGGTGTTAACTTCTGCGCTGTACTTTCCGAAAGGCACTACACTGCTCGAAAGGCAAATGCTACCCAACATGCCCGGTACAGTGTGGATCGTTTGCGGTAGTCATCCAAGGCACTTGCCTTTCCTTGCACGAGCTGTGAGGAGACCGTGTGAGGCGAACTGGGGCTAACTTCTGTTGCTTCCAACGAACCGCCCAAAGGAGGTGTCTAGATAAATGGGATAGATCACCTACCGCATTTGTTGGTACCATGATCGGCCTTTCTATCTTTCCCATTTCATGCGCCTAATACAAGCTAAATCACACCTGGCATTAAACACTGACCGGCGAAGTCAACATTTCTATTTGACCCAACGATCCGTTTCCTCTCCGGCCATGGGATGGTGCGCTTGTAGTCGAATACGAAGCGATTCGAACACAATGGTACCGGCGAAGGTAATAAACTAACGAGTGTGAATGGAGAATTATCCTTGTTTAAGATAAGTTTGCGCATATTTCTTGTGGTTACTTACCACAATCAAAACAATAAAAATAAATATTTTTACTATTATTTTTATTATTAGTAATATATTTTACATTTGTCGTGTGTTTACGCTCCAAAAAATGTATGCTCAGTATAAAAATTCAAATTATTGTTTGAATTCATTGGAGTAAATGCCAACAAGCGAGACTTTAGGAAGGGTTTCAGTTGTAGCTACTTTAGTTATGTTACTAATAACTTTTTCTTTACACTTTTATAATTTATTTTGCTCATTTTTTGTTTTAATGGTTTAATTAAATAAAGAAACTTTTTCATTTCGTATTTATATTTTATATTGCCATTTTGTGTTCTTGTTTCACACTGTTTGCTCTGGCATGCACCGCTGCAAGTGCGTGCTTGCGTGCAATATTTTAACATCCGGGACTATTTTCGAAATGAAACCGGAAAAAGAATTCAGTTTTTGTAACGCAATGGGACGCAATAGTAACGAAGTGAAGGAAGGCTCGAGGGCTTGTGATAATTCTGTGCATTGGTACAGCCACCTGGGTGAAACTGACAAGTTGTTTGTGTGTTTTTCTATCACATTTACCTTATCTCTAGCAAGTAATTAGAAGGAAAAGATTGATTAAGTAAAGGTGGCAATGTGAGATTGGTGTGGTTGAACTTCTCTGTCGCAAACACTACATGCAAATAAATATGTATCGTTTACTTTCCCCCACTGGTGACACAAATTAACGACTATTAGTAGTGTAAGTTGTGCTTTGCAAAGATATTACCCTTGAAAGGAAACCACCTTTCCCGTGACATCACAAAATACGAACCCACTCGCTAATTATACACAATTTGCTGTTTATTATGAGCTAAGCTCGGTTTACTACGACAGGAGTACGTGGTGAAGAATGGGCTTCGGTTCACGTTTGTCAACAATGGCCGCCCGCCTATTGTTAGACGCCCAGGCACACGTTACATTGTGTGTTAGCGTAAAGCGTACAATTAAATCATCGCACGAACGACAAGACAAGAGCACTGTTCTCACATAATTCCCCACATCATAACAGTTTCCGGGCAGGATCAGTTAGGCCTGACACAGTGGAAGGAAAATTTTGCGTCCCAGAATGTGATAATGTTGTTAAACATTAGTGCACGGATCGCTTTCCCGCTTTCTTTCGATGCTTTACTGCCCGGACAGAGACCATCTGGCTTCGACTTGACCTCTTCCCCTTCTCCCTTTACCGTTCGATTGCTAAGTCATGTAATTATGTTAATGAAATATTGCTTTTTAATTAAATAATCGGTTTCCTATCGTATTCGCGGCGCAGACGAAACTGTTTAGCGCAGGTCGCATCGCAGGTCCCACGAGAACTACAAGTTCGTGACCGGGCGCTGAGAAACATGCGTTCGTACGAGCGATGTATGCATTTTACATGCCCGAGCGCGATCCCTTAGCATCTTCGATCCTAATGGGGCTCATTAGCGAAATGGATACCGGTAGCGGCCACCAGACGGTAGGCAGAGCTCTACCGATTCGAAGAAGATAGAAAAAAATAACAACAAAAGCATCTTCTGGTACTACTCCTGGTACACGATCATTCCCGCTAATGGTTTCGCGTCCAGCCGTACCCCAGATCCTGGAGAAAGGTCGTTAGGAATGGATCGTTAACAATTGGTTCCGGTAATGCAGCTTATGGAAATTGCGCGATCACCTTCGCGAGCAGAATGTGCCGAGCTGAGAGTGTCTTGCAACGGGAAGCGATTTAACGTCATCAAGAAGCTACAAATGATGGGTGGTCTTTGGTGAATGCACCTGCTGCTATTGTGGCTTTTACTTTTGCGAGTGGAGCAGGATTAAACTGAACTGGCTGAACCACTTTTTCCTTGATTACGTTGTAATGTGCAAATCTTGGTGAAGATTAATTTCTTCTCCCATGCCAGACAACCAACCGCCATTCGCTACACTTACACGGCCAACAAAAGGTAATCTTAATTTTAAAGTGTAATGGAAATTTGGGAAGGCTGCAGATGTGAGATGTGAAAACGTGCATTGTACTCAATTTTTATGATTGCATGTTTATGTAGAAGGAAATATTATTGATTTTGTATTAATCGCTCCTAAGGTCATTGCATGATCCCCGAGCGAAGCCGAATGCAGAAAACGTTTTCCACAATACTTCTGCAACCTTTCACGATCTTTTTTGGGTTTGTGCCGACTTCCCTTAGCACCAGGTGGAAAGGGAAGAAATCTAATTATGATCGCCAATAAATTCGCTTGCAAGTGTAAAATTCGAAATTAGAAAACGTGACGCTGCTCTTTGGGGTTGCGATTTGCAGACGGAAAAAGACCTAAGAAGACCCGAGTCTTTGGTTGGGAATTTCGAACCTGTGCAACCGAAGCAATGAGCAAGAAAAATGTTCATCTTTGGTCGGTCGGGCTCTGCTACCTTTAGCGTGACCTTTTTTTCCCGCATTTGCGATTATGAAAGGAAGGGCAGGATCAGGTCGCAAGGGTTGTCGCGCAATTTGCACCCCCTGTGAACACACACACACACACATAATCGCGGATACCCATCAACTGTCTGGATTGTGTCGATTTAGCGCATCATCGACATTAGAGGTTACAGAGAGAAAGTGCAAGTGCGCCATCGCTTCCCCTTGTGCAAATTTACGACCACGGATGCAGCTTCCGTGCTTCTTGCGGCAGAAAATTAATTAGAAAAAAAAGCAAACACGAGAGACAAAGCGAATGAAAGAAGCAACACACACACACAAAAACACACTCGGAGTGAAATTTGTGCACAATACGTAGGTTGCAAAACAAAACAAAAAAAAACGCCACGGTTGCGCTTCAAATGCCGGGGTTAATAGTTTAGCAGCCAATAGTTTCATGCACCTGGCGGTGATTTGCACTTGCGCCAAATCACAAATCTTTAGCCAGCCGATTGCGATAATTATCATATAATGGGCGGCGAAGAAAAGCGAAACTCGTGCGCCAACGGTGGAAACCCGCCAGCACCGGGTCTCAGTCGCCTGCGTAGTCGCCTTGGTTGCACTTTGTGCGGGTGTAATGACGTATGCACGGTGCAGAGTAGCAAAAGCTCGAGCGGCTTTTATATTGCATGTTCATTTTTTGCTTCTTCTGTTTTGCATTTTGTTTATACACCGGCGCGAGGTGAGGTTTGAAAATGAGAAAATTTAGTTGATAACGCCTGATAACATAATTAGCGGGTTTTGGGTGTGCAGCAGTTTCTTTGCGTTTTAGGTTGGAATAAATAAAGGAACGTTATAATTGCACGAAATTGTTTGCTAAAGAAAATGAATATTGCAATCGGGTAACAGTGCATGTGCTTTCTCCTTCTTTAGATATGTTTTCTGTTAGTGCATCTTGTGTATCTCTTTTTGCTTTGTAACCTATAAATTAATTTTATTTGTATTTATTTGTATTATTTTTATTTTAATATTTGTACTTTATTTGAATGAATTGAAAAACTGTTTGTTAGATTTGGTGCATTTGTTGGTTATATTAAATGCCAAAGTCGAAATAAAATATTACGAATGAGACTCGCATGGCTCCGTTCTGCTGGTCACGTTTTTTTATTTATTTATGTTAGAACGGCCTGGCCGTATTAGACTAATTTTACCACGTAGCAGGCTAGTCAGACCGTGCTACGGGGCGACGGTCCGAATGGGATTTGAACCCGGTCCGGTCGTGTTAGGGACTAGCGCCGTTGTCAAATACACCACCGGGCTGCCCCATGCTGGTGATGTTATGTCATTAGAATTACACCGGACGACCCATCCTGTTATGTCTTGTTTGGCCGATCTGCGAATGTTCTGAAGTGCCTTTTAAGTTAATAAAATAAAAATATTTTAATAAATAAGTCTTTTGTAGATTTCGATTTTACTGGAAAATTGGTTTAATTTATATGTATTTATATATTCTTTAATGCTTTAATTCATGATTTTATTAGGAACTCATGATAACTCATGAAATTGACCATATTATAAAACTACTGATTAACTACTAGCATTCAAATGGTAGTTAACTAGCAAACATTTTCCAAATGTTGTTATTTAATGTTTGTCTACATTCAAGGGTTCCGCCTAGTTCGCTAAATCTCAAACCGCCACCAGATAGTTCCAGAGGAGATAGTTCCAAGTTGCATGGGGACATTCCATGTGTAGGTATACGTTCAGGAACAGCGTAAAGTCCTGTTAATTGCTTAATTGCAACATCACGAACATTTAATGTGCTCCCCTTGTGGTTGTTACTTCTAACATTCACCGGACCTGGCAAAGCTCGTTTGCCCGCCAATGGTTGGCTTTCCTCAATAAAAACCTAAACGACCACAGACGGCTTGCATACACACGGTGTCCACTGATGGTAATGTGAACCGATGATACCACCAACGAATAGTTCGAAACGATGAAACCATAACCATCATCATCGCCGTCAGCATCATCAAACATCACCCATCTGTTTGTGGTCCGGCCGGCAGGCATGCGGGGTAGTGGGTCGCGGTGTAATGGAACCGATGCAGTAAAGCACGAACTGCACATTACCACCTTTCGCTGCACGATCCCGTTCTTGAAAGGAAGCTTCCTGCTCGTTCGTGTGTGATGGCGATGTTAAAGCTGTTGTTTTTTTGCAGGCTACTTTCTTCTTGTAGATTGAAAAGCTTTTCCAACCATCATTTCACCATGTGCCCCGGTGAGTGCGTTTTGTTCTCGAGAGAAAACCCCTTTTTACTGTACTGTAAGAATAAAACCAAAAATCTACCAAAAGAAAATACCATCATTGGTGTGTCACGCGTGAATTACAAAGTCACACTTGACTAAACTCACACGATGGGCTGCCAAGATGGCGAACCTTTAGAACAAGTTGATTATGAAATGGTGCGACATGATCGCACAGCATACGGGCATAATGTTCAATTTCTCATACACACCCAGCAATTCGCTCGCGTGGGAATGTTTTGTCGAAGAGTAGCGAAAAATGTCGTTAGAGACAAGAGCAAAAACAAACAAAAAAGTAACACGTAATTTTAATTCTGTACGGCAACAGTTGCGATAGTGTCATTTTGTACATTGCACGAACTCGTTATGTTTCCGCTTGATCTTTTAGCTTTCCCTGCTGTGGGTTTGCTTGATGACGGCCAATACTACTTAATCCGACGGAGAGCTGCAGCAGGACCGGTGGCTTGTTTTCCGTCCGTCACCATCGTTGGCACTTAATGGCACCTATACGTGTGCTGTACCGGTGGTATGCATTTGTTGTGGACGGCTTAGTTGCCAGCAGGCTGGATGCGAAGATCGTTGTAAGACAGCGCATAAACCACCTCACATTGCTACAACGACTGCCAGTAACGATGCTTTCGGTCCCTTCGGATGGTGGCATAGTGCAAGAATGTTGTCATTTTTGTTTTAATGCAATGTGCACTGACAACTTCGGTTAAATAATGGACGGCTTAATGTTGCATTTTACTTTTTTTCCTCATCACTCTATAAAAGTGGGTTTTCAGCATCATAAATCAAGCTACATATAAATAAATCAATTTAATAATTTAATTCAATTTAATAAAAAAAAGGGAAAAGTTAAACGATCTCCGATGACAAGTATAGCACAATAGACATAATTCAATTGTAGCCAATGATAGTACAAATGTAGTACTTGATATCACGAACAAAGCAGATTGACATACGTGAAGTTTTAATTCGCTGGTATAAACGCACCGATGAAATGCGCGTCATCAATGTCAGTATGTCATCGAAACGTCATCACTGTCAATACGTTTTCGAATCGTGCTATCATCTCTTACTATTGTGCTATCATCTGCTACATTGTATTATACCTGCTGCTTTTGTCTTGTCAGCTGAGACCGTTGAGCGATCATTGGCTGCGTTTGTTTTACTAATTAGCTTGTGTTGTTTTGAAATGTAAAAAATTCCATGTAATGTTTAAATTTAATAAAATGGTTCAAATGTTACGCGAATTAAAAATGTTTCTGTTTCCGTAGCTGTTTCAATCTAAAATTTCTCCCAATTTCCCTTGAACGCTTCTGTCGAAAGTAGTGAGCTACACACGGGAATGTAAAATGTTCATCATTAATCCTGCCTCATACATAAACCATTAAACTTATCAGTAGTCGCCACATCGGAACCAAATGTGAAAAGGAGGTTCAACTGTGGTTGTTTGGCAGCAGTGTTTGTTTGGTCGACTGCTTTCGAACATTTTGCTTTGTGACATTTTGCTCCAAATGAGCAACATCCGTGAAGAAACTGGAAAGTGCAACAGGCTGTGTATGATTGTGATATGGTTTTTGTTTTACGCGTCCCCTTCGTGTAAGCTTGCGCCATTCATATACGTGCCAAAAATAAATCGCCTCCCGGTGTGTCATCCTCGCATCGTACCATTTATCGTTCGAATAAAACTGTCTCTTTGCGAACTTTATCGTGTTCTGCTAATCGCTCTGCACTTCCGGTGTGCAATTAATATTAATCTCGATCGTAAGCAGATGAAAGAAATTTAAGATAACGTGCACTGCCGTTTTACCTTTCGTCTTGTGTTTTTCCACCGTTTCGGGAACGTTGAATAAAGTCACAACGTTTGGTCGTGCAGCAGTGAGAATTGTAGATCGGACTGTTCGGTAAATAAATAAGCAGTTAAATAAATTATATCCCTTTGGCGAATCTTATCGCGGTGAAAGAAACTAAACAGTTGACGCTACGTTGTTGCGGCTGTCTTACGTTCGATATTACATTTTTGATTAATCGCACCTTGATTGCTGGTAGCAATCTGTATTTATTCAGTCTTAATTTGTGACAGATTGTAGTGGTTGTAAATGGCTTTCAGTTCATGTTTTCTGAGGCTTTGTGCCGTAATGAAGCCGTTCCAATTGGAGGATTTATATATTTTTTTGTGTCTCTACAATCGATAAGTCGGCCGCACCTCTGAGGAAAATACAACCGTTTCATTTTACGCCCTTTTTTGAGATTTTTGTGTTTTTTTCCATTTTGCAAAATGATGGACGCAAAAGCGCACAGCTGGCTTCGAGGGGGGGGTTTCGTTTTCATAAATTCGCATCGGCAAGTTTCCTCCTTTTTGCAGCATAATTCACGCGCGATGTCATTCGCATCGAGATGCGAAATGACACGCCGATAGAGGTTGGTAATTATCTTCGCCGTTCCATCTAAGTTCCGCGCCCATTTTTTCCTGTTCGTTCGCTCGAAGCGAGATAAAGCGAGTGAGAGCGAAATACCATGCCATTGTATCTGCGCTGGCGCATCTTGCAATACCTGCCGGTAATCTGACGTAAAATAATGCCTGCAACGGGTTAGATGCGGCCGACCTCTGCCTGGCACACGGGGATGGCTTGAGTAATTATGTGCGCAGTGTAGGTTTATAGGTAACATCGGGCAAGTTGCATTCCTTTCCTGGGGGTGAGAAAATTGTGCCTGCATGCATTCTAGGTCGCACCTTAAAGTTGCCAGAAGAATGATTTATAAAGCTTTGTGTGCTGACTAAAATGACTTTTTTTTTTGTTTCTCTGTTGATGAACTGTGCATAAGCATTTGAAAAAATGCAATATTTCATATTAACATCTAATTTCTAATAGTCAAATAGGTCACTGTTTCGAAGACAGGAATAAATGCCGGAATGTAACTTGTCACTAATCCGTCTAAGCCTGTCACTAAGCAAAATAAGCCTATTTTATTCGTTTTAACAATGTTTCACCAGCATGTGTCTCGATGGTCGTTTCTTTCACCAGCGTATAAGTCTTTTGTGTGTACGCGTATAAGCTCCTTCCCAACGGTTGACCGACAATAACAATGCAGCGCGACAGTTGACGGAAATGTGATCGTGGCTCACGCACGCAATTACATATGTTTCGTTACGTTTTGATTCTGTCCATTTCTTCTGTCGTGTCCGTGCCCCTTTTGCTTCCTCTCAGCCTCGCTTTCCTTCGCTGCATGACAGTGTCGTAGACGGTCGGTCGCAATATGAGGTCACACTTTCTAGGCAGTTAATAGTTGGATCCCGATGAATATCCAATGCATTGAAGTGTTCAAATGCGCGTTGCCAAGTCTTCTTAGGTTTCTCTTCCGTATTCATGTCCGTCTGACGGTCGGAACAAAACAAAAAAAAAACGCAAACCACACAAGACGTCGAATTCGTCGTTGAACGGCGTGTACGGCGATTAAATTATTGCCATACATGCGTAATTTATTAATTATCTTGTGATTGCCCTAGCGGCAATCATAACTGGAGCGTTGAGCCCGACGTTCAGAGACATGGCACTCTGCTGTGAGCGTTTGCAAGGCGGCCGTTTTGATGTTACCCACTGCCCACAATGTGTATGTATCAATATTTACTCATTAATTTCTTCATTTCCCCCCATGTGTGACAACATGTGGGAGTAGAAGAAGTTGTGTTAGATGTTTAAAAAAAATCCTTTTAAAATTGTGACTAAATTATTTCACAATTAGTGCAATCGTTTAAGCGGAAATGGTTTGCACAAGAAATAGAATAAATTATACTCACAATTCTCTTTCTCTTCCTTTTGCAGTGCACCTTGTATCGTAGCTATCGCTCGGTACTTGTGCTACTTTTCATTGATTTTGCCATTCCATTCCAAGACCCGTGTGCACTGCTTTGTGTGACTTCGAACCTCCCTCCCCCCCTCCCCCCTCCCCTTCACCTTCGCTTCGTTCGGAAAAGTCAAAAGATCATTCGTTCTCTAATTATTTTCCACATAATTGCACCCCGGTCCAGTTCGTTTGTTCGTTAATGTCGCCCGTCTTACGAGCGGGCGCAGTCGGCCCACCGGAATGAATTGTAAGTTGCAGCTTTTTTTTTTCCTTTTCACCGCCCTCCGATGGAAATGCGCTTTTCCTGTTCGCCTTTATTGAACCGTCGCCTTGTGTCATACTTTCTTGGTTCGTTTTGGCACGAGCTGCACCGGCGGTCGTCGGGCGCACGGGCAGCGATGGTGTATGTGAGCACAAAGTAAAAGTAATGACAGGCATGGCAATAGAATTAAAAACATAATCCCACCCACCCAACGCGGTATGAAGCACCCCTGGGAAAGCCGTGTGCGCTCGTGTGTGTGTGTGTCTGGGTCAAAGATAAAGCGGAGCAAACTTCGGTCCAAAACCTATGGCTTTCGGTTTTAATGATTGTTGACAGATCGACGATGTTTCCGTTTTATCATGTCAGAATGATTTACTACCAGCGGGTGAAATACCTGCGCGCCCCGACACCGTGAATTTCGCCGTTCGTGCTTGCTGTTGTTTGCCTTCGCTTTTCTTTTCGAACGAAACCCATACCGACTGTTGGTCCGTTCGGATTGTGCAATCGCTTGAATAATGTCTGGAGCGGTTTCGTGGAAGCTCTTGTTTCAGGCCGCGCTATTTCAGCATTTGTCATTTCGTTTAATGCCAGCCTCGTCGCAATCAGGAAATGGTTGAATCAATTGAAATGTTACAAAATGAAAAATATTTCCCTTGCCCGTGTGCAGCAGTGGCAGCTCGCACTCTCGCTCGGTTTAGAGCACTGGCGAGCGTAGCTTACAATTCCCATTCACACCGCAAAAATGCAGCCATGGGGACCACCATCTCACGGCTTGTCAGAACGTTTGACACATGATCGGCTTATGCTTGGTTATTAAGCCATTTCTTCCTGCCCATTGCCCGATTGGATCGTGGTCACAACACGAGCACGATCACGGTCTCTCCGCAGCACTCTTCGCACTCTTCGCTACGCGCAAGCTGACATTTGTGCCCGACACCGCGAGTTACCGAGCGTATGGATCAATTAAATGACCGCGATCGTGCCTAAAATCGCAAACACCGACGTGCAATGGACACCGGAGAAGGGAGTGCCGTCCAGCGTGGTTACTCCCTGGTGGCTAATGATGGGCACAATTGGCACAAGTTTACCCAATTGGTTTCTTCTCGCCCTGCCGTATCCATTAGCAAAGGGAAAGGGTTTTGTTTCATGGAGCCGTCGTAGCTTTTAGTCGCTTAGAACACCTTACAAATGAAATAGCTGGCATGTTCGAGGCAGAGAGAATGCTGTGCAAACGTTCCTCGAGTGCTGGGAGTTGATGGAATTACCAGCAAACTGAACTGGTATATCATGATCACTTTCACTTGCTGTGTTAAAGCCCCTGTTAATTGGAAGTCCATGAAATAATTAATCCTTTTTTTTAAAGTCTGTCCACGTCCTTCCGAAGGCATGGTAAGATTTAAGCGCACTAAGCACGATCATGTGATAATTACACTTTTCTATCAGCTCGATAAGCATCACGGTTCAATTTATCATGTTGACAGAGTGTTGATATATTTCTCAATAATAATTTATACTGTAAACACACCGTGGGTATGATACACTCGATACCCTCGGAGCAAAGAACATGATGACAAAAAAAAACCTCCCCAGGACATGTATCCACCCATTGTTTGTTGTTGAACCATACAAAACCATGTCGCGTCCGTATCTGGATGGATAAAATCGATCTTTTCCGTGCTGCATCAAGAAAACGGGACACGCACATCAGCATTCGCCCACGGTAAGAGAAAAGCTAGTAACTGCACTTTAATTACTTCCTATCGTTCTCGAACGATCTACTACGGCTTGGGCACATGTCACTGCGTCGTATAACATCCAAAAGAGAGTTCTCTGCGGCGTTAGGGAATTTTTGCAATTCTCACTCGTGTTTAGCAAACTAGCACGCACGGCACATGGGACAAATGCGTCTAAACCATTTGCCGGATCAAGTTATGACGGCACCTTGGATGCCGAGCAAAAGCCGTGCTCACATTTTCATCTCCCACCGGAATCGCGTCTCATTGCTATTCCGCCAACGAACGGCTAGCAAAGAATTGGCAAAGAAATCAATGCAACCGATTGCGCGTTGTCTCACCAGACCGTGCCGTCGTTGAACCAGACAAAACATACTTATTACCGGCCCCGTGTGGCAGCCGGACCGCAGGACCCTCGGCTGTATGGGTCCCCATCGTCACCGGAAAAGGGCTGCTGCAAAACGATGGCTGACAACGTGTTTCTTTTCTAATGAGCACCAGCGCCTGGGTGCCTTTGCCTTAGCTCGGAAGAAAATTATTACCCTCTTGCCACAGGGTGTTTTCGACCGGTGCGCGCTCGCGCGCGCGTTAGACCGTGGCTGATTGCTGATCAATAGTGGGTTAGGCGGGCTCGTAAGGAATGAAAATTAATCGGATCCCGCTAATCCGCCCTGGCTTGGCTGGCCACCCAACCCAAACAATGGCGTTTTGGCGGCGAGGATTGGGGATAGGGTTGGGAAAGAAAAAACAACCATCAACCATCGAATGGGCAGGGCGGATAAAAAAAAGGGATGAATGTTCTGCGAAATGCGAAAGTGTAACGAAGTGTATATATGCACATACGGGGGGCACGTTACAGGGCGTAATTAAAACGTGTCAGAATATTGATTAGCTTAATCCAAATTACAGTTTATCGTTGTTCGTAAAGCAGTTTACGATGAGCAATATAATTTAGAAGTCAAAGAGAGAGAGAGAGACAGTGAGAGAGATAGAGAGAAAGAGAGAGAGAGAGAGAGAGAGAGAGAGAGAAAGCCAGCGAAAAAGCGAGAAATCATCTCGATGGAGATTGCAAAAGGGGGTACAAAGTCTTGGACGAAGATAGTACACTCCGCAAGTTTAGAAATTGTTTGATCTTTGGATTGTTTTCTTTGTCTGAACTTCACGAAACTCTCCGTTTCAAATACAAAACGAATTTTTTTGTTCTTTATCTCAAGAAATTATTTTTCGAAGCAAATTTTTATGTACATGTTAGTGTCCAAAAACCAAATTTTACTCTATTCAAGACGTTGTTGACTTCGTTATTCCAACATAATTTAAAAAATTTATTCAATTAGATGTATGTTTTACAGGCAATTTATTGAAGAATCATTCATATTGCAATTAGATAATAAAATGTTCAATCGTACGCAATGAGTTACGTCGGCCCTGTCCGGAAAGCAACAAAGTAATTGTTCATCAGCATCCGAAAGTGTCCTCCAAGGTGTTGTGTAGCAGATGCCTTTCCTTCATTCAATTTCACTATCGGAACTGCACAACGGTGATTAAGAATTCTGATCCCGTCCCAGCAGACAGACCAGAGCCAGATCTGCTTTCACTCGAGCAAACGGCAAAAACTTCATCTCTTACAAACAATAAACACCATATCGGAGAAATCTTCCAGAGGATGACGGGTGGAAGAAAAAAAAAGTCTAGACAAATCACAACACAATCGGCGGTTGCGTGGTGAAAATGATTCATTCAAGATGGGTACCAGATCTCAAACATCCCAGTCGTTCGTGTACGTGTGCGATTGCACCCGATCGCTATCGCGCGGAACTGTTGTAGTCGGTTTTTTGTGTAGCCGCATGCCTCTGTGTAGCACGGTTGGTCCAGAAATAGAATTAACTTCTCACCAACCGGGACCGAAACCACTCCGGGAGAATAGTTTGTACAGGGCCAAAAACGGGACCCGGTACCATACTTCCCCTACGGCTGGTTTGGTTTTGTGGTGTGGCGTGCTTGGAATGACATAACCGTAGCAAGTGTTGGAAGCTACACGCGCCGGCAAGCTGCACTCGTTGCACTCAATTGAGCCGGGGCACATATTAGCATTCTGAGTGGAGTGCAACGGTTTATGTTTCGCGTTTCCGTTCGCTTGCACCGACTTTCGTGCGGTGGCTAAATTTATGCGCTCGTGTCCCTCAAATCGCGGTCCGAGGGCCTACCGCTGCTACCTAGCTAGACGTCGTATGTAGCGAAACATAATCGTTTCGCGCTTTGCATCGTTTGCCGTTTGCGCGCGTCTAGCACTGTTTGGCCGCGGTACGACGATCATGTTTGCCAGTGTGCCGGTAGCATGGAAATAGAAATAATTTTATCCTAGGTCTTGTCAAGCCAGCGCAACTGCCGGCAACAGTTGTTGCGATCCTCTATTTTTTGTTGTTTTTTTTTTTTTTGCTACATTTTACCAGATTGCAATTCAATGCAAATGAGTGATCGGGCCTGCGATGTTGGCTCAGGTGTTGTTTCAATGTTATTTTGTTATTGGTTGGTGGTGCTTGTGTTACTCGCAGCAAAATATTTGCTAAATATTGGAAAATATTTACGCCAAATTGTTGCAAATATTATTTTTGTTAGGATGCGCATATTCCCTCAACGTGTTATGGAACATATTGCGGCTGTAAACGATTTGTTTCACATGACACATCGCTAATAGTGAAGCTAATCCAACGGTTTTTTTTTGTGGTTTATGTTTAGACATTGGCTCGATGCATCGCGCACTCATTACTACAAAAACAACTCATGCTTGTCTGAACGCATCTAACGCATCACAGTTAATCTGTTGTCAGCTGTCATACAATTTAATCTTTACGATTGTTCGGCGCGGATGTCTTGAAGTAAATAAAAGTGGCCCTTCGGAAAAAAATAAATAAATATAAACACAACCTTCGAGTGGGTAGAGATCTTGGGTTGAAATCTTGAATCACAATCGAACATCAATTAAATTCTCCTTTCTATTTCACTCGCATCATTGTTGCTGACTGTTTTCTTTTTCCTTTTCTCTCTGTTTCTCTTTGTAGGTAAGTTGATGTTTGAAGTCCTCCCGTCAACGGAGCCACGCTATTGGGTGCTTTTTTTTCTCAAATCCATCACGTCGGCGAGGTTTTTCGAAACGATTGGGGAATGATTCTGCAAGGAAGCTAACAATATTGGCCGGTACATCATCCATCGCAACGACTGTAACCGGGGCAGGCAAGCAGTAATCACCCGCAGCACTGCCGCTCGGAACTAATTAAAGATGGCAGTGAACTTCCGATTCATAGTTACGTTCCATCAAATGGCGGCGGACAGCGAAACTGGCTGCACTGATGGCGGTTTGATTATGAAGGCGCACATACCAAGGCGCTACAGATATGCCTTTCACCTGTCCTGTTTGATCCATTCTGCGGTACGTTTTGTCGTGCAGAGCGGGCGCGCACCCGAGCCGGATGAGTTTGATGTTCCCAGTTGCGCACAGTTCAAAGGCACGGGGCACAAAGGAATTTATGTGGCTTTCAGTGTTGTGTATTCGCTTTTTTTTTTGCTGTTGTTGCCTTTATCATTCTCAAAATATTGTACACTGTCCTGCAATCGCAATGCACCCATGAATCATCGGCTAGAAAATTGTAAGCGCACACGTGTGTTTGTATACACTGCCGATGACAATTTGGGTGAAAGGAGCGCTAGACGTGGTTCAGGTGATGAAATCAAAGCAAAACGAGCGTCGTCCTGGTCTGCTATGAAATTTGAATGCATGCATCGGGGCACTTGTTCGGATTTGGGTGAGAAGATGGATGGGCCCGAGCCCATAAAACGAACGACGGCGTGTTTTCCCTTTTTCTCCAGAGCTTTTTTTATTCGACAGGCGACTTGGGTGAAACAATCTCCCCGATCTAATATATCCGAAGCGATGCGAGCAGTGTGGCGATGGTTTCACCCTTTTGCGCCTGACCGATAGAAAAATTGTTGCATCATACAACGCTATATAGGCACGGGCTGTACGATTTCGAAAGCTGCGGACAGTAGCATGTACAGGAAATTATGCACCATTTGCAAATCCCGCCGAAAAGTGTTTGTGTGTGTGTGTGCGGTTGTTTGTGTCCATGTACGTTCGTTCTTGCTCTCGAACCTGCCACCCGGGTGTCATTGGTGGCGGGTCCGATGGGAACATCACCTTTCACTTTTGCAACGAAATCGGTCGCGCCCGGTCAATGTTTTACTTAGGATTCACCGCGGGGTGGTTGCGCTGTTTGATTTGTGGAGATGGCGGGATTTGTGGGCAGTTTCATTTTTGGGGGGGCGAATTGATATAAATTCCTTCGCCAGGAAGAAAAGAAGACACACGGCATGTGGAATGCGTTTCTCTCTCTCTATCTATCTCTCTGTTAAAGCATTAAAGGAATGTGTTCCTTGCAGGAACTGCAAGAGAGTCGGTGCGAGTCGCTTTAGAAATCTGTTTGTTATGATCGGATAAAACTAATGACGGATATTACGCCGGAGAAAGGTGCACGATTCGGCACGATGGATGGGATAATATGTTTGTGCTTGACCTTGAAGGTTGATCGATGTTAGGCATTTGGCATATTTTTTCGTGGATTAGCTTGAACCATTGTATTTTTTACATTAATTCTACTATCAATTCTACGATCACGATTTCTTTAGCAATTACTAAGAGTTTCATAGTTGTTGTACTATCAACGATTATCTGTGTAGTGTTTGTAATATAGGCATAAAAATTTGAATACACGCGTACTATTTACTATAATTACATTACTAACTGTTTTAAAAATCGATTATTCAATTTCTTGTCAAGTTGTAACCTTAATGTAGTTTACTTTCTCTCATTTTTCGAAATTTGTTAATTTATCTTTATCCGGAAGTACATACGTCCTGCTCGTGTTTGCGCCGTGTCTGCAAATATGTGATCCAATCCAGCGNTTCACTTTTGCAACGAAATCGGTCGCGCCCGGTCAATGTTTTACTTAGGATTCACCGCGGGGTGGTTGCGCTGTTTGATTTGTGGAGATGGCGGGATTTGTGGGCAGTTTCATTTTTGGGGGGGCGAATTGATATAAATTCCTTCGCCAGGAAGAAAAGAAGACACACGACATGTGGAATGCGTTTCTCTCTCTCTATCTATCTCTCTGATAAAGCATTAAAGGAATGTGTTCCTTGAACTGCAAGAGAGTCAGTGCGAGTCGCTTTAGAAATCTGTTTGTTATGATCGGATAAAACTAATGACGGATATTACGCCGGAGAAAGGTGCACGATTCGGCACGATGGATGGGATAATATGTTTGTGCTTGACCTTGAAGGTTGATCGATGTTAGGCATTTGGCATATTTTTTCGTGGATTAGCTTGAACCATTGTATTTTTTACATTAATTCTACTATCAATTCTACGATCACGATTTCTTTAGCAATTACTAAGAGTTTCATAGTTGTTGTACTATCAACGATTGTCTGTGTAGTGTTTGTAATATAGGCATAAAAATTGGAATACACGCGTACTATTTACTATAATTACATAACTAACTGTTTCAAAGATCGATTATTCAATTTCTTGTCAAGTTGTAACCTTAATGTAGTTTACTTTCTCTCATTTTTCGAACTTTGTTAATTTCTCTTTATCCGGAAGTACATACGTCCTGCTCGTGTTTGGGCCGTGTCTGCAAATATGTGATCCAATCCAGCGTAGAAATGTATTTTGGGTGGCCTGGCATGTAAGATCTGTTAACAATACACACCACCAGATCCATGTTTCGGACATGATGACATAATGCCAACAACGAATCTGTGAGAGAGAAACCAAACATCGCCGATGAAGAGAGAATGCTGCCAATGTTAACAAGTTGCCCTAGAGTGTAGTGTTTTGTAGAACATGGCATATGGGGGAGCAGGGAAAAAAAACACGAAAAACACAATACAAATAAGAAAACACAAAGCACACGATCCCGCTGCCTTTTTGGTGAATAAAACATTAACCCAGTAAGAAGGTGGATGCAGAAGCAGGAAAAAAACATCTTAATATACACCCACTGCTGCACACCGGTGCTGCTTCAAATCGGGCACGAGAAATTTTTATCGAACGTCACACGAATGTGCCTCCGACACCGGAACGGCTCCATCAACTAGTACTGCTGTTTCTATAAATCATAAAACACCTCATGTGTGGAAATAAATATAATCACGAAATTGATGCGGCCACAGGAAAAGAAAATAGGTGCAATAGCAGAGCACTAACAGGAATCTACGCTCACGGATCGTCAACGTTCATGGTTTTGTGGATGAAGGTTGTTGTTTTGCGGTGAAGTGCAGAACAAACAACAACAAAAAATAGACCGCTACCACACGGATGCAATTGGCTTTCGGTTCATTCGAATGGTAAGTGAAGAGAAAAGTGTGAGAAAGATAAAGCGAAAAACTATTGGAGGAAAATTTGCCCAGAATTTGTGCACTTTTTTTTTCGTTTGCATCGTTTTGCCAAGTGATGGAGAAATTGCGCCAAAGCGAAAATAGGAAGGAAGATCGACGGGTGGCAAACTGCACACCACCCCACAACGCGACCAAGCGCGAAGAGTACCTAGATCCAACCCCTCCCAACCCACCCTCCCCCCAATAGACCCCTTGGGGTTGAGTTTTCCTTTCCGCAACTCGGCACCGTAGCTCCCTTTTTCTTTCTTTCGTTTTTGCATTCGGATTTGCTTGGGATGCTCCATACGCTGGTCTGCCGAGAAGCGCCGTTAATGCCACCGCTAAGCTTAGCATTATCCGGGATTTGGGTCTGCGGATGTCGGATGTTGTTCTTTTTCCACCATCGTTTGCCATCGCGAAACCATCGCTGGCGCGCTGTGGCTTTTGCTCGGTTCCGCGCCAACAAAACGTGCCACATGCCCGCGTCCACGTACGGTGGTGTAGATGAGATATAAGGCTTTTTTTCTTCCTCTGTTGCTGGCTACGGTGTGTATGGTTGGGTTGGTTTGGTTTTGGTTTTTCTTTTTGCTTAGCTGTTTTCTGCTAATGCTTAGCCGGTGCTTACTTCCGAACTCCGTTCACTCCGGCAGCGCAGCAGGCCCATTTGCCAAACAAACGGTACCAAGTGACGCGGTTGGTATGCGAGTAAAGACGAGCAGCGACTCGATTTTCGGTGAGAAGCGGTCGTGATTTTGGTCGACCCAATTTTTGGCGGCGTATTCGATCGGATCGGAAGATCGCTGTGTACACACCGAAACGTTCCACACCGTGCTGAAAGATTTGAACAAAGCGCGAAGGAAAGTGATGTGCAGCAGCAGCAGCAGCATGGTTTCAATCGTGCGGCAATCGATAAACCAACACTGTCCGGAAATCGATAAACGGAAAGTGAAGCTTTTCAAGTGGAGGAAGTTTTTTCTTTCTTTTTATTTAACTCCGCTCAAGAGCATTCCATCACTTTCGGCCACTTTCGATCGGCAGACGAAGCACTCGTTTGCCGTGCGCGAAGGGCTAAGAACTAAGAGCCGGCTCTTCCTGTGCGAAGGTTTTCATAATTGGTTTGACAAAAGGAAAATTTGCAGATTGCCACTTCAAATTACCGGCGCGCATCATCATCATTATCATACGGAACAGGTGCTCCAAACGGGAACAAACGATTTGTACCGGTGTTTTTTTCTTTGCTTCTCTTTGTGGCATCGAACAGATATGTGCCTCCTTGAAGGATGGCACCAGTTGAGTTGATTGTGAAGTGGAACACTTTTGCGCGAAAGGTATCGTTGCCGATGAGATGCTTCCGATGAGGTGTGTCATGTCCAGTGCTCTTTCGGCTGTTTGGACACTTGGCAAGCGAGAGTAAAAGTATTTTACATGTCACGGAGCGTGATTGTTTTCAACTGTGACGGTAAACAACAAAACGAAAACACTCCCAAATGCATCAATGGCAAAAGGGGAGGGAAACTATCGTTTCAATGGCTGTTAAGCGTGTGTCACGTACGGTAACCGGGCTTATGAATAGAGGGAAATGTTTATCGAAAGGCATAAAAATAAAACGAAATAGTTCACCCGAATGGACGCGTCCGTACACAATTTTGACTTTTTTTTTCCTAATGTTGTCCCTTTAGTCAAACATTTCTTTATGAAAGTTTGTAACACGAACGATTAAATGCCTTTTTTCTTTGGTTGTGAGGTATCAGCTTAAAGCTTTATCGTGTTTACACGCGCCACATACGACCTCGTTGTTATTGGTGGTAATGTCAATGTCAAGCAGCTACAAAAAACTGAGTGGCAAAATAATTATTTTAGCACAATGTTATTTTTTCTTTAGTATTTGTTCACCCGGATGATCGATGCGGAAAACACACGGCAACGCATCAAATCACGCGCGTCACCTGGCGGCGCGTCAACACAGAAACAGAGCCAATAAAATGTCATTTACCCACCCGCCCGGTTGTAGTAAATCGCTTCGACGCCACTAATCTATGGCAACGGTGTGGCAAAACCACGTAGCCGCGTGTGCAATGTCTGGATGCGCTCACCAACAAAAAGCAAAACAAAAACCATCCCATCCTGGACAGGCAATGGAATGCGTGGGACAAGTGGCGGTAGAATTGTGTGGCAAGGGCAAGGAAAATCTGCAGCAAAAACAAAACTAAAGGTAGAGCAAAACAAAAAATCACACACGTTTCGCTCGGTTGAGCAGCGGGGCAGCACCAGGCAGCCAGGAACGCAGAACTCATTGAACCAAGACAGGCGAACAAAAGCGAGAAAAATAGCAACAGGGCTGGTATCGTTTGGTGGTTTACGGTGGATTAGACCGAATCGAACGTTCTATTCCGTGGCAGAAATCTGTTCGAACCAATCGGGCCGTAACCCGGTGGGCTCTGTGTCATAAAACTGTGGAACTAATTTCTGCCCATCACGCCGCGCTTCCATGGTTCCGGCGGCACCGCTCTACCGGGACGGTAGATGGATTTACGCAAATGACAGCAAACTTCGTCCAGCACGCAAAAACAAAAAGCACAATGTGAAGACGACATCATGTACCATTGTGGTTATGAGCTAGCACTAACAACAAAACGCTTCTCCAGCGTTACGGCGTGTACGGATGGAATGAGAATTATAGCAGAACCTTCACCCACGTGTATCGATGTCAGTAGAACGTTCAATGAAGATTATTGCACAAAGCTGGTGTGTGGGGGAAAAATCGGCCCGGAGGTGTCCGATATTTCCTGCTTGGCAGGCTGGCGATCGTGCACTAAAGACACTCATAATCCCGGCTTAACGTGACGCGTCTGTCAGCAGGTTGGGCATAAAACTTAAACTGAACTGTGTTTGGTTCAACATGGTTCCAAAAAAAAAAAACGACCAAAGACACGTACAATATAAAGCTTTGCTGCGTTAAAGCCCTCCACTAAAAGAAAAATGAAATTTTAAATCATTTGATCGTTTGATAGACAACGGCTTTAAAAGCAAAATGATTAAATATACGACCAAGTGGAAACTAGTGGCGTTCGACGGTAAGGCGAAGGGAATAAACAAATAAAATAATAAACATACAGCTGACTTCACGGCAAGAGACTCAGCCCGATCATGCTATGTTTAGCTGCCTTTCTCTCGCGCACTGTCTGTTGGATGCCTGTTGTGTACTAGGAGAAAAGATTTTCAGGCAATTCTCACTATGCCTTTGGCTTCGCGGAGCAGCTTTTTATGCTGTGAGAGTGTTACGCTATGTTGAGTTCCGTCCGTTAGAGTGCGTTGAGTAGTAGGTACACTGTAAAATATTTCCTTACAAACAGTGAGTGTTTGCATCGTGGTTGTTGGTTATAGGATGAAAATAGAACGTGAAAATTAATAAAACAAAATGCATCTAAAAGTTGGTCACAAACACTTCTCATATTGAAGAATTGAAGTACATTTACCAACCTGGATCACTTTTTATCTAAACTCTTCACTAATATTGATCATCGCACCGTGAGTGGTTCCGTGAGTTCTATGTTTGCAGCATAACTTTTCGCTCCAGGTTATGGCTTAAACTCACTCGAAGCTATTTGGATCTCCACGTTGGGAAATTCGAGAGAATGTGAGACGGTGCTCACAAGAGCACAAAAAACTCCCCAGAGAAGAGTTGCGAGTCTAATGTAGCTTCCCCCAAACATTCCGATGGGATGGTTTTTCAGCGTGGCGTTGAGATATACCACCGCTAGACGCTTGATGTACTGAGAAAACTTTAATGTGGAGAGCACACGCTTGGAAGGTTTTTCCACCCCACGAGCTAGCCGTTGGTGATGGTGTTGCCGTGCCGGCTGGATAGCTTACACGCTTCTCTCTCTCTCTCTATCTCTCTCGATTTCTCGCCACTGGTTCCATTCCCTTACATGAAGTTTCCTTCGTGCCGCTGGGAGCTCTGATTTTCCGACCGTTACGGGGACCCTCTCCCTTTCAGGGGGGCCAAACACACACACACACACACACACACTCTCTCTCTCTCTCGCTCGATCTATGCTGCACTTTCGTTTGGGGTTTGATGGGCCCGTATAAAATGCCGCTAGCACCGTAAATAAAACCTTAGTCCAAACTCCAGCCTCGTACCGTGCGCATTCGTACAGTGGTGGATTTCTTTATTGCTTGTCGACACAAGTTAGGTTCGGTTTTCCTTCTGCTGTGTTTTTGTCTCCCAGTGCACGGCAATCTAGTGGAGTGCAGTTATGCTGCACTGTGAACAATATTTCTAGTGCGATTTTCATTCTACTGAACATTCGCTACGCGAGCCAGCAACAGTGGTGTGCATTTTCTGTGCAAGTGTGTGTTTGTGCCTATTTGCCTTTTTTCCTTCCAATGAACAAGAATATTCTTTCTGTGTGTGTGTGTGTGTGTTTATGTTTCGTGCATAATGTCCTTTCTGCAAACGGCGGGACCTAGTAGCTGGAGCAACCTAAAGGACTATCACTTAACAGCGCTGGCTAGACAGTTCGGCCTCTCGCTGTCGCCTTCTTGCTCCCCACAGACAGGGGATTAAGCTTTGTTGTGCATCGAATGGCAATTGTTTTCCACCCTTACGGTTGGTTGGTGCGGTGTTTTTCTTTCAGAACGCAAAGAAAAGCAAAGAAAAAAAAAACACTTAAAAAGGAGAAGCGAGCCGTTTGCGATTATTTTGAAATTTAGCCGCTCCTGTAGAGGAACAGAATCGAAAGACATTAGGACAATGAACTATGCTTTGGTCTGGTAGTATGTGGTGTGGAACGAAACTTGGTGGATAATACTATGCTCGGGAAAAATAAATATACCACCAGCGTGTGTTCGTGAAGTGAAAATCAAGTGAACGGAACGAAACAGTGCCGTCAGATGGGATGAAATCGACAAAAATGGCACGATGGTTTTTGTCTGTTTTGTTTACTACAAAAATATGGACTTTTGGACATAAAGTGTTAATTATTGTTAATTTGTTTTCGTATAATTTTACTATTATGAAGCAAATTTTTTTTCGGTAGATCGTTCGAGGGTTTGAAAATAATCTAACTTTTTGTGAAAAAAGTATTATAAATGCAAGATTTGCACATTTTCTTGTGTTATATTTAGGTTGAAATTTGTGCTAAATTTTTAAGAAACCATGCTCCCTTTACTAGCACACTAAACCATGACCATGAAATGTTCTCGAGTTTTTTATCGATCGTATAAGGATGACGATGTATACCCTTCGGCGTATCACTCCCAAACCTTCCTGTCTTGAAGCTTCTGAGCATCGCATTTACGTGCATATTATCAGTTCCGCAGCATCCATAACCTTTGTCAACGAAGTTTGCATTGAGATCGCGGTCAGTAGAGTTGAGAGCGTTACCACAGTTGCTGACGTCACAGCTCAGATGGTTACCGGAAGCTCTTCCAGAAATACTAACCCTCGTTTTTGTTATTCGATGGAGGGGGGAAAAAATACGAGCAAACTTAAAGCTTTCCCAGTTTTTAACATTAGCAAACCAGCACGATATATGCTTATCTCGCTTTCACTTTCACGCTGCCCGCCTCGATGTCATCGATGGTTGTTTGGTGCGCCGTGAGCAGCCGGATGCCGCAATGTTTGTTCTATTCTCTCAATCCGGTGCACCATTTTCACCACGATCTCCCACAGCCGCACGGTGGGAAAGAGTTTCGCATTTGCGCGTTACGAACGTTGCGTTATCTCGCTTGACGAAGCATCTCTGCAGCATCACGCCGGATTCATTCATCGACCATCGGTATGTTGCACGGCGGCACGTCTGTTTCAGCGAGCTTTTCCGCTGGAGGGAATCCCCGGTCGTGGTTTGGACGCTTGACAGTTGCACGATGACTCACTGCGGCATTCCTTGGGCGAACGCACACACCATCCAAAAAGACAGGCTCTGTGGATGCTGGCAGACAGTTTTCTCCCTCTCGTTTCGCTGTTATCGATTAAAGCTTGTTTTGGGCAGCAAGTGTGTGTGTGTGTGTGTCGCAGCACATTGAGCGTTGCACAGGCGGTGTAACACGATCCAAAAGGTGTCCTAGGACACTGCAAGCGATGGTATGCTGCCTCTTTTTCGCGTCCCATCTCGGGGGACGGCTCATAAAAAAAACTTGTCGAAGTATGGAGAAGACTGCAGAGCGCAAATGTAGCACTCATACACGAACCGTCGGCACACGGACGTTGTTTCCCGTCCAGTTGACAGTTGTCTGCGGAAGAAGCATCCTTCGCTTTGCTCGCCATTTTGCTTCACTTTTGTGTGTGTATGTGTTTGATATTCTAAGTAGCACAAAAGTTTGTTGCTAGAAAAGTAAGCAAAGTGTCTGCCGAAAAAAGGGGATTTGCTTCATTACATAGTACTGTATAGAATCAGTAAGCTAGTGTGACCTCTTCTAGTTTATTATTGTGATCGAATCTAACTTTCCTTTCTTGCTACAGCTTCAGTGTTTTAAGCGTTACATTTATCAGTTGTACAAACCAACACAACAACAACAAATATCCAAAAACCCTCGCCCCGTGCACGTAGAGCAGCAGTGTTGCAGCTGCAATTTCACGCCAAATCGCGTGCAACAGTTTGTGATAACCAGTGTCTGTGTGTGTGTTTCCGTGTGTGTGTGGGAGTGTGCTTTCGGTTTGATTTTATTTTGCGTTGCGTTTCCATTTTTTGCGTACCTGTCGCATCAGTTGCCTTTACTTCCCTGTCGCGTAAAACAGATAAACAAAATACGATGGCCACATACGCTGCATTCAAGCACGTCGAGCTGTACAATGTTGGAAACACGAAGAAAAGGTAAGATATTGAGGTTTTTGGTTAGAAAGAAAAACAATTTCAAGTGATGGAATGTTGGTAAAATCTCAATGGAGCACTATCGATTTTCTATCCCAAATTGCGTACACGTGGTGTTTTTGAGGGGGGAAACTTTGCTCTACACAACCCACAAAGTGTACCATTACCAGTGCCATAATAACACGTACCCTGTGTCAAACATTTGATGTTACTTTGCTTTTACATTTGCACCGTTCTTCATGTTTCTGCTAGAATGGTGGAACTACCGGACAAACTATATTGACGTGTCCATTCGTGCGCAGACCCACCTGGTGACCGAAAATATGAAACTGGTGTGAAGCAAACCAGCTGACTGACCTTGGTGCTTAATTTCGGTTTTATGTTGATAGAGCAGTTGATCCTAATCCTTTTGCCCGTTTAAGCCATTCCTTTTTTTTTTACTCGGGTGACCCACTCAGACATTCTGGGCAACTGAAGCACCTCACACCACGATAGCCACGGTGCCTCAACCCTCATTCGAGGGTGGAGAAAGGTGCCCATTTGGTGTGTTCACATAATAATTTAGGAAGCAGGTACCTAGAATTCGAAATGGAATTTGCGTCTAGGTGGATCTCGCACCCATCCACCCACCTAATCGTTGGCTTTACGAATGGGGCCAAGGAATTGGCGTTCGGTGCGTTTTGAATCCGAAGGTAAAGGGTCCCGGTTCTCCAAGCGAGGCGAATAAATTAATTTGCTATGCAGCATAATGTCGCATATATCGCCTCTACCAAAAGGGCGAAACCACCTCGCACTGAACGGCTTTTAGTTGGACGTGCACCAGTGTTCGGTCAGTTCCCGGGAACGGGAACCCAGTTTATATCGAACGTGAAGAATCATGGTTATTTTATTTATCTAGGTTCTATCGCACGGGCCCTGTTGTTTTTCCAATAAAAATTAGCTTGTACCTAAGACCGCCAGCCAGCGTGAGTCTGCTTGGCGAAACAAAACAACCAAAAATGTAGGCCAAAAGTGATACTTCGATACTGGTGGCCCTCCCTGGAGCTGGTGTTCCCAGCCTAAGGCTAGTGGTAATGTGGATGACGATGTTTGAAGCTGGGTTAAGGGCATCGGCTAGTCGTTAAATTCGTTGTGCGAGAAGACCAGGTAGAACGAAAGCTCCAGAAGCACGTTTGGTCGATTGCCCATTTATTTGGTCTTTTACAAACACTTTTTTTCCCACCATTTGGTAGGGTCACTGCGACTCGTCAAGAACGGATTAACCAATCTAGATCGTTGGATATGGAAGAAAAGCTGAGCGGAGTTCGATATTTCCCATTAGGTTTGGAGAAAAGCAATCGGTTGGTGGAAAGCAAATGTCTGGTGTGAACATGAAATAGTGTCATGGTCATTTTTGTGTATAATGTTAAACATAACTGGTGGCCTGCTGATTTTTGAATTGCAAAAATGTGGAATATATTGAATGTTTTCCAGAGTCTTTAGAAAGTATTAAAACTTGTTTGTTGACCTATATTTTTAAACCTATAGTTCTCCTCATATTATTATTCCTTAGTCTGCAGAAGCAAAGCAAGGCTTACATTACACCGAAAATTTCTCCACTGTTCGAGTGCGACCCTCCTTACAACCCGGGTGTCTCCAGCATGTGGACTTTCGCCCACTTTGCGCAAGACCGGTGCAGTAATTCGGTGATAAATTATTAATTTCTCAATTATTGCACCGGTCGCTCGCACCTCTTCCACGCGGCGTGAGTGAAATTTGGAAAGCCCCATATGACTTAGCATTTCATATTAACTAAACCATCACTTCTGCTACCGAAGGGATGAACAACTAGCGCAACGGATGTTGAACCAAAATAAAAAAACATCGAGTATAAAATCGAACTAAACTGTACTAAACTGTGTGCTTGGGTGTACTGCTGGGTGGCTGCTAAGTACGAGTTGCCGGTAGGGTGGTGGTCCCCTTTACACACACACACACGCGCGGTATGCTGCCCATCACGGTCAGTGGCGCCTCCCATTTTCGCGGCCCAAAAGAAGGTCTTACATTTTCGGGCACACGTACACAGGGCAGGGGAAACAATATCTGTATGTATGGGCAACCGGCGCACGAATAGCATAAAGCATAAGTGTGTGGTGTGTGCGCACATCATGCTGCCGGCTGATGGGCGGCTAAACGGTGGTTTACTTTAGTCTCCACCGGCGGGAGAAAGTGGTGCAATTTTACAAACAAAAGGAGACAACGGGGGCGAACCGTTTGACGTGCATACTGCTGCCCCAGATGCTCTTTCGCTGCATGTTGCTGGTTGGTTGTGTGGTAGGGTAAAGCTGAGCATAAAACGTATTGCACCTATTTTCCTCCGTTTACAATTAGTACAGAGGTTTACTTTACACTCTACTACATTTTGAGTAGTACAGTCTGGCTAGTTTTTATGACATTCATTTTTGATTTAAAATTAAGAGAATCTGCGTTATGCGGTTATAATTCTTAGCTTCTGAGTACACTTATTCTGGCAGCTTTACACAACCTTTTCGATTATTATCATTTAAAGATGGGTGTTTGGTGCATGTTTCTAATGTTTCATCAGCAGTTTCTATAATGTCCATGAATGGACACCTTGCCCAATACAAACATTTTTGTAACCGAAAACTTGCTGATAAAACATATCGAATCATGCATCGTACATCATTTCATATAATATCAGCTTTTTTAAATACCAAAAATCATGTTCAGGACGACAGGAGTGTATTACCCCCTTAATGCTTTAATTCTTGTTAGAAAAAGTCTCCAGTTTTCTAAACATAAAACCCTTTTGGCCTGAAAAGAAGAAGTAGTTCACCTTTTTCTTCATGCAAACGTAAACACTAACACTTGTAAGGTTTGATAGACGCCAGCGACTAGTACAAATATTAGCCCAGCAAAATGCACATGTTGGCACAACAAAACTGCAGCAGTGAAATCATCCCCCTTTGGGATGTTAACTTTAAAAACACTCGCTTAAAGGTTTTGTGTTTCACTTTTCAATCAACCGTGGTTCCCGTCTGCTGAGCAGTAAGCCACCGATATGTAACGGTGCGAAAGCATTAATTCATTCCCTTTCGATAAATGGCGACCATCGTCGTATCGGCGGCGTGTTGCGGCCGTCATGTAAATGCATCGCTGCAACACAACCTTTTGTTAAGTGGCGCAAAGGGGTGGAAAAAGCTTGTTTGAAGTTGAAACTATTTACTACATGTGCTGGGTGCATACTATTCCAGCGCATATTTTGCTTTTTGAACAGCTGTGCTACGATTGTTACATTGGAAATAATTAATTCCAGACCGAGTGCTTACAATGTGAAGGAGATTGTTATATATATTTTTTTTCTTGTAGCTTGTTTTAATGTTTAACGAAATTCTTTATTATTTCCTTTAAATGTACATCTTTTACTGTTACAAAATGTGAACCATCTGTAGCACAATCCACCCACACACGGTGCCACAGTGGTGTTGAAAATGAACCGCTAAACTGAAGCACACAGCTGGCTCGGCCGCAGCAGGAGGCACCGTTCAATGACACCGAAATGTGGCAATGATCCGTGTGATGTGCTAGCCCCGCTTGCTGTCCCATATATCAAAAAGTTTGCTCCATTTCCGTCCTACACTCGTGCCCGTGCCTGGTGCCGCCCACCTCGCACGTGTGCGAGCAGAATAGAAAAATCGGGAACAGATTCCGCCAATTACGGATAATTACACATGAAAGCTGGCTGCATTTTCGGAAGCACTCCGCCAGTCACCGACACCGCGTAGTACGCGCGCTCGTGTGTGTGTGTGTGTGTGAGCTCGTAAAAGTGCCGCTGGTCAACAGGTGATCACCGGAAGTGGACGATTGCGGTTCCGCATCTCTGCGCTGGCCGTGCTTTTTTTTCGTCGTTGCTGCTCCTGTCATTCCTTGGGGACGTGTCGTTGACCACAGTGATTCCATTAGGCTATTGGACGGGGAGCAGACGATGTTCAGAGAATAACTTCCACCGCAACAACAACAACAACAACAACAAAAATCAGGTCTTCCTCGTCCGAATGCGACCGTCAAAGTACATGTTCATTAACAGTGAACTTTCAGCAGTGTGCACACCATTTCGGTTAGCTCAACCAAATGCTGGGGGCATGATTCACAAACGGAACAACGGCTTAAAAAAAAACAAAAATGGAACCATCATCATAGATATGTTATGAGCTTTTAATTTCGGGAGCAGACGTTTTTTTTTTTTATTTTTGCGCCAACTTCGGCGGGTGCCTGATAAACAGTTATATGCCGGAGAGTGTCGGTATTTGTAACTGTCCAACAGGAATGAGACATCATCCATTGTTGATGCGGTGGTACAACGGTGTGTGGTAGCCCACCGATGCTTTTTATGCAAATGGCGTTTACACACTGTCTAACTGTCATAATGTATCGTACGTACAATCATCACTGACCCACTCACGGCAGGTTGGCTGAGACGGACACGTTCGAGGGGACAGGAAAACATTACTGTAATGAATAATTAAAACCATACGCGTCTACTCACAGGCTCTGAACCTTTGCAAACCAGCAGTAGTCACTATTCATTCCGCATTACATCCAATTTATTGTTTCTCTCTACTGGGGAGGGAAAAATAAGAAATTTCTGTACGGAGAAGTGTTTGGAGCTGCTGGATCCACCGAATAAAGTTGCACCGGACCGCGTCCGGCCAGCAAGTACATCAACCTGCGCACATTATTCGTCTCGCACCGCAGGTCAATATCACCTGCTGCTGCTGCTACTGCTGCTGCCGTTTGTAGTGCTTATCTGCCACGTGTGCCTAGTTTTTCGCTACTCACGCTGTCTTTCCGCACATTTAACGGATCCGCGCGCAACCATATTTCACGGATTAAGCTCCATTTCGTATGGAGATTTTTATCAATGCTTTATTTAGCGCATATTGTTTGCCATAACCGTAGTAAAATGACTGGCACAAACGAAAAACAACATGTTGAAACCCCGTTAAATTACGTTACTTTCCGGTCGCATATGTTGGTATGTTGGCACCACGTCCCAGGAAGGAGTGAAAGTGTTACCGTTACCATTCGGCATATAAACTTTTGAAAAAATCATTCAAAATATTACAGTAGAAACTCAACAATTTTATCCGTATCTATGCAAATGAACCGCAAGTCTAATGTTGTTTTCTTTTCTTTTTTTTCTCCTATGCTTTCAGGTAAGTGTACAGACTAACGATCTAAGCGAATGGACATTTCCTTCCGGCCAAAGGTGTGCCGCGTGAGTTAATTTCAATTTAAAAAAAACAGGCTGCATCCATTTTTCTTCACACACATACGGAGCATTCGGCCGAAGCGGCCAGCTTCACACAAAACCAGCGCAAAACCCGAAGAAGGAAGCGAGCGACGCACGAGAAATCAACAAACCCGGACAAATTACTCGTAACTGTCAAAACTTCCACCAACTAGCAGCAAAATCGTTCGGTGAATGTGTTGCGTCCGACGAAATGTGGGAATGATCGCGCTTTAATGGTCGAAACTGGGTGCCGACCTTTAGCCGTCTGGTGCGTGATGTGTGATTTGGGGGCACAAACATATCGTGGAAACTACCGTTTCCTCACCCGATGACAATGCGGGTCCGCAGCATAAGCGAAAGCCCTTTTCATCCCATAGCATGAAGCTAGGGCCTAGGTCGGATCTTTTAATCTCTACTGATCGGAAAGGTAACAAAACAGCCCTACCAGACCAGCGTACGGTGGTCTATTTGGTGTAGCGATATAAAAGGGAAGAGTATTGTGAACGGAGTAGAAAATGGAGCCCTTGGGATGTTGATGCCCCCGAGGGCGAAAAATGTTCTCGTGCGTTCAGATTTTGGGATATCCCGAAGGGATGATGCAGTTGTAAATCGGTTTGTAAACTGCATGAGAAATCACAGGAAGTCCGTTTGTCGGATCAATGGTTACAGATCGTGTCGTTGATCAGGTGTCCAAGCGAAGCTTTGGTGCGTCTGCACTACTGAGTAACATTCTAGGCAATTATAGAACAGTGTTTTGCCTTAGCTTAATGTGTGTATCCTCTATTGCTTCCAGTCATAAACTAGAAGATAGATTTAATGGTTACGTTTCTCGCGATACAAAACATACAAAGTTTAGCTTTCAATTTATCAAACAGGTCTTTAGAATTTGGGAAGAAAGCTACAGCCAAACAAAAAGCATCGCATTGTGATGCTAGTTTGCTTCAGCAAATAGACATTCAAATGAGACATCGGTTTGTGTGTGTGTGGCAGCTGGCAGGCGGTTACTTCAAACTACCAGCTTTCCAGCGCTGCGAACGAGTCCAATCTGTCAGAAATTCAATGAACCAAAACTGAGCAGAAAAAAAATCCTGCCCTCGGCCTCGATCACTGTGACAGTTGATGGTGTGTAGCGATTAAGTGCAGGTCCGTTACAACGGTTTGATGTTTAATTAAATTATCCCCAATGGTGTGTGTGTGTGTGTGTGTGTGTGTGTGTGTGAAAACCTCAACACGATCAAGATCGCTCGGTGTGTTTGCATTGGCGGCAAATGGCAAACGTCATTACAGCTGTCCCTAATTAGTTAATGCTTCCGCACAGTGACAGTCGAACAGCGAATTTCCATAAGCCGCCGGGGACACGGAGCGATGGGGAATCATAGCCCTACAGCTAGTCTGTTCGGCTGGTGCGATCAATCATATTTTTCACGCTCTCTTACCACGTGGCGTTGGATGCGTCGGAATTGTATGGCCACTTTCACCCGTTCTTTCAACTGATTTTACAAAAAGGCACCAGGCAAACGCCTTCTTCCCGCACACGTGCCCCGTACGTCTTGGTTGTGTGGGCCGGTGAATGATGACAATGCTACCGGGCTACCGGGCGTAGCTTATGGTTAATGCTTCCAAGCCGACCCTAATGGATGCAACACTTACTACTACTACCACTGTCCCTATTTCATGTTTCCAGTGTGCGGTCGCGCGTGGGCAATGGGCAAATTGAAATTTTGACAGTTTTCTTAAACGTTTGAATAACGATGGCACGGGAACGGGGTATAAATCTTCACACCTTCCACATTGGTTTGCCTGGGTTCCCCTGCGGATCGAGATCGAACCTATGTTACGGAGCAATTTTCCATGCTGTCGGACCGTTCCCTACCGCACTGCTGCTGCTGTTGTTCAATGAGCTTCGGCTAAACATGTTCATCTTGTAGACTGTTAAGCGAGAGAGCGTGATCGGTAGTTTACGATGAAAAAAAGCAAGAAAGAGATAGAGAAAGGAAAAAGCGAAAATGATCCTGCCAGGTTTGCTTATTGAGTTTCGCGCCCCGGTCGTAAAAGTTGGTCGTGTGTCGGGTAAATGAAGTTGGCTGTCGATTATCATACGCTGCCAACATGAAACATGCCCGGGTGGAGGCTGTGTAACCGTGCAAAAAAACATTAATCATAAGTTGGGAAAAAGTGCTTTAGTGCTTCTTGTAATGCAGTTGGCGTGCACTATTGGCATGCGATGGGCTCGCCCGGTAGACGGTGCGCGCTAGCAAATCAACAGTGAATTCGATAGTGATTTGTTGAAGGGATGGTTAGGTAGGTAGAAGGAAGGGTAGAAAGGTAGAGGGGGCTACGGGAAGGGTGAAAGAGGGGAGAAAGAAAACTCACCCAGGGTTTTACTTTTCTCGCCGATCTCGCCACAACCTACACGGTCATTTGGAGCAAGATACATCAAAAACTTTCCAAGTAAACACCAATGTTTGCTGTATTTTGCACATGCACCAATGCACATGCAGCGGGCATGCTCAAGGCGGCACCATGCGGAAGACCGATGGGTCGATGGGAAGCGAAATCATAATTCTGGACACACTGCATCTGGGTTATGATTGAAGATCGGAACGCCCAACTGAAAATATATGGATGGCTGTGCGTGCGCACCCATTGAAGGTAGGGTTAGCTTTATGTGCAGAGAGAAAACCGATCACGTTAATGTGCATAACTGTAGATTTTCTCTGCTAATAGTACCGAAGGAAACGAAAAAAGCAGGTGCTCGTCTAGGGTTAATGACGAGATTTCGATAATAGTTCACCCTTAATGAACTAAATTTTTAATTTTTACTTTTTATTTACACCACCGCGATCTACGGTGGATCAAATAGCGTCGGCACGGTAAATACTAGCGGTGAATTATATTTATTTCCGAACAAATTTGTGGAGATTTGTACACAGCATATCTTTGGAGTTTTTCCTGTCTATTTCACATCTAGTGAAGAGAAAGTAAGCAAATGTTTAATTTAAAAAAAAAACCCCAAACGGATTGAATCATCAATTCTGCTAAAGTCAACGATTTAATCGTTTACCCATTAATGCACCTTTCGGTATAAGACATTCACATTAATCACTTCTGTCAACCAAACACGCACGATCAAGGCATTGTGATACAATGTTGCTGGCAATGGCTTAATTAACGAAGAAACCTTGATCAAACTTGAGCTGTATCGTTCAAATTTAGTTCGCGCTTCTGCGCTCTGAAGTTTATAATCATCCCAGTCACCCGGGGAAGATGATCGCTCAGGTGCATGGCAGTCTGTGCGAACGCCATCCATCACACCTTCCCAGGGAGCGTACAGACACATATGTGCAGCGCCTGAAGCCGTAAAGAAGCATATAATTTTATCACCCAAAAATCGGGCTCCATAAAGCTTTCCTACCGCATGCGCCGGAGTTGGCCATGGTTTTTGGGGCCGATGATGGGACGAAGCAAACCAGTTCCCGAAGCAATCAGCGCAGTAACCTGAATTGATGAGGCATGATCATATCGATAGAGGTGCTTAAATGAGTGCAATAAAATGTTAATCGGTGGGTAATTTATTTACTGATAACGTCATTCCGCGTGTGAGAAGCGGTTCGGTTTCACTTCCCGTAGGAAGGAAGTAGTACGAACTTTGTCCCGAAATCGAGAAGCCTCAGCGCATTGCTACTGGGGATGCGGGGAAGTTTTGGAACGAAGATGAGATTTGACCGATTGATCAGAGGAAGAATAAAACATTTGGAATACTAGTTGTGCCTATTCCACGAGAACCTCTTGACAAAGATCATCTTGCTATCTCTATTATTTTAATTAATTTTAGCATTCACACGTGCTATTTCAAACGCATCTTTTAGGGTGCATCTTCCAAGCAGCAGAGACAGAACATCCGTCCGGGATGTGCACACGGACCACGATCACGATGCAATTAATTAAGTCGAAAAATTTACATACCTCCTGGGCGGGTGTGTATGCTGCGCGATAATCGTAAAACTACATCTCGCTCGCGCCCTGTCTTCCGGGGGCAGCTTTGTGGAGGATCGCCTCCTCCCTATCTGTGGTCATTGATCTTTGGTAGAGTGTTGTGTTTTGCGGTGACTTAGTTAACGATTCTCTTGTTTTCCCCCCATTCCGTACGGAGTGGGGAGAGAATCCCGTTCGTTCTGTGGCGTCCCAGCGCGTCCATTATCATCGCGGAATGAGCAGCGAAGCGAGTTTGAGGTGATGGAACCACATATGATCACAGCACACGTGTCTGCGCGTACCTTCTATGGCATCGCTGTGGAAGTTATTCACCCAGTGTGCAAATGAGGGATGATGTTTGTGGTTTGTGGAAACCACGGCTTAGTTTGTGGTCAAGTTGGATTAGCCTAAGCCGCAGTTCGTAAATCCTGTTTTTTTTTCTCAATATCTACGAGGTCTCGTCTATTAGGCTGGGTGTGGAGAATTTAGTGATGTATCAAATATCGCTCGAGATGCTGCTCCGTAACCGGTATCGGTGTGCTGTGCGTTCTCGGTGCGCTCTCGTTAAAGCAAGGTGTGCTGTGGACCCTGCCCAGTTAGCCGATCAACAACCACTCGGCGGTCCACGATCACTAATCGGGTCGCGTCCCGTCCGACCGAGCATAAAAGGGTGCAGAGAAACATACATCCCAGACATTATCGCATCCCGTAATTGTCTCCGTAATCTGCGGTGCCTTGGCACCCATCGTAGCACTATGCGCCCCAGTGTCTCCTGTTTCCGCACTGTGGTTTCCGCGGTTTAGCCGCTTGCCCGTGTATTACAGCTCTACACTTGTCTTGGACGTTTGGCGTGGCTGGACGCGATACTCGTCGTGCTCGGTGTCATGTTTAATTTGCCCGTGCACAGACATTTGGCGCCTAATGGGTGGGTATTGGGACGGGTTTGTGCACATACGCGCTCTTTGGGTGAAAATTATACCCACCCAACGCCCTAATGCCGCCACAGCCTAACCGCCGAGTACGCGGCGAGACTGCTAAAAGAAGGACACTAGACAGGCAGGCCGGCCCGTGCTAGACGGTCTGGAGAAATCATGTTATCATGTCAGCCGTATCAGCTGTTACCGAAGACGAACAGGAATGCCGGTTTGGTTCGCCTCCTCGGAATGTGTGCGATAGAGGGCATAGTAAACAGTAGCGTTAAGCGGGAATCCTTGAATAGGGCAGATAGTATTGAACATTGACCGATGGATTACTGGTGAGCGTTGAATTAGAAGCTGATAGTAGTTTTAAAGATAGATGCGAATAGTCGCTTTTCGAAGATATCAGGTTGTCGTGCCTATTCATCGACTAACCGAGACTGGTTCCGAGCAACAGTGTAGCAATAGAAACATAAAGCAAGTAGTAAAACGTGAGCTAGATATGGCCAGAAATTGCAGCTACAATAAATCTTTCCAATTTCCAAACTGGAGCACTATAAAGCGTTTCACTATATTGTGGAGCTGTTGTACAATTGGCCCCATTTTACTGCAGTACAAAGCTTCACCTTCATCTGTGGAACGTGTTCAATGAACCTTCCTCATATATATATATATACAAGTTTCGTATAAACAAGCGTCGTCTTCTATGGGGCGTCAAGTATCCAGCAAACACCGAAGCCACATTAATCCGCTTAGTTTGTCCGTGTTCCATAGCCTTCGCCGATAGAGGGGAACAACCTGCAACCGGCGTGTAGGAAACGCCATTTCCAATGCGATCGACTCGGGAACTCGGTAGTAGACGCACAGTAAGGTGCGTCTGTCCGTAGTCTGTGGGTTTGGCTAAAGTGTGACGAAACGATTGAAAATTTCCGATTGGAAAAGAAACTGGAAACCGGGCTCACCACGTGGTGGTGTAGTATGTTTTTTTGCTAAGCCATGGGATAAGGGCTTAACCAGTGCTTTATACGGTCGAGTCACTCCGTTTTGGAGTTAATACGATTTTCCACCATAAACACGGAAAGCCACAGCATTGAACGCGGCCCCACAAGAGAACGTACGGCCGTGGTAGAGTGCGGTGTTCGAGAGTTCTGAATTCCCATGATCCGCTTGGAAGACTTCCAACGGATGTGTTTCGGTATATTGCCCCAGTTCACCACGCCCGTATGTTGTCGGATTTGCTATCTTTGCTGTGTAATTAGAACGCCTTTGGAAGTAGGCAGAAAAAAAAGGCCCCCAAGAAAAAAAAACCCTTCGATATACGACACAGTTCTTGGAAGCAATTCATTTGTACTTTGGAGGATTCTTTCCATGTTGTGTGCGTTTATGTGGCGCAGATACAAGATGGTTTGTAAAGGAACAAATGGGACGCACTATGCTTTCCGGTGAAACAGTACACTTTCCCTGTCATTATGCTTATGCTTTCCAAATACATAATCCGTGGCCTGGGTGCGTTGTACACTTCGCTATGCATTCCCATCCCCATACAGTGCGTTACAGTGTAACATATCTAACCGCCACGACCGAAATAGATTTTTTCCATTGGAGCACTGCATTTTCCTCAAAACTCGGAAGAAGTGATAGATCTTTCCACAACGGTTGGCAGACCTTTTCGACACCGTGGACCCGAGGACCCGTGGTTTTGTGGTGTCGAACCAATACGGGGCAGATTATAATTTGTGATTTGTTTACGAGACGTCTTTCGTGGAGGTAGAGTTCAAACCGGGTGGAGAATGTTTGTGGTGAAAAATGACTTCAACACGACCATGTCACCGGGAATGTTTAATGATTGGTGCTTTAAATTGTGATCCAGTCTATACCGAAGGAAACGGTAATCGTTTGGTCTAGTTGGGAGTGGTGATTGATTTGAGGCACGCTGGTATTTGATTTTGTTTTGTCAACAAACGCATACCAAGTGGGTGTTGTATTTCGAAATTCATTAGATTTTTAGATGCGTTTCAATATTATTGAATATACTTTTTAATTTAATTTCAAAACATCTGCTGCATGATATATGTTTTCTTCTACCTTCAATCTCGTAGTTACTAAAGGATGAATAAAATTGCTCAAAGTCAACTACTCTGTAGCGGGAAGTTCATTGCCATAGTAAAATTTTCCACGGTGGCAAAAACCTTTCCTTTAGATGATTTTCCATGCGAGTTGCTCCCAAGCCAACCGGCCCTTGATCGCGTGTGGGTAATTTCTTTGCCAACTCAATGTTTCCTTTTCCGTAAGGTAGAAGTAAATCTTCCCCGGTGGAAAAAGACCATGCCGGTAGCTAATATTACCATACGGTGGCGATGTGTAGCGTGCAGCTTTTTTGGGCGAAGCAACGGCGCCGACATTGCAACTGCACTTTACGTGCAGCCGGTCGTCCGCCTTGGCTAAGACCGTGAACCTCTGCAGGCCCACGCCGGTAACGCCGGTACTATTTAACGCGTATGTCGGCAAAACTGGGTTGGTGTGTGTTTGTCTAGTATGTCGCGGTATAGAACTGGCCTATAAATAACCGTGTCACGTGTTCGGCCGTGACAGGCGGCTGTTTAATGCAGCACGAGCGTTAACCGGCTTCCCGGCCGTGTGCACAGCACTACTATTCGCTGGCAACTTCGGATGGACATGAACGTTGGCCCGAGATGCCCTTCTTAGATTGTTGCTGTGCGAGATCAGTTGCTGATCTAGAAGCTGGTCGAGTTTTGTTTTCCTAGCCGGCAAGATGTAACGATGATCGGCACTGCTTCCAGCGAGCGATAACCACAAATGAGTGATGAGTATGAGTGTCTGTTTATTGCCTGCACTGCTCCGGCAGTAGTTCTGGTCCGAAAAACCAAAAGAAGTCAACGAACGGCGATAGCGTACAGAACTAGTACTAGCGCCCGGCCAGCAGAAGCGGCCGGCTGGTTTGTTTTATCACGCTTTTCCAATCGAACATTTGGAGTGTAGTTTTTCCGTTGGGTAGTGTACCCACATCAACACTACTCCGCGCTTGAATTAGGGTGTTGCCTGATGCAGCGGAGTGAACTAAGCTCAACACTGCCGAACCTACTGGTTCTTTCATTTGCGTTAAAAATAGCTAAACCCTTTTCTGTTGGGTTAATCATGTTTGCGGTAGTCCGCTGGTGGCGCTCCTGGTGGCGCTCCTGGTGAATTGCATCACTGCGTACCTACACACTTGCCTCGGTAATTCCAACCTCGCAACCCTTTAGTTCATTGAACTTATGGAACTCACATAGTACAAACAATTAGTCCGAAAAGGAAGGACCATATAGTCTGGATATTCTTCCAGTTCCACCATCTGCAATATGTCTCGTGTCTGCCACCAAACGAACAAAAATAAATAAAAAAAATGGAAAAACTACACAAACCGACCTCAGGTGTCATTACTCTTCTTCTGCTGAGCGCGACACAGACCGTCCACGCGATGTGTGCAAGGTGATTATCAATCAGTATAATATTTCCCCCGACAACACTACCACAACCGGTCGGTGGGGTGATTTATTTTTATGGTAGGCTATTTGAATCTCACTATCTAAGTACTATTGAGCGTTGTCGCAGATATCGTGGCGTGCCGACGATCATCGACCACAGCACGTCTTTCACCGATTGAAAGGGGTTTTGTTGATACGCAAGCACCGTGCTGTTCCTTCCTTCTGCTCTGTAAACAATTTATATTAATGATCCTGACAATTACCATCCATACGTGTGATGTGTATGCCACAGCCAGGGTGTGTAAATTCATTACGGCTCCAAGGCAAATGGCTCGTCACCTTAATTGCCAAGTACTAGCAAACCGTTTTATAGGCTGGTGTTGAAGTTGAGCATTTTAAAGTAAAATCTCGTAATTGAATAATTCGATTAGGTTTGTTGGTGGGTTAAATATTTCCGATCACCATCAATCATATTCACAGGGGCGTTTCCTGGCCTTTCAACTCGTCGTTTTGTTTTTTTTCTTCTTGGGTTTCCAGAAGGAAATCAATAAAAATTTTGAACTGGAATCGCAAATTTGCAGGCTTGTTGGCCATTTCCTTTGCGCGTCGAACCCTCCCGATCCGGCGTCAAATTTTGTAATGGGTTCGAAGAAATGGCTTTCGCCTGGGGGAGGGACACAAAATTCGTGCGATTTCGAATAGAGAGCCACAAGAGAGAAAAAAAAAAGGAAAGATAACCATTAAACGCGATTCTTCCGGTCGTGCGAACGAAACGCGAAGGATGTTTGAGGTTCGTTTCTTGCAAAACGCTCAAGACCCCCCAAAACCAGGAGTTCAAGGCGTTGTGGGCCAACGATTTGTGTCGTGGGGCGAAAGTCAAGATCCGACCGAAAGGGCATAAAATCTTCTACAACCTATCATACAGCAACAAATAAAATAAAGAAATGTATTTCCCATCATCGATACGGATGATCTCCGAATAGGAGAAGAAGCGGCTGGCGGTGTGTGAAGTAAAGGTTAACTTTTTGTTGTGGTTGAAAATTAGTCACTTCCCTTATCCATTTGTACCACCAGCAGCACACAAAAAAAGTCAAAAACCTTAGCCCCCCAATCGAACCGAAATTAATCTTAAAACACTAAAAACCCGGGACCTTAATCCGGACAGCCAATCATCTCATCAGCGTGGCGATCCGTGGAGTCGCTCACGGTGGTCCGCACGGCGGTACTTTCTGGCGCAGGTTGACGACGTGAAGCGATCCCGTTTTAAAGTCTTTCACCACGAGAGTAACCAACGTTGCTGGGGTGTGTTGTGCCCTTGTGTTAATTTTTTGTTGTTGATGGTTGGGTTTTCCTTCTCTGGATGCAGTAGAGAGTGTTGCTTCTTTTTCTACCAAAGTTTCCAAGCGCTGGAAGATGTACTTAGTTTTAACGGAGGAGAGAAAAAAAAACACGAAACCATTGGTTATTACTTACAGACGAAACTGCTGGCCCTTTTTATTCATTACCGTCCAGCCGTCAGTAAAAAAACCCTTTTTTTCTCCCTTCCGGCAGAGACCCTGCAACAGTCTCTCTTTTTTCCATCCCGAAGGGTAGTACCTTCTCATCCTCAGCTGCTGTCACTAATCAGCATCAATTAAAGAACTTCAAACGTACGTGCGCGCGCGCTCGCTCCTGATCATGAATGTATAACCGGCCATAGAAAAAGCATTATGTGGTCGCCCGCTCACAGTGCCGTTCCGAAGTGTTTGATTTCCACCGAAGATACTGGAAGTAAAGAGATTCCATTACGGCTCCGCTAGCGGCCGGCGGTGTAACTTTGTGCGCTTTGGGGTTTTGGGTGGGCTCGTCTATATGATGGCTTTCCACCCATGAGAGTGCATTTGTGCAAAATAAAATAAAAAAAGAAAAAATCCCACCACCTTCATCCGACCACGACAATCTTCCAAACCAAACACCACACCACAAAGCGGGGAAACAAAATAGCGGCAACACCCGGCCGTAGGAAATGGGTTGTAAAATTTTTAACAACCTTCTCCGACTCGAGGCTAGGGCGCTTCGGTGCGCTCGTGTCTATCGCTGCATTATATTCCATCCCGCAGTGGCTTTTCTTTACCCTTTTTTCATCGCGCACCAATCCATAACCACCGATTTGCCGACTCCGATGCATACTGCCCCGATCGATCCCGCATCCGAGAGGAAAGGAGTCACATTAAATTAAATCCGAACCATTTTGCAACTTGACGCCCATTCCACATGGCGTATCTCTCGGATCAGTTTGATCGACCGCACCACCGCAATTGCACCTTTATTGCAGTCGGATGAAGCGGAAAACTGTTGCAAAAGCGTGCCACAGACCGGCGCAGCGATTGATCATTTTGATTTCGTTGGCAGCTTTAAGCGAGCTTCGGCAAACGTGTCCTCTGGTCGATTCCATCAGGTTGGCAAAACGTTCCTTATCTTTAGCCCGGCAAACGCCACCAAGTATCGAATGTCCCGTCGGCGGAGTTGGGTGCGAAAATGACCCCGAATGAGTGTGAGTCAATGGTTGTTGGAGTAATTTTACTGTACGCCCTGTTCTTGGAATAGGGCTTATATCGAATAGAATTATCTTTTTGTTCCCCATAAACAGGGTCGTAAAATATTGCCAATAGCCCTACACTGTTTGCTTAATGTGTTGGAAAATCGACCGTTTCAGGTGGAGACTTCCACCTCAATCTTCCACCTCGGTCATGGTTTGTCTTAGAGCACTTGGAGTTATTACGAATCAATGTTTGCATGCGCGGTTAGCCTAGGTGCAAGGTGAATGATCGTTTCTTCTATTTTTAAGTGACTCAGTGAAAGTCAGCTGTCATCTTCGTCTGCCCATTGGCGCTTGGTGACGCCTGTCGGGACCCGCAAGGGTCCCAGAAGGCAGGAAGTTGAATATCCCAAGGTAACGTTTCACTTCTTCCCCATGCGGATGACGAGATTAGCGTTACTTATCTACAGTAGGAAGTAACGATTTCGAACCCGCTTGTGATCCATTTGCTGTGTTCCACATCCACGTTTGTTTGCGGTTAATAACATTAGCGTTTAGATTAGATGATTTGTTGCGAAATGGACAAATTGATGATGACTAAAGTAACGCGAAGCTGTGCTGAAGAAAGTCGAGCATATGAGTCGTAGCGAAGAAAGACAACCGTTCGACGCTTAGTGGTGTACCGGGTTCATTCAAGGGGAGAAATTTATTACAGACTTGCCGAACCGCAAACCCCAGATGTGGGAAAGAGTTTTTGCACATTAAAAGTCCGACAGCCGTAACGTGACGAATAATGATATTCACCATGTTGCTGCCGTGCCAGTATATGGTGCACAATACGGTTTAGCTTAAGTAAAACAGCAAACGGGTTAGCAGTTAGCAGGCTATTCGATTTTGCCATACTTTCGGAAGCGTCTTTTACGTCACATTAAAACGATGAAATGCGTCACATTAACGAAGTGTACAAACTTCACCATCTCACACATTATTGCAATATTCTAATATTTTCTTTTATTTCCTTTTTCTCTCGTTTTAGGTACGTTGGTAGAATGGAACATTGAAGAACAGTTCTTTACGGACCATCAACAACGGTCCGGGCTTTTCATGTGCACCGCAAAAGCCCCAACCTGGTCGCTAAACCTGGTGGACCTATTTCTTCTGGAAAGCTACCAAAAAAAAGAAAAATATCAAGCTTAAGGATCAAATATCGATGTAACTCTCGCTGGTCCGTTTGGCAGCATTATTCGGTTGTTTTCGCGAGCTAAACCACCATTAACATTGCCCGTCCGAAGGGGACGGTCAGGCGTACAAGTAAATCATAAAGCTAATGCTAAAGTCGGTTACAAAACGTTAGGATTTCGCGTGGGCAACGTGTGGAACGACATAAATCCTGCGGTTTTTTATTCCTGCGAAAAGGAAGCTTTTGCTCGAACAAAATGCGCGTTACAGTGAGCATACGGCGAACGAAAGTATGCGTGCTGGTCCTTGGTTTTTGGCCGTTTTTAAACAAAAGCATCGTAGCAGTGTTTTGGGGTGCCCTCCCTGCTCACATTCGAAACGATTGTATCGATCTTGGTAAAGGCGTGTGGGAGGGTGAAACTATCTCATCCTCCCGCCACCATACCCAGTTGGCCACCTTGGTTTCGAATTCCTGCACGACGTTATTTAACGAAATTCCAGTGAACTAGTTTCCATCGTTAAGGGCGGAAACCCGCAAGGAAAGTTTACCTTTTGGGCAGGGATGTTTCCCGTCAACTTTTAACCTCCACGGTACGCGCAAAGGGGGTGTCTATGGGCCGAACGATTTTCCATAGCGACAATCGCAAACAAATAAAAGTTTCGTCTGTTTCACTTTTCTTTTTTTGTTTTGTTTTGCGTGTTCGCCTCATTTCCCGAGCTGCGTAGTTGTTTCAATGCTTTTGCAACCGGTTCCAGCAGTTAAGAAGTGAGCGGGAAGTGCACCGGTTTCGGTTGTGCTAGGGCAATGCTTTGTTTCGTAGTTCAAACCACTCAAAATATGTACTTCGGGTGGTGTACGATCCACAACACAGGGTAGACATGAAAGACAACTTTCGGGTCGCCACGGATCATCGCTAGATTGATGCCTTGCCGGCGATGATGTTTGAGCATATGGAAAGCTCTACTGTTCCTTCTCCTTCTTCTGCATCCCAACCAACCAAATTTTCCTTCCCCCAGATTGAGGCAACAAGAAATGGTGGCCGCATAATGTTGGTCACAGTTTGGTGAGCCGAATGGAAAACATTTCGTGACCTTTTTTATTCCACACCGGTCCGCTTCTGTTGCTCCACAGTCGCCACGATTGCTACGGCAGTGTGGAACGATTGTTTCGTGTTTAGAGTTGCGGTGCCCTTGCGATCGGAAGTTGAAGAAGAGCCCGTCCGTGGTTAGATAAGTCGGAAAGAGGCGTTACCTACCTTACCTACCGTACACCATCCTCTGACGCAAGGTGTTCCGCTGCCAGAAGATTACGGGAATTTAGATAAAACCAGTAATTTTACGACCAACCGATGCCACCGCTATCCGATGCTGCTGCTATTTAGAACATGAGGCGAACATGTAACAGAGACGATGCCGTCTTTAGAATGGACAGCAGAGCGAAAACCGACGATTAAATTTCCCGACAAAACTGTTGTCGGCCAAATTGGAAAAAACAAATTAGTAGCTCATCTTTCCACCGGTGGCGGTGAACGCAATTCAGTCCCTTCCGCTTTCACGATGCATGTGGCCAAATTTGATATGGATAGTTTTCGGAGCAAATTGTAGTATTTGTAGACTAAAAGCCCCAAAAAAAAAAAAAACAAAAAAGTTAGTCAAAAGCTTCTGCCACTTCCTGTGTTGTGTATTCGTTTATAAATCCGTCCATGTACGAACCCGCCCATAACGGGGTGTCCCGTAAAGGGTCGGCGGTGGTTCTTCGTGGTTAGCGATAATTATGAAACAAATATTGTTTTACGGTATTTTGTGTGGTTTATTTTATTTTTTTTCCTACACACAAAGATAATTATACACGCCAGCAGTTTCGGGCCACAGCGACCCTAATTGGGTCGTGTTGCGGTCATAATCTGTTTGGGGATCCACTTCGTACACCTAACGTTTGTCTCCGTTCGGTGCAATTTTCGGTGAGGTTTTTGATTTTGTAATGTTTATCAGCTTATGATGCACTGTAGGTTGAGCTTTGTGGAGCAAAAGAAAATAAAAAAAACCCCCTCGAAACGCTAGCCAAGCAGTGCAATTTCATGTGATACAAAAGTACAGAATTTTCTGCCTTTTAGACAGCTGTGTTTTTATTCATTCGCTCGCAAAGTCAGTTGTCACCGTGGAACAAACAGGCAGCAGACAAATCGGAACTCAATAAATAATATGGACGCGGGAGGAAGTTGTTGGGAAATTATTTTATCGATACACTAGCAAATAAACTGGGTGGCCCTTACAGAACCGGTGGGAGGGGGGGGGGGCACTTCCGTCGTACCCGAGAGAATAAAACATCAGTTCCAATGAGGGTTCATAACGCAACGTGCCCTACCCCGGTGTGTGCGTTTGAGCAACGGAGCATTTGCGCTGCTCGAATATTGTGCCTTATTCCCTGCCCAGATTTTTTTGGGGGCCAAAATAGTTTTTCACCGCTCCGTGAAGTAGTGAAGTGGGGTGGTGGAAGATTATAATATTGTCCCCATTCGTGTCTGCTCTGGTAAATTATCTTTTCGACCTAATCATGCACGCACGGAAGTGTACAGTTTCCCGGGGCTGGGTATCTGCATGTAAATATAAAACAAACCATCGATCGATTCTTCATTCAACCAGTGAAATGTGAAACAAAAAAAAATCATGCTCGTTTCGGTTGAATGATGTTGGCTTTTAGTTTCAATTCTTTAGTGGAATGTCGTATTAAAAAAAGCGTTGTGGTGTGCCAAAAAATATTGAACAGTGAGATGAAACGCTTCCGGTGGTATTGAGTCTATTTACGCGATACAAATTGTACACACATTTGTATTGGTTTTTGTATCTTTTCTCAATATGTTGGTGGAGCCAGGATTACTCAGTACTGGTAGATAAAGCGATGCTTTTACTTGTAATCTTTGCTTCTATTCTGATCGCACCAAAGATTCGAAACTGAAACTGCCCATACTGATTGATCGTGCTTGCAAAGGTTAGCCGCTAAAGGTAATGATGCTCCGTGAGAGAAAGTAATCAGATCGTTTTGAAAATGAATTTCAATTCCATGTGTAGTGGCATGGAAAAAGGAATGTGTGTCTCGTTGTCAGCAAATGGAGCCCTAATTTCCATTTATCTTTACGGCGAAGGCGATAAATTTCACGACGTCCAGTTGATCGGGCCGCGCTTGCTTGTAAATCGTACGATCGAAAATAGATCGGTACGCTGGTAGGGATAGAAATTGAATCTTTACCCAGAAGAAATACCCGCACTTACAACAAAAAATTGAACTGTCAACCTGGTTAATGTGACCCTCGTGTATATCCCGTTGGTCAACGTGCACAAAATGGTCGAGAGGCACACAAATCAAGATGTCGTGTTTTTCCCGCCAAACTCTGGAAGGGACACACACAGACACACATATATTCATACATAATGTGCGTAAGACATTTTCCTCCAGTCCAGGACACGGTACGTTCGTGTTTTCGGTTTTGGGCTAAAAGTAGGGGAAAAAGGGGAACAGTGAAAGCAGGGAAGATAAATCGAATCTCCCCACACGCTAGCTTAACACGGCGCCATTTGCCTAATAGTCTGAAAGGAGAGCTCCCAGAAGAAGAAAAAAACGAAAGGTCCCCATACATGAACAGAACGAAAGGGAGCATAGTTGCAGCATGGACAATTTATGACACAGGGAGATACAATTTCAAACCCATTATTACTAATGATCCAAATTGTAGTTCCCGCTCCCCCCCTTCTATCCCTTCTCTCGCACGTCCCTCCAGCCGCACCTGTTCCTGTTGCGTGCCGTCACGGTTGTGGGGTGGAATTTCCCGACTGCAGCTAAATCGGATCGGGGCGGCGATGCGAGAGTGCATCGATTTGCATTCCACCCGCAGCAACCGTTTGCCAAAGTATCGAAAAGCTACAGGTCTGAAGCGATGAGAAATTGCGGTAGTGTCTTTTTTTTGCAAAGATGCTGCCATTTAACCGAACCGAACCCATTAGCAACAGTAATCCCCCCCACCCCCTTCCTCCCTTCCCTTTTCCCTTTTCCACCCCACCCATAGCCCACTGGGGGGTTGTTTAGTTTGTTCCCAAAGCGCGAAAGGTCTCCATTTCACCTGCTCCCCCGGCTCACGGGCAAAGGTTGATTTGTTTTTGCCCAAGCTTCATCGTACTTCCTTTCGTACGATGAAACGTTAGCCCTTTCCCTAGCATTTATGCATTAGCCGTCGATCGCCGCCGGAATCCGTGAGATCCGTGTGAAAGCAAAGCGCGGGCGCGCGCACCTTTTCATGGGAAAACAAACATGCTGCTCACCTGCTGCTGACGAAGCATGATATTCATCCAAAATCGCAGCGGCAATCCTTCCGTCTTTCGCTTTGGTTGAGATCATCCTGGGATGATGGAAAAGGGGAACAAAGGAAGGGTGTGCCTGTGTGTGTATGTGTGTGATAATGAACTGCATTGATTTTGCGTAACAAAAGCACAAATTACCGTTCAATTTGTTTCGGACGCATCAGTGGATGGGATTAAGTTTAATTTGCAAACGCCACTACGGACCGACGCACACGCGCACGAAGGCAAACAACGGCAAAAGGAAACACCGTTTTTCCGGAACCACCTACACCCCGAATCCCGTTGCCCGCCCTCACCACAAACACCCGAAGAAGCTGTGGAAAAACAAACGTCATTAAAATATTTCTCTCTCGATCCCGCTAGCAAGCGCGTGGCGCTGCAGCCGTTCGCTTCGTATTCGAATTGAAGCTGAGAGCTGATGATTCTTCCCTTGTGCATTTCCATCGCGCTTCAGCCGTGCAAAGCAAAAACGGTGTTGTTTTAATTGGCAATAATCATAATCACCGCGGTGTGCAAGAAGATGCACCGTTTCATCCTTCTGGCCCACACATACTGGCGCATTTGTTTCGCGTGCGAATGTATGGGTGTAGGGAAAATGGGTGTAAATATAAAGTGCAGCTTCAATTGTGTTTGAAGAAGCCACTTGGCAAAGCTTCTGCTCACACAGGCGCACACCACCCACTCTGCGGGGTTGGGTGGGTTGATAATTTTCGTGCAAATTAACAGTTAGCAACGGCTGACGGTGGATTCTTCGCATTCCAGCGGGCGATGTAATTGCAGCTGTTTTTGTTACGTGGTGCTGAAGAAATCAACTGATCTATGAACTAGACCAGCAGCTTGGTTTGGTTAAGCAATGAAATTAATTAACTTCATTGATGATTTTGATTATTTGTTTCTGCTTATTTTTTGACATAGAATTCCTCAATGCTCAGTTCTTTCTCTTTTTCTCTTTGCATGGTTAGTTTGCAACTGATACACAGTGGTACAACTCGGGAAAATGCGAGGACATCCCATTCATTTCTTAATACTTAATATTTTTCATATAAGTATACGTTTGTTTGTTTGATCAGGAATAAAATATTTATAGTCATCTCATCTATTATTAATCGTTTCTATTCCGTAAATCGTTTCATCCACTTTAGTGAACGGGTTTTCCATCATTTTATTTTCATGCTTTTAAAGCCCAAAACATTGATTTACAAAGTTTTTTTAATCAATCGTCCGTCTAGGAACTATTGTGCCTTTATGAGTTTGAGGCTGTGACTGTCATCCTCTCTCGGCAGATCTTTTCTAGCTCGATCGCTCTGTTGTGTTGCTTTGTGTTGGGAAATGGATTGACTGAATAAAATAAAAGAAAAACAAGAACGGCCGTAACAACATACGATCGATGAAGAAAACGATGACAGCAGGCGGTGGCAGCGGTCTGGCCCCGATGTGTCTGATGAAGATGATGATGCAAACGGGATCGTAATGGTGTATTTTATTAACACTTTTCTTGCATCACCATTCATGCAGACGCGGTACATTTTCCATTATCTTATCTTCAAGAACGCTTGCCGGTTAGAGAAAAAACCTCTGCACGCTATGTACGTTTAATTCCATCGCGAACGGAATGGGTAACGGGGTTCATCATTCTCAACCTACCACGACCTACTAGTGCTAGTGGCCGATGGGGAGGGAGTTCAAGAAGCAAGTATTGTTGTGTCGATTGTGCAAAGAAGCGCGAGGGTGCTGCTGTTCTTTTGTCTGCCGTGGCTCACGTTCGGAGCGTGGTAGAAAATGCATAGAACCGTGGCTATTTCACCGGTCTCAGCTCTTCATGGCATTAGATGGGGAAATGGTTGCATTCCCCCGGAGCACATGGATCACCAGGCCAAATGGGCTTCAGGTGCTTGACGAGCTGGTGGCGAGTGCAGACAATCGATGTAAAATCGGCTACCCATCCCCAACATTCCGATATGTGAAGAAACAAAAAACCAAGCCTTCAACCATAACACCGGGCACACCAGGAATGTACGAACGCCACGGAGAATGGAAAATGAAATATTCTTCCTTTAAATGGATCATCTTCATATCTAAACCGATTTCCGACCCCTGATGATGAGCTCCACCAATCCAGACAGCAACGTTTGAAGCGAAATGGTGGAACTAAATTTAATTTATTTTCTTCCCACACAACAACAGCCTCTCTCTATCTCTCTTTCTCTCTTGCGTTCCTTTGCCAAGTAGAACTGCTTTATAGAAAGGGTATGTTTTATTGTGCTGCAGTGAAGATTCCAGCAAACGAGCAGAAGAACGGCATTGTATTGCGCCTACCTGTTTTGGTACGGGGCATCGACGCGAAGCCACCCATGTGTGTTTTGTAAATATTCATCTACGATCGTGTTTATGATCGAATTAATTGTTTTTATGTTCGCCAAGGTTGAAACTGCGGAGAGTTTATTTCTAGTGTTTGCAGTTTCCAGTTGCATCTGCGCTTATTTACTTCTGTGGTGCACAATGTTTTGTTTGAGATTGCTTTCGACGTTGCAAATCGGTGTGCCATGAAATTGTTATTGTTCTAGTGAAAACCTCAGAACGGGTGAAGCCAGCTGGATGGTGAATTATACTTTTCCAAGTGGGACAAACATCTTGGGTGATCCATAGTCTGTTAGACTGTGAGTCGGGAAAGTTTTTATGCAATAGCAGTGGGCATCGTAATGAGCTTTACTGACAGACGTGTATGGGCCAAAAATTATGTTTAAAAACACCCAGCATCGAAATCACTGGGACATAAGCTTCCAAAGAAGAGTCTTAATTTAGTCTGTTAAAATAATTGTATCTATTTCAATGAACGTTATAATATATTGAATAATGTGGCGGAGTTCCAAAAAAAACTGAAATACTTTTAAAAACATTCACTTCAAAGCGAGAAAGAAGTGTTGCAAAACTAAAGAATCTTGGGCCAATTTGTTTGGGCTTGTTTGGAATGTTCTAAGTTATGGTCGAAAGCAGTCACGTATGTCTGAAACTAAAGACAAAAACGATTCAATGATCAGAAAGTGTCTAACGTCTGATCAGACGTCTTAGACGTTTGAGACCCATAATGCAGGAACAACATGCTAAATAATAGTTATTTTTATTTTACGCGCTTGTGAACTTCAAATTTCAGTAACTTGTAGAAAGCGTTCCCAACATACCAATACCAAAAATCTTGATGATATTATAATTGGCACAATGTTCTTGGAAGCAACTTGATTCCCCAATAATCGTGCACCAAATTGAAAGGCTAGCGTAAATTGAATGTTGTTCTAGCGTAAGCAATCAATAAAATCTTTCAAGCAGTAAGCCACTCCGCACTTTCCGTTCCTTTTTTAGTATATAATTTATGAATAGTTTACAGCTCGTTGCAAGGGTTAATTGAGCAGTGCGCTAGAAGTTGCTGTCTAAAATTTCAATTTCTCGTGTTCGCTGTAACGCACCAACAGAAACGATGTAATGTCTTTCAAGCAACCACATTGAACTGTGGCAACTGAAATGGTTTCGAAGCGAATTGGCTCACATGCGATTGGAAAAGTTTCTTCCACACTTTCCACTCTTGGCTGTGCTTCTTCTGCCATCCCGATTCCCTGTTCAGCGGTTTGGAATTTTAACAGGGTCGCTACAAATTTGGTGCCCATTTGCGATGGCCATTTATGATGCATCGGGCGCAATGCACCAAGCGCATGATGATGAGGTAAAAGGTGCCAACTGGCATAGATGCTCAATTGGTATGGGAGGATTGATCGGATTTGGTTCCCTGCTTCCGAAGGTGCTAACGAGTGTTTTGGCGAGACACGAAGCCAGCAGTGTGTAATCCATGGCATCACCTCCCGCCGACCAGGGAGGACCCTTGCTTTTGATCGATGCAGCAACGGTCAACGGTCGGTGGGTGCATCGTAATTTATGTAAATTTCATGAACGTTTTCACTCCCCGGGTGCTCCTTTACTGTGACACCTTGTGTGAGACTTGGTGCGGGAATGAGGAACAGGCGCGATCACTGCTGTTAGCTGCACAGTGTTTCTTTCTATTCATTTTATATGTTTATCAGATGAAAACCTGCCGGAAGACGGTGCATGTTTTAGTCGTTCGCTGTTCGCGGGAACCCAGCACCCCAGTGGCAGACCAGTTGACGACGCGTCCGCTGAGCATCCCAGCAGGGAAACACTAGATATGTGCATCCACTTGAGACACCGTCACCGTGGTGGAGTAGGCCGGGCGAGCATAAATTCCTCACCATCGGTTCATAGTCTGCGAGTGTCTGGAAGCAGCAGAAAAAGGGATCCGATCTGGGGAGGGCGACAAAAAATATACTTCAACCGCCCAAAGTCAAGTGTGTTGTGTGTATGTAACCGTCGGATCGGTTAGGGTGTTTGGGATTATCATTCTTATTTAGCGCCCTTAGCGAACTTCTCAGCTGCATACACTTTCCAATTTGTTGTTGTCGCCGGTTACGACGTCTCAATCGTCGACGGGTCCCACACGCATGCACAGCCAGCCGCAGATTGATTTCAAGTTGGTCGTTATGCCCAAATCGTTATGTTTTATGGTGCGGTATGGTTTTTGGGCCGGTTTCTATGTGTGTGTGTGTGTGAAGGTTGTTTTATGGCGTTCGGAGGAATTTAAATCTCGTTAGTTTAATCGGAACGCCGATATGGCAACGGCAACACTCGAGAGCACCATGCTGAAGTTGGACAGTATGGTTTTAATAAACACCGATCCTCTTCATAATGGTATGCTGTGTGAAGTGGTGGGTTAATATTTTTAATTGGAATTTGTCAGCAAACGAAAGATCTTATCGGGGACGGGTGACAAATGGGCGCTAGAAAATCCCTGACACATCCTGCGCTTCGTTTGTGCTGTGTATTGCATAACTTCAGGCGCTTGCAGTAGGAACTAGCAACAGCAGAATGTTGTCTAAAAATGGTTTATTTGATGAATGATTGAAAAAAAAAGCAACTGTCGCTGAGAAGACCTGTGCGATATGTCGTAACGAAATTGGAAAGCACCCAAGACGTTGGTTCCCATCGACGCAATCTAGTACAGCAGCCCATAACCCTTCGCTTCCGGTGCTTTGGGGAGCCAGTTTGCTGGAGCGAACAATTTCACACACCCCGTTCGAGATCCTATTTGTGACAGATATTTCATCTCATGTCCAAACCTTTGTTATGCGACGAAACAGCGTGAAAAGGAAGCGTTCGCGAGTCACTTTCAATCTAGCCGATCAGCGCCGTGAGAATGTTCCCATCGATCGTAAAATCCCGGGCACCAATCAGGCCCCCAAAATTGGGATCCCAGAGACCGTTTTGTCTTGCGTTTTTTTTTTTTATTCGCTGCTGTTGGGACGGTCCAGTGGTGAGCCAGCAAATTTTCAATTTTCTCCACTCGGAAGGCGTTCCTTTCTTCACGTGCGTGTGTGTGTGTGTCTATACATGTTGATGGGGATGATTAGACTGAACGGATTTTGCGATCAACAATCGATCGATTAAGTTTGGCGTCCCGTTTTGTGGCGAGTGAAAAATTGATGAATTTTCGAGATGATCGACGACGTTCCCGGTCCCTTATCGTGCCAAGTTTTGGGGAGTTTCTCTCACTTTTACCTTTCCTCATTTCCCCGGGGGGGAATAGACTTGGGCTGGGAAATATTAAGAGCTTCGTGGAGCCAATCCGTCGCAGGTGTCATCTTGAACCAAAGAGGGGGAAAAAAACGGTTCACCGGAAACCTCATTTCGTACGTCGATTAAACGTACCACGAATGAGGTTAGGTTGCGCAGAAGCACACACGAATCTTGGTCACAGCGACCCCTTGAGACCCCTTCGTCATTGCAGCACTTTCCCTACCTTTCGGAAGCTTCGGAAACACCACGATAACCACCCGCAACGAACGTGTCTAGGGCACGTTTTGGGCAAGAAGTGACCAACCTCCACCTTACATACGCCTTATCAACAAAACCAACCGACCCACAAATGACATGTTCAAGGTCGTCGCAGTCCTTAGCACTCATTAACCCAGACACCGAAGCCAACATTTGCGGGTGCGCTTTTGGGACAGAAACCTCGGCCTGAAAACGGTGACCGCACCACACAATCTGTGACAAATCGGCTCTCGGAAAGCGCAAAAGGAAAAATAAAGCTGGTTAGTGCCCAAAATATTTTGGGCAGAAAACGGTGCGTGACTCACTATTGTAATTTTATTACGATTGAAGGTGCCCGCTGCCCGGTTCCTGCACGTAGTACGTAGATCGGTGCTAACCGGAATGGATCCGGTGCGAAGTAATGAAAAGGAAACCAAACTCTCTCTCTCTCTCCCAGCCAGGGACGATCCAGCGGCTTGAGGGGGGGTGGAAGTAGGGTAAGGCAATAATTGTTCAACGAACCGACGACGGGTTGACCCCGGCCAACATCTGATTTTTCGATGCCTTGATTTCCTGCCCACGTCCACCCCGTTAACATAATCATTTGCCACTTGGAACGCAACCCGTTCGAGGGAGTTGGGTTTTTACTTTTGTCGGCACCATTCGCAACACGTGTGCCCCGGGGCAGGTTCTTACCTGGTTTGGTAAGTTGTGGTGGTCGACCAACACCGAAAAGTAAATACTTGACCCAAAAATCATCTTTTCATTACCTGGCAATCTGGTTCGCATTGTGTGTGTGTGTGTGCGTGCTGGAGATGTCCTATTACCACGTAACGTGTGCTAGACGTGTCGACTGTCTCCCTCTACCTTACGGCACCGGTGGGTTCTTCTGTCCCGTTTCCATAATCCACCCATCTCAACTGAATGTTTGCGCATAAAAACGAGCGAGCGCGTCCCGTTCGAGAAACCCTCGCCAGCCGAGACGCTTCCTTTTTGGCCCGTCGGTCTGCCAACGCCAATTAGCAACTCCCGGTTCACCACCACCACCAAGCGCTACCCCGTGCAGTTCTGTACCTCCCCGGTTGTGTACCCCTGGCGGTTGCGAGGAGGGACCCTTTTCTTTATGCGACCGAAACAACATAAACACGTAGCATAGTCGCGTATCATGCTTGGCTGTGTATGGGTGTGTTAGCAATACAGCACGAACGAAGGGACCCCTTCTGATTCAACGGCGTAAAGCGGTGAGAATGAAACAGCAGGCTGTGTAAACTGTAGAACGCCTCACACATACCAACGTGAAACGCACCACCGCCGTTTTTGTTGGAGGTCTCTCGTGTGTGCGAGCATAGCAGGCCGTTCAGCATATCCTTTCCGTTGCCTCGCAGCCATAACGGAGCATCTAGTCAGCCTGGTCAGTCAACTGAGCAGCGTATTTCGAAACAGTGCACAAAAATCAACCTACCGAGCGAAGAGTTTTGTTTTGTGGAGAAGATCGGTCAATATATTGTGTGTGCGGTGTGTGGCTTTGACAGAACTGTGATAAAATTTATTGGCAAATTATATAAATAACGCTTTGTTTCGAAGTGAGAACATTTTAACTCAACATTGTTGAAAGTTTCTACGGTTACACGACGGTCCAAACTGCGCCAGCTATTATTGATTGGTAGCGCGAACGCTTCCCATTTTTTTTAGTACGTTTTCCTTTGGCATTCTGGACATCCTGATGAAAATAAAATGGAGAAAACTAGTCGATTAATAACCTTACTTTTTTTTGTTTCGTTTCCATTTTTTTGCAGAGTTCTGAAACCACCAGGCGGTGGCAGCAGCGATCTTTTCGGTGCGGATCAACTTGGACCCAATACGCCACGCACCATGAGCAAGAACCGGATGCAGTCGAACATTTTTGCGGCCCCATCGGACGCCCACAAGAATGGTAAGTTTTCGTGTGTTTTTGTTCTTCACTCGCGAGGGGAGGTTTCATTCGCCCTCAACCAGATTTTGCGATCGGAGCAAGCATCATTTGTGTTGAAAACGGATCAAATGACACTCGGGCATTCGTTATGTTTTCCCAACGGTAATTCTGAGTGCATGCGTGTGTGTACGAGGGTCACATTATGTTGTTGTGGCTTGTATGAACATGTTCAAGCGACCGAATGTGAGCACTTGAAAACGAAAATGAACATGTTCTGTACGAGCGAGGATCAATATCGCCGCACACTCGGACGATTCGGGCCTGTCGGCACAGGGTGTCCCCGAGAGCATCATAAACATTGGCCAATGCATCTTGCGTTTGTGTGTGTGTGCGTGTATATTTGTTTGTTTGCCGTACCGTTGTGTTGGTGCGGTACACTCTTTAGCCCGGCGGTACAAACCAAGTGATCCTGGGATTTTCCCATATCGGTCTGCCGTTGTCTACCAGCTGTGTTTATTTGATGCAGAAGCAACAAACAAAAATATGGCACAAAACTGTCAGTGAAATCATAAAGTTTTATTTGCATTCTCCCGAACACTGGCCCTGGTGTCCCATTTGGAAGAAAAAGCGTTTTTATTTGTATAGCAGCTAAAGAACACACGTTTTATTTTGTACCATTCCATTAGCAACTGTTCTCATGTTCTTTAATGATCTAATCCAATATTTTTTATTCTGGATGTATTTTTTTTCCACTGGTGCAGTCTTTCGGCAAGGAGCTCATCGATACTATTTTCTTGGTACTTTTTGCAACCGAAAATTAAATACTTTTCTCTTAATTCCCCTTTCCTTTTATTCTTGCTAGTTTCCCAGTTCCCCGTTTTGTGAACGTTCGTTACTTGTTAATTCGATTTGTTACCCTTTTTCTATTTAAATATTCGCTTGTAATAATTGTTATATTTGTACGTTTTGATGTGTATGTTAATGTATTTGCCCGCTGTTCGATTGTTGTGTTTTTTTTTTTCATTCTTATTAAATTTCGATTTTAGTGTTTACAGTCTCTCGGGCCTGTTAATCAGTTCCTCTATTCGCACTATTGTTCGTAAGCTTCTGCCCCGTCATAAAGTAATCAAATCAAATTATCGCTCATCATTCCCGATTACGTTACGCTCCCATGGCTAAAAAGCTGTTGGACCACATTTTCATACCACCTTCGATCATACTTTAGCACCCGGGACAAGTAAGCGCCCGTTACTGGGTCCCATTTTTCTCATGATCACTGTCGTAGCGATTGTTTTTATGGCCAAACGCAACATCCCTCAACATCGATCCACACTCTATAATCAAGTATCTTATTGTGTTAGTCTTATTTTGAACCATCCCGAAATTACCATCGCAAGATAAATTCCATTCACTTCTCATTCCAAGTGGTGTTTTTTTTTATTTTTGTTTGGGTTTTTCCCTTTTTTTTGTGCATGACCATTTTCTTACGTTTGCCATGGGGTCTTTCCATAACGCCTTCAAGGCAGAGAGATGGTTGAATAAAGAAAAAAAAAAGCCAGAATTCCAAAGGTGCTCAAATCGGTCTGTTTTCCGAAGTACAATGGGAAAATGGATGGTGTTGTCACCTTGTTTTTCTTTCTTTTTTTTTTAGTTTCGTTTGGAGCCACCAAAGACCAATTATCTTCGGCGCCGCCTGTCTCGCTAGTTACCCTTTCATTCCAGGCTGTAAGCGCAAGGTGTCAGTTAAGTTGGCGCTTGTAATCACATTACCGTAGAGAGCATTATCTTATTATCTGTCCTTGTCCCCAGCGAAACGTGTACGTACATGGAAGAGATACCTTCCTCTTCGATTGACGCGCGTAGGGGTCTCGTACCATTGCGACATCCCCATAATTTGCTAGTAATTTGATCGCAATTCTGTTGCTAGTGTAGTGTTTGGTGGAAGCGTTCATCGGTGGATGTACCCTTTAGAAAAATGTTCATGTCCTTGTTCTTGCTAAGTAGCGTTAAGAAGAGTCACCAAGTTGTTAACAGTCGTCAACTCCCTCTCCGTATTGCAGAATGATAGTTGTTTGTATTTGTAGCTTTAGAATTCGTTCCAATTTATTGCTCCAACAATTCCAAGAGCGTCGCGGGAGTCTATGGTTATGGGTGTGATTGAGATCCTTCCAGCGTCAGGTACTTCCCTGGTTACCTTGTAGAAAGGTACCTACGTCCATTGGTTGGGTACTTCTTCACACACCACACGCCATAGTCTCGCGCAGTTACACGCTCGCTCAACATCTTCATCAGTGTTTGACGCATGAAGAAGTCCCCCTAGGTCCCAGCAGCAATAGTTGATCTTGTATCGTCGTCGTGTTGCAATCTTGATAAGAAACGAACACTAATCATAGCATTGTTTTTCGCCGTAGGTTCGGAAACTCCACGCCGTAACGGACAGGGGCAAGATTCGCACAACCGTCTGTTCGGCGAACTGAACCGTCCGTTCACACCGGCCAAGAATCACATGAAGAGCAACCTGCCGATCGGTAATCCGGCGGCCGGTGGTGATCATACCGATGGTGGCAAGCCGCACCAGAACGGCAAATCGAACGGAGTGGCCCACCAGAACGGCAACGGCACGGCCAATGGACATCACACCAATGGACACAGCAACGGCAATGGACACATCTCGTCGGCTTCCTCGGATAATGGTTCCAGCCACAGTAAGTATAAGCAGGGATCCGGATGCCATTACTCACTTTACTTTGTCAAAAAGGATCCATTTTTTTTTTGCTTTCACTGTTGGAGTGTGCACTTGTTGTTTGTTTTTGTGTTGTTTTGTGTGTGACGCTTTCCTGGGAGTTCTTGGGGTTTGATTGGGGAAATGGAGAGTGAACCAGATTTTGTTGCACCATTAAGAAGGGGAGAAGTACGTACAAAAACCTACATGACGTTTTTGAACATGAACTTCACGCTCGATTGGAAGGTTACCGTGGCGGATCGGTGAGCAATTTACGAGGTCTTTACAGTTACCGCTACAGGAGCTTCCCTCCAATGACCCAATATTGATGGATCACCTCACCTGCCCGGTTCGAATCTGTCTCGTTCCACCACGGCGATGACAATTGCACGCAAATATGTTCGATCATGTGCATCGGTTCCGGATCGCTGACAGATCCGCTACTGTTGGCCGCGATCGTCACCTTCGATTAAGCATTCCCGTGCTGTAACCACTCTCGGGTGTGTACGCAAGTCTTGAAAACCTTGAGGACGTTCCAAATCAAATGGCGTCGTTCTATGCTTACCTGTGCAACACCGATTCTTTTGTTTTATTTTTTTTTGAGTTGCCCACGGGACATTGACTACGATTATTGTTTCTGTCTTTCTGATGATGCATAATCGCTTGCTCGCTGCCTTATGGTTAACTCAACTGTGTTTTCTCAATTTGCTCTTTTACGCAGTTTTCCTGAGGAGATTAAGTAAGTTTGTGTCCGGGTGGTGATTAGCCTCACCCACCTATCAAACAATTTGCTTCCCCATTTAGTAGGTAGCTTTGAACGGTGGGAAACCCAATGTCACCACCACCACTAGCACGGGTCACATCATTACATATCATTAGTTCACAAAATTACATACCCAAAGCATGTCGAAAGCATGTTTCTTGTTTGTTAAATTACTTTTGTTTTATCTATTCATATTTGATATTTCTTTACAAGAATAGAGCACATTAAACTTGTTTTTTTACGCTAGTCTTACAGTTAAATTTGTATTTTCCTTAAAAACGTTTTTTTGTTTGTTGTAAATATTTGCTTTTTCATCATGCTGTGCTCTGGGATTCATGTTTCAGCACAGGAAAATGGACTACACGTCGGTTCCAGTCATTTGCCCACCCGGTACATTTACCAAAGCCCCGGTGACGCTACCTAGTAGTCGATGTGACGAGTAAAACATAAACAAAATTAGCTTCATTTTCCGCTCAGGTGCACCCTTTGTAGACAGTCGGCAAATCAACAAGCCAAAAAAAAAAGAGGAAAAAAAACGACCAATCTTAAGACACCCCTTAATCAAAGGTTCACCTTCCATTCCTATTCGTGACTGTCTGTAGACCTAGGTAGAAGAATTCTTGAACCACCAGTCCGGGTTTTTTTTTTAATTCTTGGATCCATGAGAGAAATAGTTCAAGCACAACACACAATCCCGACGAAGAGAACACCGTACCGATGCGAAGAGGAGGCCCAGGTTGATGGCTTTATACTGGCAATTAGTTCTTGATCTAGATTACAACCTTCGAGACGACGAGTAATGGTTTTGTTGCAGGCAATAGTACTCTCTCCCGCAAACGATGACTTTGTTGTAACATTGAAGTGCATTTAGGGAACAATTTCGGTGTCGTCTTCCCGTCACAATTCGCAACTCATTGTACATTAATTTCGTGCCATTACTGTTGTAAATGCTTCAACCTTCGCTCTCATTGTAAAGTGTGACATTCACGTTTGTAAGATCGAGCACCGCATCACCCGCGTGAAGTGCGTAGTAGAAGTTGTGAAGAAGCTGCCTTATTAGAGTGCATTTATCAGTACTCGCCCGTTTGGTTTTGCAAAAGTTCATCTGCCGCACGTGAAGTAGTAGCTGGTAGCTGTACTAGTCTAAACTACTCCATACCAACTGTATCCTCTGATGGAACCGAATGTTTCTGTTTTTATCTCTTTCCCAATGGCTTCTTAACCTGCCCGAACCTGGAATGCGCTTGTGTTCATGTGTGTGTGTGTGTGTATGCGTATGTTTGTATGTGTATGTAATCTACTCGTGTTGTCCGTACATGCTCGAAACTGCTTCTACTGTACTGGTTACCACCTACCGTCGATGATCGTCATCATTCCGTTCCGTGTGTGCGTTTCGGTGGTCACTGTCCGTTCTGTCTGTACCACGCATCGCTTAATCTGCTTCATCTCCTCGCTACTAAAAACCAACGGTCTTATCGTCCTATGACACCACTACTACTATTACTACTGCTACTACTACTGCGACTAAACAAACCGCACGTGAAGGTAATGAGGAAGACGCATCACCGGATTCAGCATACTCGTCCACACGATCACAGACACAGCAGCAGCAGCAACAGCAGCTGCAGCAACACGGCCTGCAATCGATGGCGGGCCCCGGTGGCATATGGGCACCGTTTGATACGGCGATCGGCGGCATGATGCCACCGCTCTCGCCCAGACGCCAGCTGCAGTTCTATCCGAGTGGCGAAACGCTGAATCCGACCTATGCATCGAACATTAATCTCTGCATCAGTGACGACATCATCATCAGTGTGACCGAACACGACGATACGGTTGTACCGCACGACGGACTACCCAGCAACAACAATGGCAAAGGTAGCCCTGTAGGCGCTGGGCACAGTTAGGATGACGGACGAGATCTTTCTCTCNTACCACGAATGAGGTTAGGTTGCGCAGAAGCACACACGAATCTTGGTCACAGCGACCCCTTGAGACCCCTTCGTCATTGCAGCACTTTCCCTACCTTTCGGAAGCTTCGGAAACACCACGATAACCACCCGCAACGAACGTGTCTAGGGCACGTTTTAGGCAAGAAGTGACCAACCTCCACCTTACATACGCCTTATCAACAAAACCAACCGACCCACAAATGACATGTTCAAGGTCGTCGCAGTCCTTAGCACTCATTAACCCAGACACCGAAGCCAACATTTGCGGGTGCGCTTTTGGGACAGAAACCTCGGCCTGAAAACGGTGACCGCACCACACAATCTGTGACAAATGTGCTCTCGGAAAGCGCAATAGAAAAATAAAGCTGGTTAGTGCCCACAATATTTTGGGCGTTTTTGCGTGACTCACTATTGTAATTTTATTACGACTGAAGGTGCCCGCTGCCCGGTTCCTGCACGTAGTACGTAGATCGGTGCTAACCGGAATGGATCCGGTGGGAAGGAATGAAAAGGAAACCAAACTCTCTCTCTCTCCCAGCCAGGGACGATCCAGCGGCTTGAGGGGGGGTGGAAGTTGGGTGAGGCAATAATTGTTCAACGAACCGACGACGGTTTGACCCCGGCCAACATCTGATTTTTCGATGCCTTGATTTCCTGCCCACGTCCACCCCGTTAACATAATCATTTGCCCCTTGGAACGCAACCCGTTCGAGGGAGTTGGGTTTTTACTTTTGTCGGCACCATTCGCAACACGTGTGCCCCGGGGCAGGTTCTTACCTGGTTTGGTAAGTTGTGGTGGTCGACCAACACCGAAAAGTAAATACTTGACCCAAAAATCATCTTTTCATTACCTGGCAATCTGGTTCGCATTGTGTGTGTGTGTGTGCGTGCTGGAGATGTCCTATTACCACGTAACGTGTGCTAGACGTGTCGACTGTCTCCCTCTACCTTACGGCACCGGTGGGTTCTTCTGTCCCGTTTCCATAATCCACCCATCTCAACTGAATGTTTGCGCATAAAAACGAGCGAGCGCGTCCCGTTCGAGAAACCCTCGCCAGCCGAGACGCTTCCTTTTTGGCCCGTCGGTCTGCCAACGCCAATTAGCAACTCCCGGTTCACCACCACCACCAAGCGCTACCCTTTGCAGTTCTGTACCTCCCCGTTGCAACCCCTGGCGGTTGCGAGGAGGGACCCTTTTCTTTATGCGACCGAAACAACATAAACACGTAGCATAGTCGCGTATCATGCTTGGCTGTGTATGGGTGTGTTAGCAATACAGCACGAACGAAGGGACCCCTTCTGATTCAACGGCGTAAAGCGGTGAGAATGAAACAGCAGGCTGTGTAAACTGTAGAACGCCTCACACATACCAACGTGAAACGCACCACCACCGTTTTTGTTGGAGGTCTCTCGTGTGTGCGAGCATAGCAGGCCGTTCAGCATATCCTTTCCGTTGCCTCGCAGCCATAACGGAGCATCTAGTCAGCCTGGTCAGTCAACTGAGCAGCGTATTTCGAAACAGTGCACAAAAATCAACCTACCGAACGAAGAGTTTTGTTTTGTGGAGAAGATCGGCCAATATATTGTGTGTGCGGTGTGTGGTTTTGACAGAACTGTGATAACATTTGTTGGCAAGATATAAAAAAACGCTTTGTTTCGAAGTGAGAACATTTTAACTCAACATTGTTGAAAGTTTCTACGGTTACACGACGGTCCAAACTGCGCCAGCTATTATTGATTGGTAGCGCGAACGCTTCCCATTTTTTTTAGTACGTTTTCCTTTGGCATTCTGGACATCCTGATGAATATAAAATGGAGAAAACTAGTCGATTAATAACCTTGTTTTGTTTCCATTTTTTTGCAGAGTTCTGAAACCACCAGGCGGTGGCAGCAGCGATCTTTTCGGTGCGGATCAACTTGGACCCAATACGCCACGCACCATGAGCAAGAACCGGATGCAGTCGAACATTTTTGCGGCCCCATCGGACGCCCACAAGAATGGTAAGTTTTCGTGTGTTTTTGTTCTTCACTCGCGAGGGGAGGTTTCATTCGCCCTCAACCAGATTTCGCGATCGGATCAAGCATCATTTGTGTTGAAAACGGATCAAATGACACTCGGGCATTCATTATGTTTTCCCAACGGTAATTCTGAGTGCATGCGTGTGTGTGTATGTGTGTACGAGGGTCACATTATGTTGTTGTGGCTTGTATGAACATGTTCGAGCGACCGAATGTGAGCACTTGAAAACGAAAATGAACATGTTCTGTACGAGCGAGGATCAATATCGCCGCATACTCGGACGATTCGGGCCTGTCGGCACAGGGTGTCCCCGAGAGCATCATAAACATTGGCCAATGCATCTTGCGTGTGTGTGTGCGTGTGTCTGTTGTATGTTTGTTTGTTTGCCGTACCGTTGTGTTGGTGCTGTACACTCTTTAGGCCGGCGGTACAAACCAAGTGATCCTGGGATTTTCCCATATCGGTCTGCCGTTGTCTACCAGCTGTGTTTATTTGATGCAGAAGCAACGAACAAAAATATGGCACAAAACTGCCAGTGAAACCATAAAGTTTTATTTGCATTCTCCCGAACACTGGCCCTGGTGTCCCATTTGGAAGAAAAAGCGTTTTTATTTGTATAGCAGCTAAAGAACACACGTTTTATTTTGTACCATTCCATTAGCAACTGTTCTCATGTTCTTTAATGATCTAATCCAATATTTTTTTATTCTGGATGTATTTTTTTTTTCACTGGTGCAGTCTTTCGGCAAGGAGCTCATCGATACTATTTTCTTGGTACTTTTTGCAACCGAAAATTAAATACTTTTCTCTTAATTCCCCTTTCCTTTTATTCTTGCTAGTTTCCCAGTTCTCCGTTTTGTGAACGCTCGTTACTTGTTAATTCGATTTGTTACCCTTTTTCTATTTAAATATTCGCTTGTAATAATTGTTATATTTGTACGTTTTGATGTGTATGTTAATGTATTTGCCCGCTGTTCGATTGTTGTGTTTTTTTTTCATTCTTATTAAATTTCGATTTTAGTGTTTACAGTCTCTCGGGCCTGTTAATCAGTTCCTCTATTCGCACTCTTGTTCGTAAGCTTCTGCCCCGTCATAAAGTAATCAAATCAAATTATCGCTCATCATTCCCGATTACGTTACGCTCCCATGGCTAAAAAGCTGTTGGACCACATTTTCATACCACCTTCGATCATACTTTAGCACCCGGGACAAGTAAGCGCCCGTTGCTGGGTCCCATTTTTCTCATGATCACTGTCGTAGCGATTGTTTTTATGGCCAAACGCAACATCGATCCACACTCTATAATCAAGTATCTTATTGTGTTAGTCTTATTTTGAACCATCCCGAAGTTACCATCGTAAGATAAATTCCATTCACTTCTCGTTTCAAGTGGTGTTTTTTTTTATTTTTGTTTGGGTTTTTCCCTTTTTTTTGTGCATGACCATTTTCTTACGTTTGCCGTGGGGTCTTTCCATAACGCCTTCAAGGCAGAGAGATGGTTGAAAAAAGAAAAAAAAGGCAGAATTCCAAAGGTGTTCAAATCGGTCTGTTTTCCGAAGTACAATGGGAAAATGGATGGTGTTGTCACCTTGTTTTTCTTTCTTTTTTTTTAGTTTCGTTTGGAGCCACCAAAGCCCAATTATCTTCGGCGCCGCCTGGCTCGCTAGTTACCCTTTCATTCCAGGCTGTAAGCGCAAGGTGTCAGTTAAGTTGGCGCTTGTAATCACATTACCGTAGAGAGCATTATCTTATTATCTGTCCTTGTCCCCAGCGAAACGTGTACGTACATGGAAGAGATACCTTCCTCTTCGATTGACGCGCGTAGGGGTCTCGTACCATTGCGACATCCCCATAATTTGCTAGTAATTTGATCGCAATTCTGTTGCTAGTGTAGTGTTTGGTGGAAGCGTTCATCGGTGGATGTACCCTTTAGAAAAATGTTCATGTCCTTGTTCTTGCTAAGTAGCGTTAAGAAGAGTCACCAAGTTGTTAATAGTCGTCAACTCCCTCTCCGTATTGCAGAATGATAGTTGTTTATATTTGTAGCTTTAGAATTCGTTCCAATTTATTGCTCCAACAATTCCAAAAGCGTCGCGGGAGTCTATGGTTATGGGTGTGATTGAGATACGTTTAGCGTCAGGTACTTCCCTGGGTACCTTGTAGAAAGATAGCTACGTCCACGGTTGGGTACTTCATCACACACCACACGCCATAGTCTCGCGCAGTTACACGCTCGCTCAACATCTTCATCAGTGTTTGACGCATGAAGAAGTCCCCCTAGGTCCCAGCAGCAATAGTTGATCGTGTATCGTCGTCGTGTTGCAATCTTGATAAGAAACGAACACTAATCATAGCATTGTTTTTCGCCGTAGGTTCGGAAACTCCACGCCGTAACGGACAGGGGCAAGATTCGCACAACCGTCTGTTCGGCGAACTGAACCGTCCGTTCACACCGGCCAAGAATCACATGAAGAGCAACCTGCCGATCGGTAATCCGGCGGCCGGTGGTGATCATACCGATGGTGGCAAGCCGCACCAGAACGGCAAATCGAACGGAGTGGCCCACCAGAACGGCAACGGCACGGCCAATGGACATCACACCAATGGACACAGCAACGGCAATGGACACATCTCGTCGGCTTCCTCGGATAATGGTTCCAGCCACAGTAAGTATAAGCGGGGATCCGGATGCCATTACTCACTTTACTTTGTCAAAAAGGATCCATTTTTTTTTTGCTTTCACTGTTGGAGTGTGCACTTGTTGTTTGTTTTTGTGTTGTTTTGTGTGTGACGCTTTCCTGGGAGTTCTTGGGGTTTGATTGGGGAAATTGGGGAGAGTGAACCAGATTTTGTTGCACCATTAAGAAGGGGAGAAGTACGTACAAAAACCTACATGACGCTTTTGAACATGAACTTCACGCTCGATTGGAAGGTTACCGTGGCGGATCGGTGAGCAATTTACGAGGTCTTTACAGTTACCGCTACAGGAGCTTCCCTCCAATGACCCAATATTGATGGATCACCTCACCTGCCCGGTTCGAATCTGTCTCGTTCCACCACGGCGATGACAATTGCACGCAAATATGTTCGATCATGTGCATCGGTTCCGGATCGCTGACAGATCCGCTACTGTTGGCCGCGATCGTCACCTTCGATTAAGCATTCCCGTGCTGTAACCACTCTCGGGTGTGTACGCAAGTCTTGAAAACCTTGAGGACGTTCCAAATCAAATGGCGTCGTTCTATGCTTACCTGTGCAACACCGATTCTTTTGTCTTTTTTTTTTTGAGTTGCCCACGGGACATTGACTACGATTATTGTTTCTGTCTTACTGATGATGCATAATCGCTTGCTCGCTGCCTTATGGTTAACTCAACTGTGTTTTCTCAATTTGCTCTTTTACGCAGTTTTCCTGAGGAGATTAAGTAAGTTTGTGTCCGGGTGGTGATTAGCCTCACCCACCTATCAAACAATTTGCTTCCCCATTTAGTAGGTAGCTTTGAACGGTGGGAAACCCAATGTCACCACCACCACTAGCACGGGTCACATCATTACATATCATTAGTTCACAAAATTACATACCCAAAGCATGTCGAAAGCATGTTTCTTGTTTGTTAAATTACTTTTGTTTTATCCATTCATATTTGATATTTCTTTACAAGAATAGAGCACATTAAACTTGTTTTTTTTTTACGCTAGCCTTACAGTTAAATTTGTATTTTCCTTAAAAACGTTTTTTTGTTTGTTGTAAATATTTGCTTTTTCATCATGCTGTGCTCTGGGATTCATGTTTCAGCACAGGAACATGGACTACACGTCGGTTCCAGTCATTTGCCCACCCGGTACATTTACCAAAGCCCCGGTGACGCTACCTAGTAGTCGATGTGACGAGTAAAACATAAACAAAATTAGCTTCATTTTCCGCTCAGGTGCACCCTTTGTAGACAGTCGGCAAATCAACAAGCCAAAACAAAAAAGAGGAAAAAAACGACTAGCCAATCTTAAGACACCCCTTAATCAAAGGTTCACCTTCCATTCCTATTCGTGACTGTCTGTAGACCTAGGTAGAAGAATTCTTGAACCACCAGTCCGGTGTTTTTTTAATTCTTGTTTCCATGAGAGAAATAGTTCAAGCACAACACACAATCCCGACGAAGAGGAGGCCCAGGTTGATGGCTTTATACTGGCAATTAGTTCTTGATCTAGATTACAACCTTCGAGACGACGAGTAATGGTTTTGTTGCAGGCAATAGTACTCTCTCCCGCAAACGGTGACTTTGTTGTAACATTGAAGTGCATTTAGGGAACAATTGCGGTGTCGTCTTCCCGTCACAATTCGCAACTCATTGTACATTAATTTCGTGCCATTACTGTTGTACATGCTTCAACCTTCGCTCTCATTGTAAAGTGTGACATTCACGTTTGTAAGATCGAGCACCGCATCATCAGCTCAGAACGCGAAACACCCGCGTGAAGTGCGTAGTAGAAGTTGTGAAGAAGCTGCCTTATTAGAGTGCATTTATCAGTACTCGCCCGTTTGGTTTTGCAAAAGTTCATCTGCTGCACGTGAAGTAGTAGCTGGTAGCTGTACTAGTCTAAACTACTCTATACCAACTGTATCCTCTGATGGAACCGAATGTTTCTGTTTTTATCTCTTTCCCAATGGCTTCTTAACCTGCCCGAACCTGGAATGCGCTTGTGTTCATGTGTGTGTGTGTGTGTTTATGCGTATGTTTGTATGTGTATGTAATCTACTCGTGTTGTCCGTACATGCTCGAAACTGCTTCTACTGTACTGGTTACCACCTACCGTCGATGATCGTCATCATCCCGTTCCGTGTGTGCGTTTCGGTGCTCACTGTCCGTTCTGTCTGTACCACGCATCGCTTAATCTGCTTCATCTCCTCGCTACTAAAAACCAACGGTCTTATCGTCCTATGACACCACTACTACTATTACTACTGCTACTACTACTGCGACTAAACAAACCGCACGTGAAGGTAATGAGGAAGACGCATCACCGGATTCAGCATACTCGTCCACACGATCACAGACACAGCAGCAGCAGCAACAGCAGCTGCAGCAACACGGCCTGCAATCGATGGCGGGCCCCGGTGGCATATGGGCACCGTTTGATACGGCGATCGGCGGCATGATGCCACCGCTCTCGCCCAGACGCCAGCTGCAGTTCTATCCGAGTGGCGAAACGCTGAATCCGACCTATGCATCGAACATTAATCTCTGCATCAGTGACGACATCATCATCAGTGTGACCGAACACGACGATACGGTTGTACCGCACGACGGACTACCCAGCAACAACAATGGCAAAGGTAGCCGGGTAGGCGCTGGGCACAGTTAGGATGACGGACGAGATCTCTCTCTCTCTCTCTCTCTCTTACTGCCTCACATGTGTTATCCTTCCTAGCATACAAATGTTACAATATTGCATGCGAATGATAGCGCGTTACTAGGCTTATTACAAAACTATTTTATTACCAACAAATTGGACCAATGTTTGCGTTCGGTTAAACCTCCTTTTTTTTGTTTTAATTTACGATGTGACTTGTGACGCGATCGTTTACGGTGGACGCCTTTTGTTTCCTTCCTGCTTTTGTTAATGTGTTTATTACGTTTTACTGGCTCCGCTTGCAACTAACACTTGTTTCATTTCTCAACTTCCAACCAATGCCAATGCTTACCCGCACACAAAACTATCCTTAGCATCGCCAAGGTCACCACGCTCGCCACGGTTTGCGCAACGGAACCCGGTTACCGGCAACGGAGTCGAAGATTACGCCGACAAACCACGGAAGCTTAGCTCGAGACGTGGAGCAGGAGGTAAATCGTGCCAGCATCCCGGTTCCCCCCCCCCCGCCTTATTCCAGTAACCAGTTGTTCCCACATCCCGTTTCCTAAATTGTTCCAATGCCGCAAAATATAAAACAAAAAAATACTTCTCTTACTGCGTTTACATCACACACGTGTGTGACTCTATAATATCGAACACGCGGCTGTGTCACACATTCCTGTCCTAAAACTGTAAATCATGTGTTGTGTTGCACTTTTGCAAGAAAGCAGGACGACTACTAAACCTCTCATCCTCATTTTCTCTAACACTCTAACAACGGTACATATAAAGGGCTGTAATCAAATGGTGAATTATCACGGTTTTAACTGCTTTCTTACGCACAAACAATTTTGTATGCCAAGATATCTGTTTGTTTGTTTTCTACCCTGACCATTACATTGAACCGTTTCAGCCAACGCAGTAAAGATATTTCACTAAAGTAATTGACCTAAAAGTAAACCCTGAAAGGCTCCAATACCACCATCACAATCAATTCCGGGCTCGAACCACTGTGATGTGTTTGTTTGATTTATTTATTTAATTTTTAATTTTACTAATTAATGCTTTCTTTTCCTTTCTCTACCCCACCTTTTTTTCTTTCGCACCGTAGACGGCAACCCGGTAACTGGTGAAGGATACAGCAAATCGAACGGTGCAGCTGAGATCAACACAACAGTGCCGTCGCTGAACGGAGGTGGCCATGTTATCAATAAGAATCGCATTCCGCCCGGTGGTTTCTCGTCCGGTCTGTGGTAAAAAGGGGCAAAGGAATCTTTTGCTTGGTTTGGTCGCAGCAACAGCAGCAGAACCGACAGCATCGAAACAACCATCATCCACAGTCGCATCCGTCAGTAACGAATCAAAGAAACTCCGATCCCCGAATATACGTCCCCCTTCGCTGCTTGGCACACGAACAACACGGAAGTGTGGGAGGCAAACATTTCACACACGATAAAATCCATCCAACAACCAGTAAATACAAGCAAAATGAGAGAGAGAGAGAGAGAGAGTAAGAGAGAGAGAAGCAAACAAAACAGCCACAGATGTGATCAATCAAAGCGAGCAACTGTACGATCGCGAGGTTAAGATCGTATGATGGTAATCCACGCGACACCGTTTTGTCGTTAGAAGAAACAAAATGGTAGTAGAATCTTGTTCGGTCTAACGTAGAGAAAAAAAGAAACAACATAATAACAGTAAAGTAAGCAGTACCGATGGTGGACATTTTCTGTGTGAAAATGATGAAATTGCAATTATGTAGCGTTACCTCAAAAGTGAAGCAAAACACTCAGCCTCCTTTCGCCCTTCCCTGCCCCCCCCCAACCCATTACACACACAATACACGTACAAGTGTTTCGAGGGACGTTTCAGAAAAAAAAGAAGCAATTTGTAATATCGAAGCAAAGCAAAATACGAGCATAAACAAAACGAGTGGAACGAAATTTGGAAACAAAACATATTTAAAGAACGAAGTAACGAACAATTGTTGTGTAAAAGAGGGTTTTGTTTTGATCTGCCCCTAGTGTGTAGAGATTACCAAAACATACGAGATTTCCATACGATGGCGATGCGCAAAATGGCGAAGAAAGCGAAACCAACACAACTAATATGGCACTATATACATGCAGTAATGAATTCTTTGTATTAATGAATACTATAATAATCACTCCTGGCGCGGCCCCGTTGTTGTTGAAGAAGCGCAGAGAAGAGAATGTTTGTATCGAACGATAAAATGGCGATCGTGTAAGGACAGCAGAGCAAGCAGCAGATATCAGCATGCAATGGTGTTAGAGAAGTGAAAAACAAAAACAAACACACACACACATACGTGCAGAAACATAAAATCCATATTTATCAAAGCAATGTGAGTTTATATAATAGTATATATAACTGTGAAAGTAACAAAATACACAGAAAACCCACACACACACACACAAGTTGTGTTTATTAGGAGAAAAATAGCGTATCAGCTAATACGAGAATGGTAAATCAAATTCAATATTAAAGGCAATATTGCAATTAAATGTGTGCGAGAGAGAGAGAGAGAGAGAAAGAAAGAGAGAGAGAAAGAGAAAAAGAAAGAATGAGAAAACGATCCAATAGGGCAAAGATTTTGTCTAGTTTGTGTAAAAAGTATCACAAATCCTGCTACTATTACTACTGCTATTGCTGCGGTTGCTTTGATCGTTTGCAGGGCTGCTAGATTGGGAAACATTTTGTAGAGGATAAATATTTGTTTTCGGTTCCAAATTGTAGATTTAAAACAAAAAACAAAAGAAAATGCGTGAAAAATTTAAAACCTCCCGGTTGGCCTTATAAAATGAAATTGTTTCTTTGTCCATTGTTCGGTGGTGATAACATCCCATTGTCACCAGAAAAGTCGTTGTCGTTGCAATCGAGCGTCTCGAACGGATCGAAAGAATGTAATTTCTCCCCATAAAACTCGTCAAACACCTCGAAAAGTAGAAGAAGAACCCCGAGAAGAATGTTTGCGCTTCCTAGTGTTTCTCACTCTTTGGAATGTTCACACGAAGGCAGGAGGAAGAACTGCTGCCCCCGGGCCCCGCGTTGTTTGGTGGGTGATGCATTTCATTCGAACTTTAGCAGTGCTTTTGCTATTATAATTTTTATAAAATTATCAGCTCTATTGCAAAAACAAACACGAAAACGAATGAAGTAGAGAGACACGAGGACGAACGCCGGTGTGCTGGTGGAGATTGTGCGGGGCAAAAGAAAGCAAAGCGAGCATCTTATCTTGTGCTTTTGTTTTTCGTTTGTCATGTTTTTTTTTGTGTAATAACTGTTGTGTCGTTTTCCAATCTTTCCTCAACGTACAATTTAACTTTCTTCTTTATATTAGCGTGCGTGTGTGTGTGTTGTGTATGCATATGCATACATTGGTTGCTAACTTCCAACAGTTTTCTAATGCAATTTTGGTGTTGCAAAAAATGTGTGGGCAGCGTTTCATACAGTACTGAACTGCGAAAACATTCGAAAGGAAGATAGAAAGACGCCTGTGCGAAGGTGGAGATCATATTAAATTTTGGTTTGTGTCTGTACCAATCAACTCCAAAAACATTTCCACACACACACACAAACGCATGAATTACACACCATATAAGCGAACATGTATCTCCTAAAAACAAAACATAACGGAATGATTTTTTTCTCTTTTGTAATAATACATTTTAATTTAATAAAAAAACAGCTTGCTTTGATTTTTATATCTAACATCCGAAACATGAAGTTACCAATCAATTAATCTTTTGTTGGAGGTTTTACTCTTGTTGTTCAATGTATATTTTTTCAAACAAAAGTATATTTTTTTCAAATTCAAACGAAGCGTAGAAATTCTGCGTTTAGCAGAACGAAAATTGAAATTATATCACCTTGACTTAAAAATTGCCTCATTGCATGACCGTACACTTCGCCCTGTGTGGCGAAAGATAGCTGGAGTGGGAATGATTTAAAAATAAATACTTTTGTGATTGAAATATTTCAAATGACTATGATGAGAAACCCTGCACCAGTTTAGTACTATATTGGTACACTCAAGAGAGAGAGAGAGAGAGACAGCTATCTCTACCAGCTAAATAATCATGCTTTCTTGTTTTAAAATGTTTGAGTGCATTGTGGATAAAGCGAGATAGTATGACGATTTTGATCGTTGGGATGTCACTTTCACACACTGGGATGGGCCACTTGATTAGTAATACCTCCGTATTTGGATGCTCTCCTGTTACTTAAAACGGTAAAAAGGATTCAAATGAGCTGCCCTGTGATCCCGGATCGTGTTCGATTTGATTGTCCCTGCCTGTTTGGATGCTCTCCTATTACAAAGAACAACTACTTTGATCAATTAAGCCACTTGCACCAAAAAATATTGCTTTCTCATTTGGATGCTCTCCTGTTACTACGAACGACTATACTGATCATTCTAGTGTGTGAACAAGACGAAAAAAAATATATGGCTGTGTTACTTGCTCCTCATTTTGATGCTCTCCTGTTACTAAGAACGAGCGAATTGACTATACGAGCCGCATACAGGACGAAATTAAAAAATGGCTTGCTTCATTCGATTCGTACGTCCATTGTGAAAATTTTGTTGTTGATATAAAGGATTTTAGGTTGAATTGAGTCAACCTTACTATTTTTTTGTGTTGTTTTGAAATATATTTATGATAATAAATACTTACGACACTATTGAAATGGTTTCGTCGTTTTCAGCGTATGTTTTTAGCATTCTGTAATTATTAAATGTTTCCATCCCGTTTGCTATCCAAACTGCCAATTCAAAATACCAATAAACGCATTTTGTGCACAGCAAGAAATTTTCTTCTTTTATTGTTGTATCATTTTCACTGGGGTACAAAATGACAACTGGATGACAGTTCTCAGGAGGACAGAATGATTTGACAGATTGCATGTTGTGTTGTGTTGTAAACAAATCGGCATCGTACATCTCGCTGTAGTACAGCATTTTTTCACATTTTGTCGTTATTTCTTTCAAACAATTGGCAATGAAAGCCATAATCCAACGTGTTACCACTGCGAAAGTGATGGGTAAGTCCGTATTTTACGATTTATGCTCTTTTTCGATTCAATTTATCAAGAACGCGTCTTTGCAGTTGGTGACGAAACGGTAAGCTCGATTGGCCGTGGGCTGTGCGTGTTGGTGGGTATCTCCTCCGATGATAATGCAAACGATGTGGAGTGGATGTGGGTATGCAATAGAAGCTTAATTTTTCCTCCCCGTTTACGATGAATTAATGCTTGTCACGCATCTTTTTGTAGCGCACGGAAGTTACTCAATCTTCGGCTGTTCGATGAACCGTCTACTGGAAAACGATGGACAAACTCGGTCGTAGATCAGCAGCTGGAAATACTGTGCGTTAGTCAGTTCACTCTGTACCATCGGTTGAAGGGCAATAGGCCGGACTTTAGCCGGGCAATGCAGGGACCGGAAGCCCAGCAGTTGTACGGAACGTTGCTGAAGCAGTTGCGTGATCAGTACGCCTCGGAACGCGTACTGGACGGTCGGTTTGGGGCAATGATGCAGGTGCACATACAGAACGATGGACCGGTCACGCTGGAAATCGAATCGCCCGCACAGAGTGAACAAGAGCGCCAAAAACTACAGCGATCGTTGGAGCATAAAGCGAAATCGGTTGGCAAAAGTGCTGGCAAATCGAGCGCTGAAGGACCTTTGTAGACGATTACTGATGCAGAATGAAACCATATTAGGTGGTTTATATACTATTTAATTAGTTTGTTTGAATAAAATTGTTGCTTTTTGTTTGCAGTTGTATAAAAATCATAAATTACTTCCTTTACCTTTTTCACTTATACGAGAATAAGAAATAGGAAGGTCATCAAACAGCATAAAATGACAAAAGTAAAGCAACCACTAGTTCAACAGTTTATATTTTCTTCTTTCCTTTCACCGTTCTCCACTGGTTCGTCGCGCATTGCAAACACCAAAGCGCTGCTTCACAGTACATAATAAATCGGAGCTTTTTAGATGATTTGTTTTCGCTGCACAAAACAGGGAAAACAAACAAAACAAAAGGCAAGTGATATTAAAACGAAACTTATGTAAAACTCTACAGGAATGAGAGAGAAGGTAAATACACCACTCGCACAAAACATGTGGCAACCATTTTTTTTCTCATCTTCCTTCTAACTAGCACTCGGCACGCGCTTAGCTAATTGTAAATTCATCTACTTAATCTAAGCCTAAGTACATAAAAAAAGGGAGGAATACTTAAGGACAAACATGATGGTGGTGGAATAAAATACATAAAACGTACAACTTTACTACAATCTAATAAAGGGAGAAGACAACGAAACGGTTTTTCGTTTCGTTCTTGTTTTGTCGTTTGCATATAATTCTACTAAAACCAATCGTACTTCTTTCGCCATTTCGTTTGCAACATTCTTTCACAGAGAGTGCTTTCTTTGTGTCTCTTTTGTTTGCTGTGGGTTTTTTTACATATATTTTTACATTTGCTTTCGCTTCGCTTCGCTTTTTGCTGCTCTTGCTACACTCTTCTTTGAACTTATAAAAAATTTACTCGATTTTTCCTTCAATTCCAATTCTTTCCTTAACGTTCTCCATTTTTATCACTTCATACATGCTGGGAAGCGTTTTACATTAATAACAAATAAAATTCTTACTTTTCTATCTGCCAGCCATTGTTTTACACACAATTAAAAAAAATACTCTTCCCACGTTAAGGGAAAATAATAGTAACCAAACAGAAGCTCTTAGCCGAAAAAGGGTGTAAGCAACACAAATTAATGTATTAATTACCCAGGCGAGCGGTAATATGCTGATTGTTTGACCCATGTGTTCAATTCAAGCATGCAGGCACCTTCTATTTCAATTCCTTCCTCTAACATTATCCTCCTCTTTTTTTCCCCCTTTTCTAAACTCATACAACTTTAACAAAGTTTAAATCAGGGCGGTTGTTTTGTGTTTGTTTTACTTATTTATCATAGCTATATAATCTTCTCTTGTTTTGTTTTATTTTACTGTTTTGCGTTCATATTTTTACTGCTTTCTTCTTTCTCGTTTTGCTTTTCTGTATTGTTATTATGTCTTTACCTCTAAATGCTCGTTCGTTTGGTATATCTGTACGTGTTGTGTATGTATGTTTTACAATATGTTTAAGCTCTTTAGATTGTTCTCTTTCATTTCTGTTTTCTGTTGTTGTTGCTCTTTTAGCCGTCTTATAATCTTTCTCTTGTTTTTATATTCATATATATATATATTTACTTTTTGCCCATTTTTTCCACTTGTTTCCAAAACGATGTTCCATTTGTAATGTATTTTTTTTTATCTCTTGCTTGCTATTTTAGTTATTTATTTAGAATTGTTTGTATGATGTGCTGTTTACGGTTGTGTTGAGTTTTGAACTCGTTTTACTTTTCTATTTATTTAGTTTTTTTATTCAATCTTTTCTTTGCGAAAGACGTGTAAAGAGATGATGAAGTAAAAGGGTGTACTGTGTCGGTGTGTGAGTGTTGATGGTGTGTAAAAAGATAGCAAGAATATTCTATTGCTACTCGTGTATATAATATAGGTGAGTGTGTATATTTTGCGTAAATATATCCATCTTTTCTTATGAAGTGGTTGCGCTAAACACAATTCAATAAAAGATCAAACACCTCAAACTACCATCCATTCCATCATTCTCCTAGTAAATGGTTTTGATTTTGTCCTGTTTCTGCTTTTACCAACGCAAATTAAACGTTTCTCCACCGGATACAGGGATTGCAGAGCATAAAAGGAAAAAGCTACACAAACAAACAAAACAAATATCGAAAGAAAAAGCAAATCTGTATTAGGTCTGCAACTAAGTAACGACTTCGATTTTTCTCAGAAGAATTTCTTCAATTATAGTAATTTTATTAAAAATAATGAGTCATACAGTGTATTTCCCAATAAGTTTTTATGGCTCTTTTTACTGTCTTTCTACCAATGTAACGTATAATGGTCTTTTGAAGCAATCGAAAGATGGAGTCATTTTTCGACGAGTTTCGACGAGCTACTGGCCAACCATAATTGCGTAAAAGGAAACAGAATACACCATATCTTCATACACAAGTAGTTGATGTTCGTCACAAATAATCAACGCACAAGCCAACACATTGTTGAGTAAAATAACTCCAGAATGATTTAGTTCGCCATTAGTGAGTTAAGATTCGTCAAACTAACAAAAAACTCACCCAACAATAATTTAAATCATTGTGGAAGAGTGTTGATAGTAGGCACGAAGGACTAAAACACAAAGTCAGTCATGAGTTAAATAACTTTTCAATAATTAAATCATTACTATGAGTTAAATCACAAAAGAGTGAGAAATACTCATCTTAGAGACTTGAACTAACTTACTTTTTAGTAAAATTTTGAAAGGTTTCAGCAGCGTTCTTTAAATGATATTTTCGTCTCATTCCACTAACTCATAGTAGTTGATGCAGATCGAGTCCCACCAGCTTATTGTCTTCCAACGTGTTCGGCCTTGCATCGCAAGGATTTATCGGTCAACTTTGAGAAACATCTCTGTACACATGAACAAGTCCGTCGATAAGCTTTAGCTACCGTTTGGCTCGCTTAAATAACAAAAAGAAGCATCAATTCTCTCAAATGATAAAGCAATTTGTTGCCATACGTACCCCAGTAGGATGATTCTACATAAAAAAAACCGTTCGTTATTTAGTTGCAGACCTAATAACAAGCTTCACACGCATTTCTGTGCCACTTCTCCGTTCCGTGCGCGAGAGAGTCTAACGTACGCCTATGTTTAGCTTTATATCGTTTGTAAACTTTGTCGAGCATTTTGTTTCGGTGTTTGTAAAAGTATTGTCTCAAACTTTCCACCACTATGTTTGCATTGGTGCACGGCTTTTGCCACGGTTCGCTACGGTCGGCTACGGCTTGCACAAAGAATCCAAAGCGAGAAGCCTGCGGTTGTATTTGAATTTGTGGATTAACTACGATTTATTATGGTGGCCATCTCTTATCGTCAGTCCATCATCCTCATTGGATGTGGCGTGAAGCAGCAGCAGCAGCAATACTAGCGTTAGTAGTAGTAGTAGTATCAGCAGCAGCAGCACTAACTACAGTCGGCCGTTGACGTGAACCGGTACGGCAAAACACCACCCGGCAGGACCTTTAGAAACCCGAATAACTTTGCTGAGGCAACGGTTCGTTAGCAGTTGTATGCAGATGTTTGTTTGTTTGCGCGCCTATTTACTACGGTTTGGCTTATCCTTTTGCTGTGTCTTTCTTTGCTGGTTTTGTAGTTGCTAAAAAAAACACACTAGTTGCTCCATGTTTCGGCGCGGAATAAATTTAAATGACTGTACATTTTGAAAAACGGACTCCCCGGACTGTCGAGGGAGAGTGCATTTTTACCCTGATGCACCCACACTATTAGAGAGCATCAGGGAAAACCCATTTACATTTCGGTTTTTTTGTTTGTTTGTTTGTTCTTTAAATCATAATTTTGATATTTTTCGTTTGTTTTTTTTTTTTAATGGTTTTTGGTGTTTCATTTACATGATATAGCTGTTTGTGTTGCTGATACTCGACATGTTTTTCTTTTTTAAATATTTCTAAGGGAAAGTCGGGCAAACAATTAAAAGGTTTTAAGTATCAAAAACTATGTTAAATGTGTTTTTTTAAGAGCATACATTTTGATATGTATTGAAAATTGTAACCAATAACATACAAAAAAATGTGTAAAAGATTTTAAAAATCTATTTTGAAACCGTTTCCGCAGGGGGCAACAATGTTAAAGGTTTTCAGTATGGAATAAAATCATAAACGAAAATGTATAACAAATTTCTCTCGCGTTTGAGTAGATGCTACTCTCCTAAATAAAGGAGGAAATAAAAGGCAACAAAATGCGCTCATACATACATTACACACACGCACACACATACAGAAGCGTACTCCTTAAGCACGAGGCCATCACGATGCCTCTCACACACGGTACACACACACAGGTGGTTTAAGTTTCGTTCAACGCGGACACGCGCGTTGTTGTTGTTGGTGTAATTTGTTGTTTTGCTTAAATTATGCTACGAAAAGAAAAACGATCCGTTTACTATGCTTATGCTATTACTATTAACAGCTTAACTTACTAAGAAAAACGAGAAAGGTCCTATGTTGCGCTGTCTTTTCTCGCTTGCCTAACAAGTAAGGGACGCACGAGTAGTACAAGTAAAAGCAAACGAAACATGAACACGCACAGTAAACACAGGTGCCTTAATAAAGGAGGGCCTTCAACCCGTTCAAACATCGCTAGAATAATCTCTTTTTCACCACCGGCTACAAAACTAAAAATTTTTCGATTCTTACTTAAGCTTTTATGTATGAAATCTACAGTTATCTCTTATATTGCGTCGGTTTTGCTTTGCTTTAAACTATATACTTAATGATTTAAAAAAGGGACCAAAAGTAGTATTGCAAACTATTTAAAAATCGCTTACACCGTATTCCTTTTGAAGGCCAAATCCCGCGCGCTACCCAACCTTGTACGGCTGGTGGAATTTTATATTTAAATAAAGCAGTGCAGGTGTGCACTGCTCCGTTCGAAATCCATCTGTACCGTGTCCACACACCCACACACGTTCATGGTGTGGGTGTGTGTCTGTGTGTGTGTGTGTGCTGGGGATTAAAAGAAGGAAAGCTGTATGCAAGGATGCTGCATCAAAAAAGCTCTTTTATCTTGCGCAAAACCTTGCAACGCGTACGGTTGAGGTGCACACGTGGTGTTTGAAACACACTTGATGGCAATAAAAGCACAAGGCTGAAGGCTGTACAAACCGAGCGGGTCAACAATGGGATATTACGGTTCCACACGCTAGGAAGTTGCATTTCCGTGTGTGGCAATGAGGTACACCGATGGAGAGAAAGAAGTTAAATTGCAACTATTCGTACCATTTGTAATAAATATAACAAAAAGGCTATAAACATCTACTGTATGACACACATACCCCTGCGAGCACACATACACACACACACGCATACAAACGGGATTTCTAAACTGGGCAAGAAGATTGTTTTTTAAAGCATTTGTTTGTCACTTTACGCACGAAGCACGAGCGAACAGTTAAAGTGTAAAATGGCATTCACCTCCAAGAAAACAAAGCCGAGGTTTGGGGAGGAGTTTTTTTTTCCTACACCTTAACTTTGCCGACAAACAGACGGAACCGGTTTGTCGTAAAGTAAATTCTAAAACTTAACTTTAATGTTAAACCAACAAACGTAACCAACATTATTCGATCCTTCCCATTTCGTACAGCAGCGCCGATTTCGTCGTTCTTGTTGATCTTGTTTCATTCGAATGTCCCAGTGTGTGTTTGACATTTGTGTGGACATTGTTTGGACCCTAAAAATTTCTTCTTTTTTTCTTCCCTTCTCTCTTACGTGGCCATTCCTGCGTTCCATTGCTTCCGGTGCTGTGATGATGGTACGCTTTACCAACATACTTTCGAAACGGTGGCACGCAGCAGCAACAACAGGAAGTCCTTTCGCTGCTCGGGAGTCAGTAAAGGGAAGTGTGGGGACACGCGTAAAGAGGAAGCTATTTCCACGCACACGTGTGCGTGTTTGTGTGGGTGTGTATTTTTTAATATTTTCCCACTGTTGCTTTTGTCCCCCCCTCCCATTCAAGCTGCTCTGCTGTCGTCTGAGATCGCGTTCCTAAACCGCGGTTCTCGCTTCGTTTCGTTTTTCGTGTTCTCTCCATCTTCTTTGTTTGCAAACTGTACGCCGCGCGCTCTCTTACCAACGATTATCACATTTGAGAATGGTTACCATCATTTTGATTACAAGAATAATATCCGCCCCCAAACCGCCCGTGTGCCTCACGCGGTCGTGTGTTTTTGGCCGACTGCGGACTACCCCCGGAAGTGGTCCCGAGATCGCCGGCAACTGGTGGTTGGTAGCATATCATTTGCACCTCCTAAACCCATACGCCGTGCGGATTTTTACTGGTCGGGACCGCATTTTCCAACTGCCGCGGGGATCCAATCATGCGCCGGGTGCTGCCAGGCTTTACCGAGCCGACTGGAAATGGGGAAAATATGCACAAGGGTAAGAAAAACAAACTTAACAACTTGAGGTAGTGTTGGGTAAATCTGAACATTCACTATAAATATTCACAAATCTTTAAAGGTTCAACAATATTGCAAGTTTTCTTAAAATAAGCATAGTTAAATTTCTAAAGAATTGTAACACTCTGAAGATTTCAAAGCAAGTTTTCTCTTTTGTAAAGTTCTAAAGATTCTCTGTGTGTGATGTTAAGTGTTACGAATATTTGACAATTTAAACAATCGATAAAAATTCTAAGAATGTATAGATGAATGTAACTCAGAATATATAACATGCCAATGAATCCTTGATCATTTAAGATTCTCTTAAATTTCCTCTAAATTCCTAAAGTAAGGTCTCTAAAGATTGGTGCTAATTTGAAGATTCTCGATTGAAGAATCTCTATAGGTTCATGAATCTTGAAAGTTTTTTAACCATTAATGCAGATTAGAGCATTTGAAAGCGAAAAATTGTATTAGTTTTATAAATATATAAAAACAAGAATCGAAAATCTCTAAAGAACTCAACTTTTGAAGGTTAAATAACTTCTGGAGGTTCAAGAATCTCTACAGTTCCTTGATTTTTTTTAATTCCTCAAAGTTTCCTCAAGAACTTTAAATCTCCAATGAGTAATGCACCAGATTGAAGTATTTCTTAATATCCAAAAAACTCATTCTTGAATCTGAGTTCTGAGTTATGAATCTGATTCTTGAGTTATGAATTTGTTTATTTTTGATTTGTGATTTCTGTAATATAAAATTACAAAACAATCAGAGATTCTGTGGTTAAAAACAAATTTCATCTTCAGAGCGTTGATTCTAATGATTCTTTGCTGAAGATCCATTTCAATTGCCATCCTCAATAATACATGCGATATACCACCACTATCACCGCCATCTCTACAAGCGTGTAACATAACAGCACCAAAACCCCATGCAGGCGTGACCGTAAGGAATTTCGGAAAAGAAAGAAAAAAAAAAGACGATTCTTACACTCGGACTCACCTTCCAGTAGGTGGCGCACCTCGTCCGCGGGCGGTACCACCGCCAAGCTTTGCAGGTTGACCTCCTTCATCTCGTGCACCAGCTTCTCCACCTGCTTCTTCTTGTCCGCGATCGCACCCTCGAGCAGCGTCACCTCGCCCTTCAGCTTCTCGTGCGCCTTGTTCGCCTGGTCCGCGCTCTGGACCGCCAGGTCGATCTCCACCTGCAGCCTGTCAACTTCACACATTAGAGCCCGCTCCAACAGCTGTTGTCGGTTCGGATCGTACTGTCGACTATACTTGCGCTGCTCCACCAATATCTCGTCCATCAGCAGCCGAATCTTGTTCTTGCACTGCAGCAGCTCCGTCTCGCAGTTCGCCAGCTTCGACCGCAGCAGCGTGATCTCCGACTTCAGGGTCTTCTCCTGCTGCCGGACCAGCTCGCTTTCCTCCTCGACGTACTGGTACGCCTGCAGCTGGTCGCCCGTCTGCCGGTACTGCTGCTCCGTCTTGCTGATCTCCTGCGCGATCGCATCGAGCTGATCGGTCTGCTCGCGGCTGCGGTTCTCCAGATAGACAATCTCCGTATCGTACTGCAACAAACACAGAAAGGTGCCCAAAAGGTGGAAAGCATTTCATTAGCAAATGTTACACTTATTAACCGTGCGCTTCGATTTGATACCGGCAATCGTACATCGGACTGCTGCTAGTGGGAAATAACAAGCATAAATGTTATTACATTATTGGCATTCAGTGGGGAAAAGGTAGGGAAGGCATGCCGGGATAAGGATATGCGGGTTGAAGTGGCCACTCTGGCGAAAAAGGAGCCGATATTACGCCAATCATTTACAACACTTAACTACTTCCCCCGGGTTTTGCGTACGAGCGGAACGGATCGAAAGCCAAAAAGCACTTGACTGCGGAGAGCCATCCTCCTGAAGTACGCTCCAAGTGTCATTGTCTCCTTCTCGTCGGCATCATTATCGTCGTTCTTGCGGGCGTGCTTTTCCCCCACCCGTCCCACCCCCCCCCCCCTCTCCCACTCACGAGTGGTTCTGAGTGGCTTCCCAACACAACACAATAGAATTTTTCCACCCTTGTGCTGCCCTTGTTCTCGGATCGATTTCCGTTCAAAGATTTCGCACCGGAACACCTTCACAAGGCTGGTTCGGCTAGGGGAACATAGGAAATTGAGCCACAAAATGTGCGGGCACTCAAGCAACCGTAACGCAGGTGAAATCCATCCGCACAACTGTTTGCTTGCTGTCCGCAGCACGGCACACCTCGTGCTCGCGGAAGCTTTCTTTTGCAAATCGCACAACGCCAACCCAGCGATGAGGTGAACCCTCGGAACTAACAACGCCGAACGGCGGGTGGAGCAACTCACCTTGGACAGGTCCGCCTGCTGCGTGTTGATTTTGTCGCGCTGTAACTTGATAAGCTGCATCAGCTCCCGATAGCCGGTCACGTGCGGTATACTGTCGCTCGCACTACTCCCCCCGACCAGTATCTCTTCCGGTCCGGTGGGTCCAACCACTACCAGCGAGGAGACGGTCGAAGAGGCGGACGATGATCCACCGCCACCGGTGAGGTGGCTTCCTTCCTTCTCCTGCCGCCTGCCCTGCGTACTGCTGCCCGTACCACTGCCGGTACTGCTGAGACTGGTCAGCGTGTGCGAGAGTGGGCTGTTTCGGGGCGGCGGTGGATCCCGGTACGGCGGTGGCACCAGTGCCCCATTGGAGGAGATGCCCGTGATGGGCGAGTTGGTCGTGGAGCTGCTCCCATTCAGCAGGGACGGATGGTTGCTGGAGTTGTTGCCACCGCCGACGCTCGAGCTGCTGATGCTGCTAACACTGCTCGTGTCCAAATGTTGCTGATTGTCCGTGCACAGCAGATTCTGCAGCTGCGTATGGTGATAGTGACGTCCCATCGTCCCGACATGATGATGGTGCAGCAGCTGATGTTCCGGCTTCAGTGTCGCCCCGACGATAACGCTGCTGCTGCTGCTGCTACCCGGGCCGGCTGGTGGCTGTTGCGGTCCGGCCACCCCACCCGATGGTGACGTCGACGGTGGTTGCGTGACGCGCTCGTTCAACCCGTTGCTGAAGACGAGCCCGTTCACCTTGCGGTCAAGCGAACTGCGCAAATCGGCTGCATTAAATTCGCCAACCACATTGTTACCGCCCGGACCGGCACTGCTGCTGACCGATTGCGCTGTTGCGTGCGATTTGGGTTTCTTGATCACGCTTGCATACGTTGCCTCGACCGGTGTCGTCGTCGTTGTCGTCCCGGTTGTGCCCGGTGGTGGTGGTGACTGTTGCGTGCGATTTGGGTTTCTTGATCACGCTTGCATACGTTGCCTCGACCGGTGTCGTCGTCGTTGTCGTCCCGGTTGTGCCCGGTGGTGGTGGTGACTGTTGCGTGGAATGACTTTGATGATGGCCACTAGTTCCGGATGCAGCGCTACCGCCGCTACCACCGATGCCACTGCTCGTGCTCGTATTGTTGGAGGATGCGTTCGAGCTTGAGCTGGCGGTACTGCTGACACTGCTGCTGGTGCTGCTATTGCTGCTGGTGCTGTGGTCACTCGACACCGTCGTCGAGACGCCACCTCCCTTCGCTAGCGCGACCGTCGTCGAGCTGGGCGAATGGCGCGGCACGTGGTTAAACTTTTGCTGGTGCTGGACAATGCCGCGCACGATGCCAACGTTTTGGTTCTGCTGGTTTGTCTGCGCTTGATGCTTCTGAGATTGCTGCTGTTGGTGGTGCTGCTGCTGCTGATGATGATGCTGCTGCTGCTGCTGTGCATGATGATGGTGCTGTTCCGTCTTTCCGCTTGATCTGAAATGAGCAGCAACATAAAGACAGGCACGGTTAGAGCGGAGTAATTAATTGTTTGCGATTGGTTTTGTGGGCTACTAGCGGCAATGTGTCCACGTCCTTCTTCGTCTCTCGATGGGTTCGGTTTTCGGTTCCCAAGCACTGCCGTTCGGTAGCAGGATGCAAACGCGGAATGCATCGTACAATGTGTTGTGCGGAAAAGCAATTACGGTTCGGAAAGCGACAGTACGAGCAGTGCGAGCGTTTAGGGCGCCATATGCTACCAAAACTGGTTGTTTCCCGGTTGCAGCGACGCAAAACTTATGGTTCTTCGAAACCCGAAACCGTAAGAAACGATTCCGATTCGCAACGGACCATGTGCACAAGACAGCGCTAGAAACTAGCGAACCCGTTGCAAATGAGATGAGTTTTAAACGATAGCCAAGATTTATGAACTATTGCAGCAAAATGCATGCCGGGAATTGGAGTTTTGAAAATGAGCTTTCTTAAGAAAGGAGATATATATATATATATATATATATATATATATGTAGTCAGTATGTTCGTTAGAAGGATGCATTTGCTTGAAGTTTTATATCTCCGAAATGTCTGCTATAAAATCTAATCCAGTCAGCAAATTACGAACATAGTGCTGTAAGGAATAATGTAGTCTAACTCAAAAGAAAGTTTTTTATACAAAATCCCCTCAACTTTTCGCAATTCTATTAACCATGCTGTTGAGGTGCAAAAAGGAATTATCTACTGGTTCGGATTTCGTGGTTGTTGGAGGATCGTCTTACACCTTTGGCTTCCAATTTGCAACTGTTTATGCTAATGTTAATTTGTCTTTGTTCATTTTAGTTTAATTCATTTTAGTTAAGTTCATTTTATCCTAATAATTCATTCAATTAATCACATGCTGACTTTAAATTCTTATCAGCCATCCTTAATCGATCCTTAAATAGATCCGTCGAACATCGTTTATACTAAATTTTAAACGATTGCATATTAATAAATTAAACATGTGCTATTTTGCTGTAAATTCAAAATCCAGATCGTTCAGTATTAAATATTTGATCTTTAAATAAATTAAATTTTGTTACTAGAGCCGAAACCAAAGAAAGGTTCGTTAAATGTAAGTGATTGTAAGTGATTTTTTAATTTTATGCTTTTTAACATACTTTTGCATGGTTATTTCAATGTATAGAAATAAAAAGGACAAAATATATATTTTTGTAATGATTAAAAAATTTTTATAAACCTTAAAAATGATGTAAATTGCATTAAAAATGATCGTTGCAACACGTCAACATCGTCATACCCACGAATATCCCGGCAACAATTTGTCGTCGCTAAACATCACGATTCTCATTTGTTTAGCTTGTGTAAATCATCTGTCTTGGGCCTTTTTTTTCCTACAAACGGCCACATTTGTTTGTTATTGTTCACGTAACAACAAATAATTAAAAATACAAACTACTCAAGACACAAGAAGCAAGTTGCGCGTAGTACAGCATTTTTCCACGAACCGAAGTGGTAATAAATCTTTCAAGCTACCATCATCCAGCAGTTGGGGAGTTTGGGACAGTTCCTGGCTGCATGCAAGACCTGCTGTAGAAGGCTGGGAATACAAAAAAAAAACCTTCCCGGAAAGGACAAGTGTTTCAGCTTTCTTCTCTGAACATTTCCGCTAATTCCTTTGGGATTCTGCGAGCTTTTTCTTGGAAAGGAAAAGTGAACGAACTTTTCTTTCAAATGCACCATAAATAACGTTTTGCAATCACTCACACCGACAGGGTGACGTGTCCCCATCGGTCGTGTGACAACGTTTCAAACGCCCCCAATTTGTCGCTCTCTTATCCCTTTAAAACCACGTGTTCGATACACCTCTTTTCGCTGCTGGTTGCCTTTTTATTGTTTGTCATTCATCCTAACAAAGTAACAAAACAAAACAAAAAAAAAACAACCACAATGTTTGATGGTTTGTTGTGTTGAGGTTTTGCGCGACCCGGCCCTGATGATGATGATGGCCCATCGTCAGCTGACGAACACGATTTATCAATTTTCCAACCATTTATGTTGTACGCCATGAAATGTGACAATAATGTCACTTTCCTAGTGTATTAAATTCGAATCGAATTTAGTCGACGCGGGTGCCACACATCACACTGCTTGTGCACCGAAGGTACACACACACACACACACACACACACACACACACACACACACACACACACACACTTCCGGTGTAAAATTCATCGTAAAACGATAATGTTGACACGAGCCCAATCACGTGACACTCAGCGAAGAGCTCATTTTCACAACAATTCACCGTGACACACACACACACACACATACATATGAGGACACACATACAAAGAAGAAGAGTGACGATTGGCTTGTGGTTGTGCTTGTTGCAGGTTGTTAGGGGTATTGGGCATTGGAAGAAGCGGGAAACTGTTCCTTCCGCTTCTTCCGGTGCCGTGCTATCAGTCTGCGAGACGACAACCATTTAAGGGTGTCGTTAAAATGCATAAATTCCAGCGCTAACTGAATTCTGCAAAGCTATGAAATGTCGTGGCCAAACTCTCCTATCTCTCTCTCTTTCTTTCTCCTCTTAGCTTTGCCCCTCTTTTTCCCAGGAAAAAAAACAAGTGTGAAAAAGCGAGTTTTTCTAGATGAATTTTCCGCGAACAATGAAACAGTTGCGTCGCAGGACGTTACCTAAAGGACCTAAAGTAAAGTCTTGCGGGAATGCATCTCATGGGATGATGCTAGTGACCAAAGCAGAAACAGGAAAACATTCAAGAAATTTAATTCCAACACACCCCCCTCCCCCAACACGTGTTGTCCTCCTTAATTTGTGTGCCTTCTTTCCCCCCCCCCCCCCTGAAGTTATTGCTGTAAATTTTTGCTTTAACAGATTTTCCGCCACTCCTACGAGGCACCATCCCAACCGCCCCGAGCGCGCCATTTGCGTAAACGTTTAGCCATATCGTTTGCGTTTTTGCTTGGAATAGATTAATGCGATATGCGGCAGGAAGCTCATTCGAAGCAGTGACACACACAGTCCCGAGAAGAAATTTGTGTCATTTTTACAAAGCATAACAAAGTTGTAAAAATGAAAAGAGCAAAATTTGGTGTAAAAAAAAAATAGACGGCTTTAATTTCTGCCGTCCCCAAACCAAAAACAAAAAGGTGCAGGACACACAGGAAGCAGAAGGAAGGCAGAATGTGACGTTGTCCGACCATTGCCTCAATCGAAGCCAATGTTCGCGAAATTCATTAGTGTAGCTTGGGTGTATGTCGATTTCATCGCCCATGTCGCACCAAATTGAATGTGCCTCCCTCCCCCTTCTTCCCCCTCCCCCGACCACCAAAACCAAGCCGCGCCGACGGGAACGTGGTAAAGGAGCGCGTAAAACATGCACCAAACCGAGCTCGGTGACAACGTGTTTAATGCGATTAAAAACATTGGCTCGCCACAGATTCAATTAACACTTTAATCGAATTACGACCCGCCAGACGCATGGTGTGGTACACAACACCCTGTCGGGTACCCATTTGGCCGGTTTGCAGTGCTCGATATGCGCGTACGACCGACGCACGTATCATCGCATCCATGTGACCATGTGCCCAACCCGGACTGGAGCAACACAACGCAGGAGGAACCGGAACATTCCATTGGATTGCTCTTTTTCCCGCAGCTACGGTGGGTGCTTTTATGTGCCGGTTTGGACACGGCACAGGTACCTGTACCGTTCCGCAATTGACTGGGTCCGGTGCGTACGTGTGTGCAAAAACGCCATCAACCGCACACACACACGCGCGCGCGCGCGCTCGCTAACCACACAAATCGCGGAACTAATCAACATCCATTCACGGCCGGTTGGGGTTAGTGTTCGTTTTACGACGCGATAAACCATCCAAACACCTGTCATCGTTGTGCCCGGGCAGGCTTTGGTTAGCCGTACGCGGAAACTAACCAGCCTGCCCGCATCCGATTCCGATCCGATGGAGACGCCTGGTGGTTTGTTTGTTTAGCCGTTTTTCTTACCTTTTAGCTGCTAGTGCCGTTTCCTGCCAACAAACACCCACCACCCCAAAACACCTTTCACCTTTTCTCCCACCCCCCCCTCCAAATGTGGACGGAACGGTGATTCAACGTGCGGGAACGCGAATCTAGCTTAAGCCTCTGCCGAGTGGGTGCTAATCTCTAGCCTAATCCACCCAATTCCAACCCGCCAGACAATATAATCAGTGGAATTAACGGCTGCGGGGTGTGTCGGTTTTCCCCCCCCCCCCCCCCCCCTTTTTTTCTCGGTTTTTCCCGGTACTGTAGCACCGACGGCAGTATGCAACCGAAAAACCGCGACCGGCGAAGCGGAAACCAAGAACGATATGCGTGTAGCGAAAGTGCTTCATACTGTCAAGGGTTCTCCGGGTTGTTTAGTGGGATTAGTTTGTGGTTCGAGCATAACTTCCCACCAGATTTCAGGGAATAGTTGGGCTGTTGGGTGATCGAACAGGAGCGTTCTTGAGCGAACTAGCAGAGAGTGCAGAGAACGTGAGAAGAAGCAATATTTTGGAGAATATTTTGTGTTTCAAATGGAGGTTTGAAAATTCGAGACTGCATGGGAATGTTTTACGATTAGATAAACTAATTATTTGAAATTAAATACTTTATTAGTTCATTAGTTTTGTTTTGTTTTATTTTTTTTTTTTTTTGGTGCAATGTTCAAATACTTTTTATGTTTAAAAATTCGTTTAAAATAAATTATTTTTGTTTCGTCATAAATAGGCTCTTAAAAACAAAAGAGAATCTATTCAGAGAAGTTATTCATATAGATTACTTATACAGCCATTCTAACCATAAATCGTATCTCATGTTTCATACAAGAATTCATGATTTATGATGCATTTTATGCAGTTAAGACTAATCTTGCCATACTTGTTCCTTAAATGCATGAATCCTTAAATGCATGAATCGTTGGTATTTATTCAAAATTTATTCAGTAGTTAGCGAATCTTTATGAGTTTGTGAGATTCATGAAAGTTTAGCGACTGTCTAATGTCTAGGGCCGCATAAATTTTCATAGCAGCGATGCAGAGAAGTTTATTCGCGTTCAAATACGCCAACATACGTTTAAAGTAAATGTTGACACTAAAATCGCATAAATTAAATTTTTTTTCACCGTATAAAAATGCAAAAGAATGGCCAAAACGGTGGCCCTCAAGCGTAGGAAGAAGAAAAAACAAGTCATTTTCTTAGAAGAAAAATAACTTTCACACGAAAAAAATGGAACGAAACATTAACAGCACAACTTTTGCGCTAACAAGCTTTATGGAATAAAAATGTCACAAATATCAATAGTGTAGCAACGACGCATAAAATGGAGGAAAATTGCACCATTAGTGAATTGTTGATGACACACTACTGCTTTTGGGGAACCGGTGGGAAAGAGATGAAATCACCGAAATGCGTGTGAATGTGTTCCGCTCGAGCGAAAGCAAAAGTAAAACAAACGGAAGCGCGCCGGACCCGCAATAAGTCAGCGACGATGAATGGGCGTGTAAAAAAAGACAAAAGAAAAACAAGCAAGAGAGTGTAGACCACAAATCCGACCAAATGGTAGAATGATGAAGTGGCTCCAATCCCTGGCGAGTGGCGGGTAAAAGATCATCCATGACCGGCGCTACGCTTTTATCATAAATCAGCACTCAGCATTATAGTTTCGGTAGAGTAAAGTGCGTTTGTGTGTGGGCGTGTTAGTATTTCCAAGTCCCGGGAAGAGAAAATTGGCTCGCCATACCGGAGAGCGACAAATTCAACGGCATTCAATCCACCAAACCCAAGACGAGCGTTTTACCCACGGCACGGATGCAAATAAAGAGATTTTCCTCTTAGTTGCTCCGTATGGTGCCATACTTTGTGTACTTTGACCAGCATCGAAGGTTGGGGCGAAGGGTGGTCGGTAATAGGGCACATTAAGAATCACACCACACCAAAAGAGGGGGATTGACATGAAAACACGATTTAATGCAGAAAGTTGGATGGAAACGGTCATGGTAACAGTGTTAATAAAGATTGCGTTGCCGATGCAAAACGATCCTTCGTGTGCGCGATAAAATAAACGAGCAAATAATGCTAAGTAACGCTCTAAAACCATCATTATATTAGTGAATTTATCACACAGCGAACAAAGTCCCGCACAGTGCTTGACCACTGTTTGACCATGAAAAGAAAAACGCAAAGCAAAACATCACATTAGCGTAATGAATTGCATTTCGCGGAGCGAATGCTGACTCAACCGACTCGCTTTATTGCAGCAATCACATTTCCCAATGCAAATCAGCGAAGGATCGGCACCATCATCCTTCACGCTGATGGCGGTTGGTACTGAATAAACAAACGGCTATCCAACACCGTATGACGTTGCGGCCCGAATGACGGATTACAAAAGTACACGGTAACGAATTATGTGTCGTAAATTCGCTGCCCGGTACAAAATGCCCCCTGGAAAGGTGTGAGACGAAGTTATAAGCGAGAAAACCAGGAAGACCCGGCTTTTCCGTGTTTTACGAGAGGTGATAATGGAGCGTGAATTATTCTTTGCCACTCTGTCTCACCTCCTGCTCCTGAAGAACCAGGGCCAATTTCAAACAGCTTTTGGTGGGTTCCAAATTTTGAAGAGAGAAAAGTTTTTCAACCTTCGGGGGTCTATCGTTGCTGAGGACGAGGTAAAAACAAAATTGTAATAATTATATTGCAGTTTTCCCCTTTCGCCAGTGGCGGAAACGCTTTATGGCGAAATTATTAGCATAAGCGTTTAATGTAATTTTTGTTCCACCGGTCAATATCTTTTGCTTCATTCCTAAAAAGTTTCTATTAGCGTTTTGGTGGGTTTTAATCGTTCTACTTTAAGCCAATCTGGTGCAATCTGCTGGTTTAGGGTCACCAGTTAAACGCTGAATGGGACAAGAACAATAGAAAATAATTCCCAGATCTATCCTCTGAACATGTAAGTCTTTTCCTATACAACAAGTAAATAATTTACGAAAAATCTCTAACATTGCGCATCGAATAAATGTGAAATAAAAGTTAAGGCTAAGAAGAGCACTGCCAAACGAAAAGAAAGAATTTTTATCCAATCATCTTAATTTATTTATTCCCATTTATTCTTCTTTTGTGTCACTTCAACTTGAAGAGATCTCTATCTGCCATTTCTGGCTTATTTAAAACAAATTCATAATAACTACATTCAGCAGTTCAACAAACAAATGTAACCCCGTTGACGAGGAACTCTTCCAAAGAAATCATCATGGTTGATCTAATTTCAAAATGATGTTGGTTAAGTACATCAGACGCTCAGTTTGGGACTAAAGTTTTATCGTGCTACTTCTCCGAAAAGCCGTACTTCAGTATAAGCATTTTTTCCACTTAATAAAGCAAGGCACTTAAGAAAAACATGGTTCCGGCATGCGATTATCCATAACACAGTTCGTAGATTTCATCAAAAGACCAATGAAGTATAAAGCTTCAACACACCAAATAAAAAAAAAAAACCAAGATATTGCGCGGTTCATTCCCAGGCAACATTCCTATCCCCAACAACAGCGGAACTGGCGCTGGGAAAGGGATCATTTTTCAAATCAAACAAATTTGTCCAACTGAAAAGTCCCGCACGACCTTTGGCTGTTGTCATACATTCAATTTATGGATGGTGATGCGAATCCTTCGCCTTTTCGTGTTCCTCCTGGCCGCCGGAACACACAGCAACACACGTGTTATATAAAACAAAACAAAGCAGTCAAATAAACAAAATGGAACTAGAAATGGAAAAAAATGAAGAAAACACAATTTCCACTTTACTTCCTTACCGTAAGCAACGGACGGCTATTTTCGACAACAATTTCCAAGTAAAAAAGGATATTCCCGGGGTATGGGCTGATTTCGAAGGCCGGCAAAAATATTGCCATTTGTTCAATTTTTTACTAAATCCCAAACGGCATTGTTTTGTACCAAACACAAATGTAATATGGTGATGGTAACCGACGTGAAGAAATAAATTGCGTCAAGAAAACGGTGACCCTTTTTGTTTCTGTGTGACATTTCCACGTTACCTGCAAATGTTTTATGCGCTAGCAAACAAATCGTAAAATCTAATGCAATATGGAAAAGTTTAAAATCTCAAATTTTAACTACGCCCGATCAATGGACATAGCTTTGGCCTCTAGCACTATACGATCCTTTCTTTGGGACGAATCTGGAGCACTCAACCTACACATCCCAGCCATCAACGCTACAGCACTGCTGGTGAATCGGTATGTTTGCCGAACAGGATTGCCTGGGGGACGGAGCACGGCACATATCTTGTGCTGGTAACTCTCCCAACGCAAGCTCTATCTCGACAACATATCCTTCCCTGTGAACGGTGGTCCAGCACTTAGCGTACTTCCCAGCACAGGCAGACATAAACTCCAAAACCATTCGTCGCAATCTGATCGAGAGAATTCCGGATCCAAAGGTAGTCGTGGAGTCATCTTCTACAAACTGGCGATGGATCGGGAAGAACATCCATCACCAACTGTCCTTGGTCCAGAGGTCCACACTATAACTGTTGGTCAACAACAAGGTACCAAACGGGCTGCTAATGCAGAGGATCCTCGGCCTGCACAGTATGCTCCCAGCCAGAGACCCTGGAACACAAGTTTGCAAAGTGTTAGGTATCGAGGATATCTTATACTTGGAGCATACTGCTGCAAGAAATTGCAGTCATCGTTCCAAACCATTCCCTAAACCTCCCTTCCCTCCTCTTACCTGTCTTAAGTAACATTAGTTCAAGTAAGAGGACTCTTATCCTACGTTTGCTGCGCTTGATGTAACAATCCTTAAACGTTCTTTGTAAAACCCTGTACGTCTTCCTTTCATTTTTGTAAACTAGGATGTAAGTTATTTTTAATAAACGTTTGAATAAACGTTTGAAGCTAGCTTTAAAGATAAATTCTGAACCGTGTGATCATACAAACCAAGATCCGAATTGCAAACATTGCATAGTTCCGTGTGCCAATGTAAGCATTTTCCAATGCATTTTTGCTTTTCCCAGTGTGGAATGCAACGAGTACAGGGTGTACAGTGGCTTTCATCAGGACGTGGAAAAAGGGTAAAATGCCGATGCATACAGTTTGGGATGAAAAAAAAAACAAGAATTCCTCTAAACAAATCTCATTGGAAAAGGCAACAAATACTCAATACGTTTTACTGTAATGATTTCCGAAAGCATTATTTTAAAAGGAGTCTATAAAGCTTCCAAGATAGAGCATACATCGAATGTAGAACAGAACAGAGCACAAATACGTTACAGATAAGAAATTCGGATGCTTTCTGTTTTCATCTCCAATCTGTTCTTTTCACCTTCAATATGGTAGGTTAACGAAAAAAAACAACAACAGTGGAACAGTAAAAAGGAACACAGTTAAGGGATTTACAAAAGGATACGAGTGATAATGTCGAACCGAGATACACATTCTAAGCTGCTGCACAATCCGTTCCGGCTTTCGATGGGTTTTCTGGGTGTGAAAGTTAAAGGCAACAACTTTCGGCACACATACACACACACACAAACCCCCCCGGAACAAGTTTTGAAGTAGAACGGTAGAGTAGTCGTTGGTGTTGTGCTTTTTTTCTTTCTTTCTTTCCCTCCAAACGGCTCACTTGCAGCCGAAGCAACACAAAAAAGGGGGGAAGGTGGGCCAGGCGTAATACGGTAAAACGGACCGAAGTTGCTTTTATCAAGCCAACTCTTTTTTTCTCAAGCTTAGCTAGTAATAGTAGTGGCAGCAGCAGTGGGAGTAGACAAAACACAAAAAAAGAACAAAAAAAAAATAAGAGTGAAATCACAAATGCTGTGAATGCTCACCCGAGGATACAACTTTTATTGCGCTTGTAATTGTTTCGGTTGTTTCGGGCGGTCGGTCCGTTGACTTTCATTTCCGGTTCCGGTGACAGGAGGCAAACGGTTTCCGGATGCGAACCTTCACACACCCGAGTATGGTGGGTGGGGTGAGCTTTTTAACCTTTTTTTTTTGCTTTTTTTTTTATTTTTTTGTTCCTTCTCCTACTGCTTGTTACACAAGGCCAGCCAAAGGTGACACACCTGTAAAATGGGTTTTCTTGTTTTTTTTTTTAAATCGTGCAGTACACTATAGCAGATGCTTTGGTGCGGATGGTGTGCTTTGATTTTGGCTTTGGGATCATGGAGCGATGATAAAGAAAAAAAAAACCTGTAGAGCATTGAGTTCAACACTGTGTACCGGGCGTTAGCGAGCAGCAAAGGCAAGTGAACGAACGAGCAGCAAGAAGAAGAGAACCAAAAAAACCCGGTCCATCCAACTTTGATTAAACATCGGAGTCTGGAGCACCGTACCGTAAAGCGAAGGCAAGCGACCGTAACCGTGAAACCGCAGCAGGGTGACAAACGAGCAGCAGAGCGAGCGCCACGGACATATTAATCGAACGAGCTGCTTTTTTCGAACAGGTCGGAAATAGTAGTGTTTGTGAAGCAACTATCGTCACATATTAACACCATAATCCTGTCATTTGGTGAAAAAGTCGGGAAAATAAGCTTTGTTCAAAACTTTGCCATAATTGCTCTGCTAGGTTGCGCAACTTGTTAAAAGGATGTTTCGATACGCAGGCGAATTGAAGCACCAGTTTTGCGAATCTTTGATTAAACCCAAAGCCACAGATTATGGGTTTTTGGAGTGAAGTATTATCGAAACACGAATGCGCTCGCTTAATGTGTTTGCAAACCCGTTCTAACACTTTCCGAACATCGCGACCAGGCGTATAAAGGTAGTGGGAGTTAAAGCGGCCCATTAAGTGGCTCTGTTTCTGCTTCTGTTGGACGCTTGTTCGTTAATAATCGTAAAGTGGCTACATTTTAAAGTGTGGAGCACGGTGGTGCTGGAAGTTTGGCGAAGCTGCAACAAAAAAGGGTGAGCGCTAGCAACCCGACCCACACTAGAGAACCCACCCGAAAGGACTCGATTAGATGCTTCCGTCAAAGTTTTGATTATGCACGGGAGGCTATTGAAAAGTAACTGAAACGCGTCCCAGATAAAACTTTTACGCTAGATGATGAGCTTTCTTGTGTTCGCTAGCCGGGTATACTGTCAGAGCTTTTGTTTTTTTTTTTTGCTGTTTGTTTGCAGTTTGTTCATTCTGCTCCCTATAGTTTCTAATGTCTTTTTTGTGGTCCCTCGTTATTTTTTTTTTGTAAGCCAAAATGTGTATAATACAAAAGGTGGGAAAGGCAAATGGGGACGGTCGGGAGCAATACTTTCGTCACAACAGATTACACCGGTGTCAAATTATATTTGATCATCATTTATCTTCGTTGTGTGTCTATTTTTCTTCCCCCTCCGGCCAGAAAGTCTCGCTTTTCTTTGAACAGTTTTCCAGATTTTTTTTTTGCTTTTGTTTGGTTTGTTTGTTCAATGCAGTGCGTCTTGCCGCACCAGAGTTTGTTTTGCTGCTGGGCGACTAAACCAGTGGGCGTACATGGATGGGGCGTTCTGCTGTCCGTAATCGATACAGATATGGCTTACTGGCGCGCGCGTGACGATGGTGAGCTGTTTTTTTTTTGCGAAACAAAACCATGAACCGCAGGGTAAGAGTCATGTGCTGCCCGCGAGAGTGAAATTGAATGTTGGAAAGTGATTGCATTCAAGGTGAAAGCTGTGGAAAATTCTATGCTTTAAGGGCAATTCAACGAGGGAAACATATTTTTATGTATTTTTTGTATTTCATTTCTTTTGGCACATGGAGTTTTAGAAATATCTGCTGTGCGAAATATCGCGAAGTGTTGCTGGTTGCGAAATATATAGAGTTTAAGATCAAGAGAAAGCCGTGTTAAGTGTTAGTTCATTCAATTTCATTTTTGCTACTGTGTATTCATTTGTCCTTTTTAGTTCATTACATTACAAGTTCATTTTCCTAAGCCTAATGAATTCCCTAACTGCTCTAGATGATGCGTCAAAAAGCTAATCTAGGGCAATCTCTCTATTGTCGCCCGTGAAACATTTCATGAAAGAATCCTAATATTTATTCTCAACATCTGCCTTAACTTTCAATACTCTGACCGGTAATGAAGTTAAAAAGAGCAATCTCGTGCCCATGCAAAATTTAAAATCTTTAATGTTGCAAAGTTTTTTTTTCTCTTAAAACAAAGAAAATTTTCAAACCTATCAAACTATTTGTTATCAATCAGCATCTATTTCTTAAGCGTTTTATTTGGACTTGACTGCGGGTTTTTTGTTTCGAAAGAAATGTTTTTTTTTTGCTAGTTAAAATAACAAATTTCTATCCAAAAATCGATAACTTTACTTTAAATGCCCGCCATTTTGTCATTAGTTGAAAATTGCCAAACTCGAAAATTACTAGCTTTCACTCCGACGAAAGGAAAATATGTCGAAGACACTGAATATATATATGTATATACATCAGCACCTCATGGGTAGACAATCTTTCTGGGCTCTTTCTATCCTTTTCGTGAGTCGCTATGCAAAAACCATCATATTAATTTATCAACCACATTACGTTTTAATCGCAATATTGATAAAGTAACCCAAAAGCTGTCAATATTGTTTAAATTTATCCCATAATATAGTGTAAACATACACGGCAACTTGTTCAAAGGCAAAACTTCTGTTCCTTTTTTATCTCCCTTCTAGCAGTGCTGCTAAAAAAGTTTTCGCAGCCTGTTGGGAAACCAACCACGCGAAAGTATTTTCATGAAAACCGTCTTGTTTTTGTTTTAATCACCACCATATGTTGCGCAAAATTTACTTTGTGTATGACTAACGTGCAAAACACCAAACACAGTTTGGTAATCGAGAAAACAAAAAAAAAAACATATCTCTCCCATATTACGCAAACACTTCTGCACAGCGCTGTAGAAGGGTCCCCGAACAGGGCAACTGTTCGGTTTACATTTTTTGGCACACTCTTATCAGGCGGGCGCGTTCCTAACTGTCTATGTTTTTCTTTAACGCCCGGCTCCGTTTCGTTTATCTTGTGTCAATTTTATTTTTTGTTGCCCCCC
>STHB01000004.1:14311322-14331467 GCA_018908115.1 Anopheles rivulorum
CAACAACAAACAACTTCACGCCGAGAGCCTTCCGTTTTGACAGTAGCGTGTGGATGCAGCGTGAGCTGGTGAGCTGGTGAGTGCTCATCTCGCAGTGAGATGAGATGCTGCACACGAAGCCTTTCCTGGTTGCAACCCGAGGGTCGTTGTTTGGTGGGATGCAATGGAACGGATAAAATCGACGCCCAACCACCACACCAAGAGGGTGTGGAAAGATCGTACCCCCTTTTCCACCGGTGCCGCCTCGTACCCCCCGTTTCCAGCTACCGAGCCCGTTCGTTCGTTCTTTGTTTGTCCACCAGCGTTTTGGGGTCGTTGAAACCGAGCGTTTAAACCGTGGTGGGCCCAGGTGTTCTGCTCCGTTCCCGGTTCTGCGAGCGATCATTTGTTTTGCCACGCAACACCCTCCTGCTTCGCTCCGTTCGCGTTCCCCTCGTCTCCCCCTCCTATCATTCGTGTAAGAGACTGAAAGGCGCAGATTTCAACGAACGGGCAAACAACGAACCCGAACACACCGGACGCCTGCCTTGCCGTGTGTGTGTGTGTGTACGATTCTTGCCGTCGCGTTCTTCCAAATGGCTCATCCTCGAACGTATTATCGACGGTACGAAACTTAACTGTTCGGTAAAGTGGTGATGCTGGTGGGACTGGTGGGCCGGTACGTCAATCTGAAATCGTCTTGCGATGGACTTTCTTTCCATCGAAGGGTTTATTGCAGCTTCCAAAATGGATTTATTGTTCTTTGCCTGTTTCGTCTTGATCTTCCCTTACCCACACTCACCAAAAACCTGACGAGAGTCACGCAGGCTTCCCTCATGCACGTCTCGGAGTGTGTGTACATGGGGGTCTGTGTTCGCCTGTGGTTTTGGCTACCGTAAGCGTAATCGGTTGCTCAATTCTTACTTCTCCAATTTGCGTCTCAACCAGGAGGAGAGTGTGTAAAAAGGGCAAAACGTGGCGCACGGAAGAGAAGAAAGGCCTCCGGCAAGAAGATTTAAATCCCATTTAAAGGAGAGAAAAGCTTCATACTACCACCGCACGGAACTACCGTTCTCAACCAAACGACGAGTCATCGACCCAAAAGGGCGAGTAATGGGGTTGGAGGTGATCGGTGGTGTGTATGGCAGTGCAGCGAAAACCAGAACTCTCCCCAAGAGCGCGACCGTCGTGCATTACGCTGAACTGCCGGACCAGGGGCTACCGAACTGGTGCAGGCTAAATCGGCCAAAGCACACGCTGGACCAATGTTAATCCTGCTGCGTGGTGCACCGTCACGTTTCTGCCCCATCCGGCGGTGGTGACGGTGGTGACCATGCATCCAGGATGCAGTGTTCTGGCCCATCTGTTTCCGTGGGGGAAGATCACGTTTTCTGCCGTTGTTACGCAGTTTTAACCGAAGCTACCGTATTGCTCCGCTGACTGACGGTTGGATGAGTTGCTTTTTAATGCTCTTTTTTTTTGCTGTTGTCTTTCGGGGGCAGACCCATTATCATATCCGAAAGTGCAACATTGTTGGAGTGCGAGACAAAAAAAAAGAGCAGGTAGGAAGGTATAAGCGTGTTTTTGTTTATGGGATATTGATGCACCTTCCAGAGGGTGTCATTATCGACACGAAGATACAGCACTTATTAAAACGGATTGATGGAAGCGATTTGATGCAATTTACGTGTGTGTGTGTGTGAGTTTTTTTCTGCCTTGAAAATGAAGAAAAATTTGATACTGAGTACAGTATCGAACTTTATCGAAATTCACTAATGATACGCAAAATGATTGTACCGATACTGCCAGACATTTAAAGTACCTTCTGTTCTGTGTTCACCACCTGAAACATTGAAGACATTCAAGTGAAAAGAAAAGGAAAAGAAAAAAAAACGATCCTTTTCATAACAACCAGCATGTTGTACCAAACGAATAATGCGCTTCGTTTAACAATAAAGCAGCAAGAGCATAAACTATTTTCACGAGTATTCAAAAGCAACCAAAATACGGCCACTAGAATGAAGCATCACAAATGCAACAGCTCTTACTGAGCCAACCGCAAGAAACTAAAGCAACCGCAAACCAGTAAAAACCGCAAAACGAATCGGTAAGATGCACCCAACTTGCCAGCGCCCTGGATAGCTCCACCGGTGGAGTTAGCTGCGGAGTGTAAAGATTTATTTGGCACCTTATCCGCGCGCCAATGGACAGGAGGTTTCTGTTCTGATGCGCATCGAAATCGTTCGTCGTTAAATTTGACTTCTCGCTTTGTGTGTTTTTTTTTGGGGGGGGAGCTCACCAAAAACTATCTCAAACCGGTAGCCAAATGGGATTTGCTGCCTCCCATTCGGTGGTTGTGGCCGTGCGTGTGTGAGATGTATTTTAGGAGGTTTTTTTTGTAAATGTTCCTTTACGTCGCTTTGTTTCCCTCGGTCGCGCTGCTTATTTATTGTTATTAATCCACGATCGTACAGCGGTTCTATACGCAAGGGTGTAAACAAGGCAATAAATCCGGGCTCGGCCAGTGGATGGCACCGATCGTACGGCAGAGACAGCAGCAGCAGCAGTAACGAAATAAAAATAAAATAAAAATAATAATAATAAACAGCCAGCCAGCCAAAGCTTGTGGAGAAAATGAACGAACCGATCATTGCCGGACGAGTGTGGTCAACCTGTGCAAACGTAAACGTTACACACGCGGGATGAAGGCACGAGAGATTCATCACGAATGGCAAAGCCCGATTTGCTGGAATGGTAATGACCGGTGCAATAATCTTTGTTATTACTGACCATCAAAATCATTCGCATCTTCACGTGTTTGTATGGTTTGTATCGTGCACTTTTTGGAGAACAAAATTATAATAATAATTGGAAAGGAAGGAAAAAAAAGGCACAGTTCATCTCTGAATCCGCTTTTCTGAAATAACATCTCCTAATGAGCTAACAGCGCTTAAAATTGCGCTTTGCATGGGTGCAGCTTTAGTTGATTATTGTTTTTGGCAAAACATTTCCAATCACCACACGAACCATGTTGAAGGTCAAATGGGTTTCACACTTTTCACGACAAAACGAACCGTTTTACGCTTAAATGTGCTTGGAGATTTGAAACACACTTCGACAAGAGGAGGATTTATGATGTAATTTATGTTGCGAATTTTATTACACACTTTTGATGCATTTTTATTTTAAAAGTTTGTGTTAAAAATGTACAAAAATGACAACTCTTGAAGCAGAGAGGAATGAATGTACAATCAATAAAGTGTGCAATATATGGAGCCAAACCGTTTGCAACAACCATAGTACATAAGTAATTCTCGACGTTTGAAGCCACAAATTGCGAACACGTCAAGGAACATCAGTTTCAAATTTATGACTTTCACAAAAAAAACAACATAAAAATTTTAAAGATCGACTTTGAATGGTTTTCCAGGAAGGCCTCTATGCTTCCCGCCGATTGTTCGCCAACAATCGGTAACAGGTTTTTGTTTTCAAATTTCTAGGTGCGCTTTTATGTGTCTGCCGTCGGTGGATAAAGGGTTCGCGATCGTATATTCGGAGGCGTACCAAAGTTCCGCAGACAACGCACCAAACCGAGGGAAACGTTTCGAATCCCTTTTGCTATCGGTGTCCACACTTCTCCAGGAATTTCAAATTAAAGCGAAAAATCGCTCAAATTCGTACCAAAAATCTCATCTCATGCCCCTCAGGGGAATTGTTTCGCTCGAAAATTAATCTTTGTTTTATGCTTCCTTAGTTGCTCGCTTCCAGCCACCTGCATTGTGGCTAAAAAGGGCACACGGAACAGAAAGATAATAGTAGGACAAAGCTACCTTACCGAAAGCCGTCTAAAGGTGGATAAAGTTTCCAGGAACAGTAACAGCCAACATATTTAAGTGTGACTAATCTTTTTGGCGTTTTGTGACTGGTGCGCTTTGTGTGCGGTGGTATGATATCTTGCGCGTTGGGTAATTTATTTTGTGACTCATCTAACGACCCATATTGAACGCTCGGATGCTGACCGGTATACAAATAATAACAAAAAGATATATATATATACATTTGTTTGAAAAAAGCCCATTACATTGCACATTTAATCACTTACTTTATCAACACAACTCGCGCAAATAAAGGCGCAAAGTGAAACACAGAACGCTGATGAACGATCCACGTACAGCCCGATCGCAGGCACGATCAATCACACCTTTTGCTAACACGACTGTGTCAATCATCCTCTGCGCGCAACATCAAACAGGCAAAAGACTACTTCATTTGCGCACACGCCATCATTAGTAATCACGCTCAGGTGTCGTCATTAGGAACTGCACACACACACACTCATGTGCACAACCCGATTGGTCCGTACGTTGTCCTTGGATGGACGACACTAATTGACGCAGGATGCCGCCTTCGACACGACAACCACGAAACAGTAGCCAAACTACAATCGGACGATGGCAAACGTCAGCGATATTTGTGTGCGCTATTTACTCTTGCTGACCATTCAGCAGCATGTTGCAGTGCAATGTTGCATGCGCACTCATTCATTAATGCCGTCACCAAGTCCCATCCCGGAAGCGTGACCCACCGAACGCGCGATAAAATGTTGTGAACTTCAGCATTTGCACTTGTGCGTTTGTTGATTTTACGCCCTCCCGGCCGACGACGACGGTTTACGCGAACGTTAATTGACTAATTGCGATCGTCTCCCACTCCGGATCCGTTCGGTGAGAGAGAGAAAGTGTGGTGAAAAACAGAAAGGACCGGCAGCCAATTTTTCCAACTACAATGGAAAAGAAAAGTAGGCCACGTTTCCCGAAAGTGTTCCCTCCCAGGGAGCACCGAGTGAAGCAGAGCTCCAAAAGGGACATGCACACAGCATCACAAGAACGGCTAAATGAACGTTGATTGGATTAACGTTTGCAAACGATTTGCAATCGAGGGATGAGAGACAGAGCAGTGTTTTACGCCACGTAGTCACAGTCATCTTCACCCGGGCCGGACCATCCTTTTGCGTGGATGTGCGAAAACCCTTTTTCACTCGGCCCAAACGCGACCACTCGTGCACACTGGCCGGCGAATTAGGGCCAATTACGGGACTGTAAGGGCGTAACGTATTGTAACCAGCAGCAGAAAGGGAACCTAGAATGATTAAATCATGTTCTAGTAGCAGGGGAAGCCTTCACAGTAGAAGCCCCCAGGCCCTCCAAGTGCAATGCAACTCGATTGCAACGCACAAAACAAAAGCGCATCCAAGGGAAGCTGCTCGATACACATCTCTCTGGTGAAGAGAGGTGGCATTATTGAGCCAAGGGTATGCAAATTCTAAAAACTTAACGCTTAAAATAAGCAAATCGGTTGGAAAAGTGCCATTCGAACAATCGCACACACGATATGCACAATCATTTCCTGTCTTATAATTGTTGCTTGCGATTAGCTAGCTCTATCGGAAAGCCTCGTTTTCGTTTCCGGCATGGAACGAATCTCTTGACATTGATTTTCTCAATCAAGAGCGCTTTGTCGGTCGTGCGTTAACGCATCTTTGTTTTGTTGCAAGATTTAGCATAAATTGTTGATTATTTTTTCGCATATCAAGTGATGCATTTCTATTTCCATCGCTTGCTATCGCGATCACGTGGTAGCCCTTTGAGTGGATGGAAAATTTTAGTTTCTTCATGTGACTAGATACGTCAAAGAGGAATTATTTCTGTAGACGAAACATTGTATATGACAAATAAACCATTAGATAACACAATACAAAATTCTGGCCTACCATACCATACCCATGCTCGCATCTTCATTATCAACAAGAGAATTGAATTCGAAATTGGTTGATTGTAAAGTACATTTACACAGCAGCTTCGAACGAGATGGAATCGGCAAAACTGCAGCACATCCCGCTGCTGGCTGCATTTGCATATGCGATCCGTTTTTATGTCGTGGCTTTTTGACGCCATTGTCGTCGTTATTATTAGCGACCGAAGTCGTTGCATCAGGGCGCCTTCAGTTGCATCGCTCTCTGGGCTCAATCAGACCGGGTGCCAAAGGCTGGAGGGGACATGTAAATGTGTGTGTGTGTATGTGTGTGTGTGTGTGTGTGTGATGTGTGTGTGTGAAGCGTAGCCGAAGACAACTGTGATGGGCAACAATTGATCGGTGAATAGAACGTCGAGCAGTGAATAATTGCACATGTGCACTTAGAATAATTCATTTACTGCCAACTCTTCCACCGTGTAAACCGCGTCCTATAAAAGTGAGGGTGTTCCCACCCCTCATGGTGGGAAAGAAGCCGGGGAAGGGGGGGGAGAGATGGAAAGAGAGCAAAGGTTAGAGCGTAAGCGGACCGTAAGGATGCAGGAAGGCGGTAGGCGAACCAGGGGCAAATAAAGTTGCATTCGACGGGCGACGGACATGTTAGAGAGCCTGCGCGTCTAATGAAGCTGACTGCACCCGGCTGCGACTGCAACCACCGGAGCGGCGGTGGCATACGGAACACCGTTCTTGTCTTGCCGATCGATCGGTCTGTTGTTGACGATCGCCAGAGCTTATGCAATCAGGCAACACTGCTTCAAGGTTAGCAGCGTGCGCCCAGGTACGCGATACGATACTGCGCGGTGTGCGGATATTTCCTGGGCTTACAGTACGCGGCGTCGATGCGGGCTGCTCTTTGTGCCGAGAGTGTCTGAAACGTATCACACCGGTGGGCCACAAATAGTGCACGTATTTGTCGGTAATTTGTGATCGGTTAGTAATGTGCGTTGGGTTTCAATATCGTTACTTTTTTTTTTTTTCGTTGTTCTTGTAATGCCCCGTCCAGGTACCACTCATATACCCGTGGCGTGGATCGCTGGATGCATCTAGCGAACCAGCGAGATGCTAGTTTACGTGCATCAAAACTCGACCGCGAAGGTTGACGAGATAGGAGGGCTTTGAGTTTTATGCTACCACACTGCTAGTGGTTTGGCGTTTATGCTACCCGAGCGTCTTGCCGCCGTCTTGCATCTTCTCCACAGCACGTCCCTGTTGTCGGTCGCTGCTGCTACCCTTGGGTGGGCATCGCTTCATCATTTGTGATTACAATCGCTAAACGTTTGTCGGAGTTATTTGTGGTATTTTTTTCTTCTTCTCTCGATTACATTGCTCAGCAGCGTGCTATGGACCGTGGTGTTTGCAGATGTGCTAATGTATACCAGTTAGGGGCCCTACTCCGCATGTACATGACAGGTTCACGTTTAATTGTTGCCATTAAAGATGTGATGAAAAACGGCACCAGCACCAAGAACGATGCGAGAGAGGTTGCTTTTCTTGAAAGTTACATTATGCATGGCTGGCACATACCTATGTACGTTTACTATTGAAATAAATAAAAGTCGCTTGCATTGGTATAACCTTATGTTTTGCTGGAAATCTGTAAAGAAGATGTACATTCAGCAGACTTTACTTGATTTTAAAATACTTAAATGAAAATTAAAACAGACAAATCTGTTAAACTTTTCGTGTGTACTTATGCAGTCCAATTTAATACAAAATTCGCACACTAAATAAAGAACCAATTATTATTCAAAAGTTCATGCTCTTCCAGAGCTGGATTTTATACAAAATATTACTGACGACTTTTTGTTCAAAATATCTTTTAAAATTTACTATCTCCATCATCTTTAGACGAATATCCAGTTGTTCACGTCAAAGAAGTACTTGTAACATTCTTTGTTTTGCATTTTTTCACCTTTTTTTGCGCATCCGCTATATGAAAATAATGCAAAGGTTTAAAATGCAGTCACAAAAATATAAAAAAATAAATAAATTTAAAAAAATCACACAAAAATAAGTCAAATAAGAAAACATTTCAGACGTCAACTTGAGCTGAAATAAAATATTTGAAGAAAATTTTGTATGAAAGCCCTTGAGTTTTCGACAATTGTTCCTTGAGCACTTAAGAAACATTAAAGTCTTTTAATACTATAACCAAAAAGCAAGAAAAATATGTAAATAAAAAGTACGCACGAGAATGTGTATTATAAAAAAAAGGATGTCTATAAACCGATTAGCAAATGATTTAAAACTAAATTATATGTCCCTCTTTCCATTACTGCCCCATTCGCGACTGGTGCAATTGGACCAATGTCACACGATGCCGGGCCCGTGTCCCTCTTGACGGTCACAACGGATGGATGCATTTAATTGTTTCGCTGCACGTGAACGTCTTGTTCCGTGCTGGTGACACATTATCATTAAAGCTCAGCACCGTTTGCACTTCAAAAACGAGCTGCAAATCGTTCGGCGAGTACCCGACCGAGCACCCCCCCCCCCTCCTCCCACCTCCCCAAACAACATGTCAACCCCATTTTAGTTGGTACCAGTGGAGGTTTGTTTTTGCTGGCCCGCTTGCAATACATTTACCATTAGTGTGTCGCAGCATAGGATGCACTTGGCCAACCGCTCTCGAAGCTACCATTTTAAAACCGACCACCCGATGGAGCTTGGTTTTAATTCATCAAAGTGTCAAAAGTGTGGCTGGCAGTAGCATAGCAAAAAAAAGCATTTCTTAAGACCCACAGCAGTGGCAGTTCGCCACAAAATCGCAGATCGATCGATGCTTTGACATAGAGGAGATGAAAAAAAAAAACACCAGCGGAATAAAACCTCCACACGTGGTCTGTGGAGTTTTGTAGTAATTTTCATGCTTTTCAAAACAGAACACAAACGTGTGTGTGTGTGTGTGTGTAGTGGTCAAGGGGGTTGTTTTTTGTTGTTGTTGCTGTTGCTACTGGAATAATCATGCTCACGCTTCCCATCGTCGGCTGCGTTGCTGCATCACCGCGAGATCGGTGTTCTTGCATTAATCTGCAACTCATCGCGCTGCATCAAACGGGTATCCTTCGGGTGTACCGAACGGACCTGGTGGGCAATTTGAACGATCATTAAATGATATGTGCATTCATTGTTATTTATCTAGTGTCATTTTTCGTCTTCCACAAGCACTCCCTTGGCGAAGCGATAATCATCTTTGGCCGGCCGCACACCACCGGTAGCTCGCTAAAGTGGTTCAGCAATATCATGTTTATTTAAAGCCATTTTGTGACGTAGCGATCCTGCGCGTGATGCATAACCATCGGCACTGTTACACGGCAGTTGTACGATTCTGTCCGCTGTTCGGTTTTTTTGTTGTTGCTTCGTTTCATTTGCTGTTCGTTGCTTAGTTCCTCTTCAAATCAAACCCGACGTCCACTGAGCATAAGGTTTAGCCGTCCGCTCACGCCTCGGCTGTCGCGAAAATTGCACTCCACTCCCAGGTGCGGACCCGACCGTGACATGTGCTGTGGCCGGGGCCACCAGTATTGCAGCATAAAATTTTTATTAATATGTGCACGGTTGTCGCCGTCCGTTCGGCACGAAACGGAGACGAATCGATCGATACGTGAGTGATCTGGAGACCGGTCGCATGATTACGCTTGCCACTTGCTGCTGTGCATTATTGGTGCGCACGATTGCCGGATAAAAGCATAGGAAAATTAAACAACGACGAATAGCGAAAGAAATACGTCGACTTGGGAATTGTTTCGCTATTGTCAAGGTTGGCCTAATGATCGGAAAAATTATAGTGCCCCGGATAGTTAGAAGCACAGAGAGAGAGGACGTTGTGGAACGAGGAGAAGCTAATAGTAAACAGGTTACATACAAAAAGTGTACAGACAGGGCACACCAAAGTGGATCATGATGAGTGTAGAATAATCAGTCATAAATAAAAGGTTAAAGTTAAGCCCGCAACAGAAGCGGCCGTATGAATGTATGCGTCCCGCCGCCTGAATCGATTGTGTACTTAAACACATGCATAATTCATGTTCGTCGTCGGCATTTTGTATGAGTTTTAATTTGAGTTTCATTTACTTATACAATTCTATGGTTATTTATATTTAATTGTTTCCATAATAAATTTGATCTCTTTTCTTTACGCTCGTTTGTAATTAATTTATTTTGTTTGTGTACAAGTAATTAAATGTGCAATTGATGATTTTCATATGTCATAAACATATTATACACTCCAAAAATGTATTTCTTTTTCTTGTGTAATAGAAGTTGTGGAGTAATTTATCAGTTTAAAATATTCGAATGAATATCGATATAGTGATTTAAAATTCTCCCACCACGGACACATTTCTACTGAACCATAAAATTATCGATCGTAAAAACGGGTTAAATCTAACTGCCACGCACCCCATTGCAATCAATCCAAAAATTACCATTGCAGCGCCGTTCTCGAACCTCGATGCAACGATAGCGTCAATCGACCGCACCAACCCGAGAGGAAAAAAAAAGCCGAAAAGGTTAGGTGTGGCCCGTACCGATAAGCGGCACCAGCAAACGAAAACCAGCCAAAATTCCGGAAAACTATCGTGAAACATGATAACGCGCCAACGCCGGCCGCCGTATTCCTTCGCGGAACGCATAGACGCGTGTTTGAGTTTGAAGTTCAAGCGCGCTCCGAAAATAGCTTGCCGGTTCAGGGCAAGCATGCGATGCCTTACGCCTTTGCAGTGCAGTGGCAGTATGCGAGTCGGGGTCAGTACGCATCATTCGATCGTATCGCGTGTCGCCCGATGTAAACGTGAGGGGGGGGGGGGGGGGGGGGGGGGGGGGGGGGGGGGGGGGGGGGGGGGGGGGGGGGGGGGAATTGAAGAAGGAGAGAAAAAGAGAGGGGGTAGTCGATTTGTTTACGGAAACCGTTGCACCGAGCAGCACTTGCGATCGGGCAGCCAGCAAACGGAGATCGAGACTCCATCGAGAGAAAAGAGAGAGAGAAAGAGTGATAAAGGGAGAGAACGAGAGTGAACGAGATTTCGAACGAGCAAATAGGGTGGAAAAAGAAGAAGAAGAAGAAGAAGGTGGTCCGATAGTAGTTTCCTAGCCTGAAAGCAGAAAGAAAACAAGAAACGACTCCACCAAACTGCAAAGAGCTGTGGTGGGGGGGAGGTAGCAAGAAAAAGGCAAAAGGGTTGGGGATGGTGGGGTCGATCTTGCTGCAGACGTGTGTACGTCGTGTGCATGTGCATTAGCATGTGGGGGACCGACATCAGTGCGACACCTCCACCGAGTCCAACTCGTTCTAATGTGCAGTCCCTTCCCTCCCCCCCCCCCTCTCCCTCATTTTCCGTCCCATCATGCCGCTAGCTGACCCAAGGAGGTCCCCCCCCACCCAATTGAAACGGATGGTTAATTTATGGTTCGCGCTGAAGCCATCGTTGCAGTCTCCATTATCGTTTGTGCGCCGCGTTCTGCCGCATATGCGGTGCGGCTTGTGCAAGTGGCCGCTGTTATGCAATAGGCCGGCCACCGCGGCCTAGTGCGGTACAAGTGTAAATATTTTATTATTATAATCACAAACACTTGCCCCCCGGGGGTAAGGTTCTCAGCGGGTGGGGGGAAGGGGTGAGGGGATGGGATGGTCGCAGAAGAATCGAACCGGAGGATGATGGTAGGAACAACGCCATGACGAGTCGCTTTACCGGGTAGGAAAGAGAGAGAGAAAGAGAGAGAGAGCGAGAGAGAGAGAGAGAGAGAGAGAGAGAGAGAGAGAAAGAAAGAGACAGAACGTGCCAGAACTCGACGCTGAAGAAGGCTTACTGTGACCGATATGTGCAATAGACGAGGATTGTTTGGATTCGAGCGGGATTTGGTGCAATCTCAACTTTAAAATAGCGATTTTTAATACATTAGGCTCAAATGGGAAGCAGTTACTGAATATAGCAATAAACTGATAAATACAGAATAAAATTCTTTATCAACGAGTGTAGCTGAAAGTCCTACATCTCAGGTAGGTAATATTGATCTCATCATGCGCAATAAGATCACAAATCCACAACCCTCATCATAAAACATCCCATTTTTTTCCAATCTTGCAATAAACAAGCTAACCAAGAACCCCACCGTCAGCTAATGTCGATAAGTCTTTGCACACGACTTTTTACGAGCGTACCGGCTACTTTACTGCACCGCACACATTAGCCCCGAAGGGCTCGGCCAATAATTATGCAAACATCGTAACTGACGCGGATGAGTTTATGGCAAAACGAATGAGTTGCCGAGGAAGCGACGGTATTAACTCATCGAGTAGCTGATAATTTGCTAGCCAATCAATCCCGATGCATCCTGCAACCTGCTTGCCTGCTGGTTACTGGCGCTGGATGGATGGAATTGTGGCTGGTACACGACACGCGATGTTTGTTGGGTTGCCTCGTGCGCAGGGATACTTACAGATAAAGCGTAATTACATCCCTATTGTTGATGAGGATCTCCCCATTTCTGCACTGTGGCCTATATCGGCACGGTCCCGGTGCTGCCGTGTGCTATATCTCGGCTGCTCAACGTTATGAGACAACTTTGACTTGCATTTGACATCATTTCCGAGTGCTTCTGGTACCTTATCTGGTATCCACCAAACGGAGAAACCTCACCGGTTACAATGTTTGCTCGATCGGGTAAGCATCAACAAGCGTCGTGGTATCTGTGTTGCACACGATCGCACCCTAACGCTAAGGGTGTCCCCTTTGGGCGACATTCTCGAGTACGAGAACGTTTCCTATCGCAACGGGATCCGGGCAAGGGTTTGTTTATTTTTGTAAAAGCGTACGTAATCTTCTCGTGCTCGCTCGTGCCAAGGCACGTTACATCCCGTCGTCTAAAATGCGCTAGCCTGCACCGTGAAAGATCCTTGACGATGGCGCAACGGGAAGCACAGCCTAGGCTGTGTTTGTTGGTTGTCGGTTTCTTCGCTTTACGATTCCGAAGGGCCAGGTCGGACGGTGGTCGGATGCTCGGCGGTCGGGCAAAAGGTAACGAAATCGTGATATTCTACCAACGCGCGCGATATATTCTAAACGACGATCGGATGGTGACGATCGGAAAACTGGTTTTTGTTTTTTTGCGAGCCACCACACATTACATCCATGCATGTTCCTTTACATCAATCGGCAGCTAACCAGCGGGGGGAGGGGGAGTTGTGATGCAGAAAGGCTCCAAACAACAAGAGGAAGGAAAAACCGGCTCCTTCACAGTGCTCTGGCAGACCACTGGATTCCCGTCCTGGTGCAGCAAACCTGGCGGGAACGGGCCTTTGCGTAGTAGCATCGCATTCGCAGCGATTACTCGCGCTAGCGTGTGACGTGTGGCGTGGGTCTTTAAGCTCCGGTTGTTGATGCCAGTTTTTGTTTGTATTTTGCTTACTTCTTTCAAAAGCCCTCCACATCGCAGCCGTACGGTGGAGGCATCGTACATTTGGCGCGCAAATGTACCCACCGTACGACGGGGTTCGCGAGTGGTTCGTGACCAGTGTCCAGATGCCAGCTGTTTGCTGCGCGGTAAAGGGGCGATGCTGTTGTTTACGATTGACCGGTGCTGAGGTGGGAGTCTCCACCCGTCAACGCTACCCACCGTAAATGGCCGCAGCCGTAAGAGGGCCCTGCACCAGTGCTGGGGGCTGCGGTTTTGGGAAGCCGGTTTGCATAAAATTGCACAAAGAAGTAATCAATGCTGTGCCGTTTGGTACCGCGCGCACGCAGCACGGAGCACGCGAAAAAGCCCTTCGGCAACAATATTTTGTAACCCGCAATCGTAAACGGTACGGGTCAGCGTCGAAAGCGTACACGTTTGCTGGTGGCTTCCGTCAACAAAAGCGGCACTTGGACGCATGCGATGAACCGCAAAAAGAATTCTCTTCTTTCAAGGTTTTGAGTTTTTATTCGACTCGTCACGTTGGGTTTGGTGTATAGAAATATTTTAGAAAAATTATCTAAATCTTTTATTAAAATAATATATTAAAATAATACCACACTTTATTAAAGCTGCTAAAAAGCTTACAAAATCCATTACTCTTCGACTCGCCTAATAAACCACACAATTTACGTATTAACGCAAACAATGGGCTAGTGCTTTATCCCCCACATCCTGCCAGCTAAGGTCAAGCGGTTGAAGCGTGTTTAAATCACGCGCAAAACAAAAAAAAAAACAACAACAACGTTCAAATCGCGTGGACGAAAAGACATAATCGATTATTGACCAATTCCCTAAGTGCCCGTGTAACCACAGCCAGGCACCGATCCTGCTGCCGGTGATTGGAGGCCAGTTTTTCGCAACCGAACCCAGCATAAACCCCCCAGCTCAGCTGATCGGTTCGTGCATTACAATACGCTGTGACCCGTGCCGGACCCGTGCCGCATGGCATCGTTGGGTGTGGCTCCCCAAAAGCACGACGTGCAGCGAGATTTGGTTTCAAGGTGAGGGTTTTTTTGTTTGACGTTTTCTATCATTCCATATGCTCTTGGCTCTTGGGGCTAGAATGGATCAACCAGCAACACACTACCAGGAGAAGGTAACGAATTTGATCTAATTGAATATTTGACCACCTCAAACCGGACCGGAGTGTCTCTCCTAACCCTTGTTATAGGAAAACGATGGTGGTTACTACACCGAATGGAAGGCGGTGCGCAAAAACAAATGAAATTGACCCAACAAGCGTGGCGTGGTTAGCTCGGAGCTAAATGGCTCACGGAAAACGGTAGCGCCTCCACAATGTCTGTGGCACGAGCCACATACTGTCTGTTTGCTTGATGGTGGTTCAGGTTTTAATTTATTACCGCACCGGTTGGCCAAATTGCAACTTAGAAGCAGTTTGTTAACCAAGGCATTATTATTCACACCACTTGCTGCGTGATTAAGTGGAATCGAGAAGTAAATATTGTTAAAAGCATTATACTTTTCTATGCAGGAATATCGGCTGCTTTACCTACAGGAAGTCACTGAGCTCGGCTATTTATAGTGGATCACGAATTTTCGCACTATTCGAATATCCGTGTCACTCAATTCTAAGTGCAATATCGTTTACACTTCAGTGTTAAAGTTTTGGATGTTAAACTTATGCTTGCACTTGTAAAACTTTTGCTTGGATAATGCACTTTGGACTGTATTATAAAAGAAATTAAATGAACTAATTGGGTCTAATTGCGAAAGAATAACTTAATCGATGTTCCAACAGTTTTAATTTCTCATTTTGAAAAATTTTAATAACATAAGCTTACTGAGCGGTCAAATATGTGATACAGCAGATTTCGGCGACTACCTGTTGTGTTTTGTTCACATTATCAAAGAGCTACAGAATGCAAATACATAAACTCCCTAATCTCTGCGTTACTCTTCAAGGAATTAAAAGAAAATCCCTTTTTTTCACAATCTACATCACCTTTTTGAATCGTTCTTCTCCGATCTCCGAAAAGCTGTGAAGTGGTACGTACCTGTAACGAAAGTAAGAGAAAACACAAATTGATTAGCATCAAATCCATCCGTACAGTCTCGTTTTGTCGATGGGTGAAAAAAGTGAACAAATACCAATAGCCATACACAAAGGACGATTGAGAATCATCAGGTGAAAATATCCGAAGGATGCGTTATTTTTTCCCCTTCTCTCTTCTCTCGATACTCCAACTTCCTTTATCGGCGCATATGCAGAGGCAAACGGTCCACCCATGTGTGCTCTAGGATCACCCTCAAATCATCCTTTTTTAACAACAACGAAAAAAAAAGAACCTGCCCTTGCAGGGATAGAAAGCATCGTGCAAGAGGCAACAACGGAACACACTTGATAAACGCGTTAAGGGAAAACATCAGCGTGCGAGCGAAACGGGCGTTCGAGCATTGGACCAGATGTTCCACATCTTCGCACACCGAACCGTACAAGCATTGTGCACTGAGCCCCTAATTTACTGCCACTTGGGCAACGCACTTCACTTGGTGTGGCAGGTCCTGCTTTTGGTGTGTGCAGAGACCACGAATCCTTGCTCCGGTTGCAACAGCTCAAGCGCACACGGCAAAGGCCTATGGTTCTGGCTCTCATATTACACCTCAACCTGAATCAGTGTATCTCGCCTTTTTGGGAGCATTTCTTATCTATCCTCTGCCATCCACTTTTTTCTCTTCTTTGGACCATTTTTACCATTCAAGGCATTCGAAAAAAAAAATAAAGAAAATGAAGAAACGAAGGATGAGCATGAAACAATAAACCCATCCCATACGTCCGTAAACCGTACGGAAGCTTACGGCTGCCGATTGCCGAACGTGACTGGAAGATGATTGAGGACCACTTTCGGTTGTCGCTGCTGCTGCTGGTAGTTGCTGATGTTGTTGCGTTGCGTCGTGAAAATTCACTACGCATTGAACCACGCGTGTCCTTATGCGTACGATCCTTTTCCTCGAGTTCGATTAGTTCCCGGAGACTTTGGTTTTTAACGATGCACGCGCGTGTAATTTCTCATACTTTACACCGCATCCCGTACGGCCGGCACAGTAGTAACAGGATCTGTTTTCGTCCTTTATTTTTTGGACCAGCACAACACACAGTGTAAAGAAGTGAGCAGGAGAAGGAAAAGAAAAAACTTAACCCACCAGATGGGCTCCTGAGCTGTTCTGAGATCCTATTATTTAGTGGGTTTGGATTTTATTGGATTGGAGAACCTGCCTCGAGGGAGGGCACCGTTTGACACGGTTTGACGCATACGGGACGGGTGTGAAATGCTGCAGGACATGAAGCGTGCAAGTGCAGCGACAAAACTTGTCCCACCATACTGAGGCGTACCATGAAACGGTTTATGTTCCGTCTGTGTGTGAATGCAGCGAAACATGAGCTTCAAGCTTGTACGTGGGTGCTCCTTTCGAGGACATCACGATACACGAGCTGTGTGGTTAATTTTTCATTCTAATCAACCGATGCAGATCAAACTCAGAGCTTACGCTTACCGGTATGATGCTGGCTGACTGGATTGTGGATGTTTCCTTCGCGAACGAGTTCTATTTGTTTTTGGTGTGGTTGTGTGGGAAAGAAAATTGTTTTTCTTGGGACTACTCTGTGTCTTGGGAACCACATTAAGTAATTGAACTCTTAGACATAATTGTTAAGTGACAGTGTATTTTCAAGCAGCGAAAAACCACTATTGTTGATAATAATCAACGGTTCGATTACAAAAATGATTAAACTTCAAACATAGATGGCGCTGGCGTCGTAGACCTTAGAAAGCGAGAACCAATAGTGAATTTTATAACTCTACAACTTACGAATGAAGTCGTAAAAAACTATTTGAGCTTTCTATTTCTCTGTTGCGATAACGGTCTCAATAACTATTTCTAAATATATAAATAAATAATCCAAAAATATGTAAGCATTTCAATGCCATTAATGCTGTCCATCATTCTAGTAAGTTATGTCACTTCGAAAATCCACTGTACCTTCTATTGCAAACAACTATCGGACAACAAATCGATTAAAGCACCATGTACGTTACAAACAAAACGTGACTAAAATAGTAGCAAATATCAACTAAACCAAGAAAGGAACAACACCGTTGTAAACGCGATGTAAGGATTTGCCAGACAACTGCTCCATCTCCACCTTTTACCTTCATCAAGCACAAAACATTGCACACGCAAAAGGGAATAAAATGCAATGAATAATGCATACAGATTAGCTCTTACAGGCGAGCGCGAACAATTTATTCTCTCGAAAGCCGTGGCAGCAGCTCGGCAAGAAAACTGATTAATTAATTGCCAGCGTTGACAAGATGGCTTGATGGTGTTACCGCTACCGGTTGTGAGCTGTACCTTTTTTTTCCACTTGTTTACATCTACTCCAGTATTCCACCTACAATTGTGGTTAGATTTGCGCGAAAGTTTGTTTATTACTTGTTCCGATTCTTCTGTTGGCTACCGGTATCGTGGTATCTCAACCGCACGATAAATCGTTAGACGGTGGCGAAAATCGACCGAGGGTAATTAATATTATTAGACGAAATTATGAAACGTCGCACGCGAACTCTCGCGGCAACGCCACTAAAGGCGGTCGGCTATTGGTGCAAACACTAAAAAAAAACACAAGGGTGCAGTGTGCGAAGCAAATGAGCGTAGCATAATGAGCCGGATCGGACTTCCCTTACTGGCTTGCACCAGGTGCTAGTGGGTCCCGGCTGTTAATGCTAGTGATTTTCCCCATCGCCACAGCCGGGGATGTGTCCAACGCACGCGTACCGATCGTACCCGCTTTCACATTCTGCGTTCTTCCGCGTTGGCTACAAACGTTGGACGGAACACGCCAGGGTGCGCGGGTGAGAAAAATTAAACTAATTTCATCTCACCATCGTACCGATTTCGCCACCGGTCTTTGGTTGCGGTCGCAGAACTCTCGGCCGGTGCATTGGCGGAGGCTTATGCAATAAGAATAGGACACGGCGTACGCTGCTAACCATTGGCAGGTATCGTCATATCAGCTACGGTACGGTAATACAAAAAAAAAAAACTATCGATCAATCGATCTACTATTTGTTGGCAAAGAATAAACTGTACCACCTCAATGCTGCTATTAAGCAAAAGAAAGCACGCTCGTTCCAGGCGTACCCATCAATCTCGGTGCTCTAAACACTCTAAGCGTACGCTCATAAACACCCATCAAGCGTCGGTCGGTCAGTGTTACAAATTATACGATATCCATTTCTGAAAGCCACCGACACCTTTGTTTAGGTGGTTTTGTAGCCGGCATTTATTGCCATATTACGAAACTGATTCCTTCCTACGGTAAAACAATCCACCAAGCACACGCCAGCAAACACGCAAACACACGGCCACGGGGGAGGGTATTAATTTAACTTCCAGCGATCCAGCATACGCGTAAGTGCGGTTGATCAATATGATCTATCCCAGCTGCCCAGTGCCGCAGTACGGGGGAGAACAGTGCCCCCTTACCCTACAAATCAGGTGGCAAATTGGTGGAAATTTGCTGCCCTTAGTCTCGTCTTTGAACGCCCGAGAGCAAACCGGGAATAGAGCAACCGGGATAGACCGTAGGGCGTCCTGATGAAGTTGAATTGCGGCTTGATTATTCGCGTGCTGTTTGAAAAAGGAAATAACTAACATGAAGCGATTGATCGATTGGAGAAGAAGCAAAGGAGCGATTGAGACAAAAAACAAACCTCCTTCCCATACGGGACGGTTCTTGCCATCAAAAGCCCATCTCTCGATCAACTCGTGATCGTTGAAGAAGGATCAGCAAAAAGTAGGGAGAACAGAAATAAAAAACCCCGCGAACCAGCAACGTAAACACACGAGCAAAAACACACGATGGGTAGCGAACCCATCTCGTCAGATTAATACATCAATTCGCTCGGTTTGAACCAAACTGCCCGTTAGGGAACGGCAGAGAGAGAGAGAGAGAGAGAGATACCGAGAGCCGTATGCAGCGGGTGCAATCAGCGAACACAATACATGCGAACGCGACGTCTAAACAGGCCTTGACGATGGTCCAACTCGCAGCAAAACTCGCGCAAGAAATCGCGCACAAGATTGGCTGCTGCTGCAACCCGACTGCGGGTGACAGCGGGCAATCGGGTGGTGGCGATACCGGGAAACCAGCGCTGGCCAGCGTTTTGGTACGATGATGCCTCGCAGCCCTCAAAGCGCCTCAGCCGAACCAAGCGTGAGCAAAGAAACGGCCTATAATAAGCATATGTTTACAGGCGGGAATAATTTATGAAATGCACACAACCCCTCACACACACACACACATGTTTTAAGGGGGTAGGTTGGGCGTTAGTGTGTGTGTGTGTATGTGTGGGGATATACTAAACACCCCACACAAAACCAGAATCGCACGTTCGCACTGCTGCTGTTCCGAGCGGGCAATGCAACAGCGGGTGTAAGGGCGATTGGAATATTCGCGACACGCTGACTCGAGGAACTCCTCCCCCCCCCACCCTTTTTTTGCAACGGTTGGGTGGGAGGAGGTGAGAGGGTGGTATTCTTGGGGGCCAGTCAAGAAACTGCGTCGTAGAATTCAAGCTTCTAGGCTTCAGGCTTTCAATGGGTTGGGAGAGCGAGGGAGACAGGGTGAAGTGGAGGGGTGATGAAGCAGGGTAGGCGTAAAGGCACGCCACACACTGGTGCAGTCGTCTCCTTACAGCTCCTCGATATATGCACCGCTTCCACTTGGTGCCGCTTGTGTACGTGTTGATGTGCACGTTAGACAAAGAGCGTATATGATGAGGTTAGGATTTGCTACATCAACCACGTACAGCAGGTCTCAAATCTCAAGAAGTCAACAAACAAAACAAAAAAAGCAATGGAAAAACTGGTCCACTGACG
>STHB01000004.1:14374399-14407250 GCA_018908115.1 Anopheles rivulorum
AGAAACGAAAACGAGCGAATAGCGCCGCAGTAACATTTAACGGAGCGCCAACGGTGCCCGCCTAAACCTATTCCTTACTGAAACCTTTCATCTGGATGAGCGAATGCGCCGACACAAATCTGGGCTTGCGACTGCGCTCTTACAGCTAGGCGTAATCCTAAAACAAAACACATATCTACCAGTAGCTACTTCGTGGCCGTCTTGCTGAGGTTGAAAGGTAAAACGAAACGATTTAAATATCGACTAATACGACTAAAATATTCGCACCGCAACTGCTACCGCAGCTCGCTGCATGCATTTGGGAATGGTTGCATGGTGGTAATCATGTCTGCATATCCGTCAGGTCCGTCCCGTCCAATCCAAATCCGATCGCCCAACCGTGGTTCGTGTGTCACGGCTCGGTGGTCCATAATTTCAAGTGCCGAAATAGTGTGTCCATTTAGATGTTGTACAATTTTTGCGTTCCTTTGGCGTCGCATGTCGCGTGTCTGTGTGTCGGCTGTCTGCGTGAAGGTGTGACCCAGCAACAACGCTGGAATGTTGGCTGGTGAGCGTTTGAGGTGAGTTTTTCTTGCGCTTATGGTGCTGCTCTTGTTTGGATATGTCAATGGATGTACTTTTCGGCTGAAATGCGATCTTTACACCGGCGATAAAGATCGATTCACCATGCGGCAAACGGTTGGTGCGCGTGTTTACAGCTTCTGGTTGTGGACTGAGCTGTCCGCACCCCAGAGGTCATACCACGGCCCGTACGCCTTACCGTCCGAGGCGATCGATTTGGTGGACTTGCGCTTTTGCTGTTGCTGCTGCTGCTGCTGATGCTGACCATTGTTTTGCATCTTGGCACTGATGCGTGACTCCTGCTCCGATTCGTACTTCGACTCGGACAGATTACCCTTGGAGCTCTTCGAACGGCGATCCCGGGTCTGCTGCTGGCGTGATTGTTGCTGCTGTTGCTGCTGCTGCTGGTGCTGCTGGTGCTGTTCCTCCTCCATCAATTCGTCGTCCAGTGTCATCGAAGCCATCATCGTATCATCGTCATCATCATCGAGCAGACCACGCCCGCCATTACCACCGGAGACACCGCCCCGGAAGGTGGAGAACGCCATCTTGTCGTCGGACATACCGCGATCCTTCTTGTCACCCCGCCGGTCCGGCATCATGCGCATCATGGAGCCATCTCCACCGTTCGCTTTCCGATCCCGGCCCGACTTGGCCACCAGATGATCGTCCACCACGATACAATCGTACGGATCGGAGCTGGACGAGTTGCGCTCGGTATCGGTACCACTCGAGTAGTACTGCTTCAGTATCTCCTTACGGCGTACCGTCTTCATCAGCATCATATCATCCATCATGCCGTCGTCATCGTAGAAGCTCGTGTCCTGCATCATGATCGAGTCGGCCGGTATGATCGAGAAGTCGTCGAACGTCTGATCCTGGTAGTACTTGTTCAGCGCATCATTGTTCCGGTTCTTGCTCGTTTCCCGCTCCGTCGTGCGGTACTTGTCCTGCTTGCCCTGCTTCATCGGTGCCTCACCGTACAGTTCCTGCTCCTGATGCTGACGGTGCTGCAGATGCTCCCCGGCGTAACTATGGCGGTTGTTGTTGTTGGTGTCATTCTTAGCACCTCCCTTCGACTGCTTCCGATCACCGCCACTCCGGTCCCGGCCCGCCCGTCCACCACCACGCTCCTCGTCCTGTCCGGCCCGGCTTGCCTTCTTCTGCTGCTGGTGGAACTCCTGGTCGATCTTCGAGATGCGCTTGTCGATGTCCGACTTGGTGATCGGGAACTTTTCCTGCTCCGGCATCAGTGCGATACTGTGCGGCCGCTCGCGTGCCGGCTCCCGCAGATCTCGCTCACGATCGCGCGACTCGCGATTGTTGCTCCGTACGAGCGTGCTCGTGTTGCTTTCCGTGTCCATCATGCTGCTGGCGTTACCTCGGGAATTGTCTTTACGACGTTGCTGCTGCTGTTGCTGCTGCTGCTGCTGCTGTTCCTCTTCCGCCTTGGCCGCAATCATTTCCTTCTGCTTCTGCTTCTCGATCTGCTCCTTCTTGCGCATGTTGCGCTTCAGTGTCGCTTCCTTCTTCTCCATCTCGCGCTTTTCGCGCCCGGTCGGTATGATGTCGTTGTGCTTCCACATGGCCATCCCTTCCAGGATGTGGTCCTCGGATTTGGAGAACTTCCAGAACGATTTCGTGCGCTTTATCTTCTGCGAGTCGCTCTGGTTCGGATGGTTTTCCCCGGACATCCGGTTGCGCGAGCGATACCCGTACTCGAGCGTGCCCGAGTTGCTTTCGGCAATGTTGCCGTAGCTGTTGGCCTGGCGCATCATCATCTGGCTCTGGTGCCGCGACCGGGGCGGTACAATCGTGCCGTAGATATCATCCTCATCGTGGTAGCGTGGTGAAGGTACGCTGCTATCGCGACCACCCGGACGCGTCATGGTCGACTGATCGTTCAGCAAGTTCTTTTCCGAGCGGGCAGATCTAGGAAGGGACATATGTTCGTGTGAGCAAAGAGGGTTCTGTACGTACAACGCGTGTCTTCCTTTTACCGCCGCTGTTAGTGAGTTCTGCTGATACCATTAGAAGCGTCCCGTTTCAACATCAACAAATTGTTAGAATCAAGAATTAGGTCCTTTATATCTTTAACCACTTCTCATCTGAGCACTCTCCACAAAACCAACCCAATGAAACCGAACCAACCCAAAATAGCTAGTCAATTAGTAATTACCTCTACATCAAGCCTTCACCGAAACGATCAAAGTTAGAAGTTGTGCACACGTACCTGATTGGCACTCGATTCACTGGTTCCTCGTCCGAATACAGATCAGCCTCCGGTTGCGGTTGTGGCTCGTTGGAGAATCCACTATCATTGCTGCTATGCAGCGAGGCACTGGCCATCCCATTGCTTTGCCGTTTTTGCTTCGGATTGTTGCTCGTTGGCTGCATAGAAAGAATGTGTGGAGCAAAAGCATTGAAAGATCTATCGAGCACTTTGCAGCAAGTTCCAACAATTCTTACCGGTTTGCTGAAGTTCATCGTGGCCGAGCCCGATTTGCGTTTGTCCGATGCCATTGGCGGTGCGCCAGCCGACGAGAAGCTGTTCGACTGTGGTATGCCACCCGATCCACCAGACCCGGATGCACCGTCGTGACGCTGCTGCTGCTGCTTGCCACCGTTGTAGCTGTTCGGTACGACCGGTGTCGGTACGGGAGCCGGCAACTGTGGCGGTGGGCCCGGCTTGGGCGGTTTCTCGCCGCGTGACAGACGTCGGAATTGCTTCGACTGGCGGTACTGGATCGTGTCACCGAACATGCGCGTCGGCGATGCATCCTCGCCGCCATGGTACGAGCCGGACATCTTCGTCAGGCTGTCGTCCACCAGCGTACTCTCGAGCGACGTGTCCGGCGTATGATCCAGCTCCAAGTCGCTCGGTGGTGCCTTCACCCACTCGCTGATGCTAAAACGAAAAACAACAAACAAGAACACACGATCGTTACTTCACTGCATTCCGACTAAAACCGTAAACGCGGCTTACCTTTCCTTGTCGTCACGCTCGGTCTCCGTGTAGGCAATCGGGAACCAGCCGAACTTTTGCGTGCGTAGGTTCTCCCCAAACTGCCAACCCTTGGCCCGATCGCCTACCAGCGCGATCCGGTCACCCTCGAGAAAGCTCAGCTGGTTCTCGCCCGACGACAGGTACGCGTACAGTGCCTTCACCGTGGGCCGCTCCCAGTGCGAAATGTCCGGTTTACCATTGCTCCCCCCGCCGACCATACTGCCGACCCCACCGGTGCCACCGCCCATCATCATCATCCCGTGATGGTGGTGATGGTGATGGTGACCACCCAGCAGCGTGCCGGTGTTGTTGTTCAGATTAAACTCCGACTTGGCGCGCGGCATCTGGAGCGTGCTGTTGGCGACGTCCGCCAGCGAGCGCATGTCGAGACAGGAGGCATCGATGGAGCGTGTCTTGCGCAGCTGGGACGCGATCGACTCCCGATCGTCATCGTCGTCGTCCTCCACGTCGCGCAGCGTCTGCTTCGCGCTGAACATGTTCTCCACGTTCGGTGGCAGAAATTCGCGTGTCGCCGCCACATCGTTCCAGTTGTCGAGCGACTTCTCGATGATCATGTGGCCGGAATGGTGGTACGCCATCCAGTGCTTCGCCAGCGAACACTGGCGCTCCAGCACGAACCCGTACCGGCGCCGTTCCTGTGTCATTGCGTTCTTCAGGCTCTGCTCGCAGAACTGGTCCAGCTTATGCTTCTCCTCCTCGAACGCCTGGATGCTCTTGATTTCCTTCTCCGCCTCCTTGGGGGTGTTTTTCGAGTTCTTCTTCCGGTACTTCTTCATCGTGGCGGCCGCCTTGCTGTAGCTGTCCGAGCGCATCTTGTGCTGCTGGAGAAACTTCTTCTGCTCAAACTGTACCACCTTGGTGTCTTTCTCGAGGTTCGTTTCCAGCGGCACGAGCAGATCGACGTAGAATGCTTTCAGCTGCGAGTGGAAAGGAGGCATACATTGGACGAGCAAAAGACCAGCAAAAACAAAAACAACAACCAGGTGTTAACATACGATGCAGTTCCAATCTAACTGTACGATGCGAAAAACTTACGATATTCATGTGCTGATCCTGGATCTCTTTGTACACACCGACAATGTTCATCAAGGCGGAACCTGTAATCAGCGTAAAAGAAATGGGTTCGTAGTCGGTTAGTGTCCTGAAGCACGCNCGATCGACTCCCGATCGTCATCGTCGTCGTCCTCCACGTCGCGCAGCGTCTGCTTCGCGCTGAACATGTTCTCCACGTTCGGTGGCAGAAATTCGCGTGTCGCCGCCACATCGTTCCAGTTGTCGAGCGACTTCTCGATGATCATGTGGCCGGAATGGTGGTACGCCATCCAGTGCTTCGCCAGCGAACACTGGCGCTCCAGCACGAACCCGTACCGGCGCCGTTCCTGTGTCATTGCGTTCTTCAGGCTCTGCTCGCAGAACTGGTCCAGCTTATGCTTCTCCTCCTCGAACGCCTGGATGCTCTTGATTTCCTTCTCCGCCTCCTTGGGGGTGTTTTTCGAGTTCTTCTTCCGGTACTTCTTCATCGTGGCGGCCGCCTTGCTGTAGCTGTCCGAGCGCATCTTGTGCTGCTGGAGAAACTTCTTCTGCTCGAACTGTACCACCTTGGTGTCTTTCTCGAGATTCGTTTCCAGCGGCACGAGCAGATCGACGTAGAATGCTTTCAGCTGCGAGCGGAAAGGAGGCATAAATTGGACGAGCAAAAGGCAAGCAAAAACAAAAACAACAACCAGGTGTTAACATACGATGCAGTTCCAATCTAACTGTACGATGCGAAAAACTTACGATATTCATGTGCTGATCCTGGATCTCTTTGTACACACCGACAATGTTCATCAAGGCGGAACCTGTAATCAGCGTAAAAGAAATGGGTTCGTAGTCGGTTAGTGTCCTGAAGCACGCCGATAACGCCGTGTGTGTGTTTGTGTGTTTGTGTGTTGGGTGGGAAATTAAATGGAAGGTTAACAACTGCCACTGGCACCACTGTGCTACAGCTGCCGTTGCTCATTAATCGTAGTTGCCGTGCTGGTCTGGGACTGTTGATTTATGAAAATGGAAGGTTACACGTTCCGTGTTCCGTGTGCGCATGTTTTGGCTCGGCGTGCGATTTGAAATCGTTGGTTCTTGCTTGAAACTATTCTGATTGTATGGTTTGTTGGCCACACTGCTGGGTGAACGTTTCCGCCAGCTTTTACTTGGAGTCAGCTAGAAAACCAGCAAAACCATGCCTCAAGGTTGTTGGTGGTAGAAAGGTATAAACCTTTCCTTTCTAATACACTCCCGCCTATTTTATGATCACGTGTGGTGAAACTAGAAATTACAGAAGCATACTTTTGCTACAGAAAGTGTGTGTGCTTTTGCATTATATTAAGTGCAAGTTAATGAGCAAAACAAACAGACAACATTTTAAACATTTACGTTGTAACCAATTTATATCGAAACCGTCTGGTGTGGCACTCACAGTAAATTGTAACCACGCTGCAACCAATTGATTATTTATTTTGTTTTCAATTTACTCCCACCGCATGTTGTCGTTGTGAGTTCATTGCAATGTTTTCAATGTTTGGTTTTTTTATGGGTGGGAAAAATGGAAAATTTTCCATCCCCACGCTTTTCCTAGGAAAAAGGGTTTTTGTTTTACTCTATCAATTCAGCATTTACGCACAACCGTTGACATACACGCCGCATCCGGGAATTGGGATAAATAAAATTAATGACTCAGCCAGTCCAAGCATTTTCCGGCGGACGAAAAAAAGGTAAACTTGCCTCCCAAAAAATGATTGATGATGTGTTTGGTACTCGATTGTGAAGATTTTATTTCTCATTTTGTCATTGCAACGAGCAAATATGCACCAATTTGCATCATCATTATCATTATTAACGGAATGTGTTTTTTTTTTCTTCGTCCCGGATGTTGTTTTCCGCTGGAGCACATTATTTCCCAACGCTGAACCCATCAAAGGACATTCATGTGAAGGATACTTTGGCTGTTTTTGAAAAGTGGGGATTTTTTTTTTTTAACCGAAGTTTTTCCAATGTTTCCATTTCGCCTTTGCAAAGAGAAATAATACATGGAAATGGAACACACACAAAGAAAAAAAAAAGAAGCAACACAGCAAGCATCAAAGGGCACCGTGGACAGGTGTGGTCGTAAATTATTTGCAAAAAAATGTTATTTAATTTTAATTATCGTGCAATGAGGATGGTTTTATGCAGTTTGCGAAAAATTCTACTTATGTTGAAGATATACTCTGTTAAAGGATACTTATTAGTTCAAATAGTTTCAGTAAATTAATTAAAAAAATTATAAACCAATTCATTGGCCTTGCTTTACTTGATATTTACTACCAAACATATCAAACAAATCAATGATTAAAAGAGAAACCAAAAAATCAGATTCCAGTAAATAAATCATTTCATAATAAAAAAAGTGCTTTTAAAAATATTAAAAATATTTTTGGTTGAAAACACAAATTGGTTAGTATCAAATTATTTTACATATTTCCAAAGAAGCAGCCACTATCATCACATTCGAGTGAGTGCAAAAAATCAATTAACGAGAAAAGGAAGGGAAAAAAACAAAATCAACAGTGTTTAATAACACAAAATGCAGCACTTGTTAACGAAGTGCAGCAAAAGGTGTATAAATAAATAGAAAAAGAAAACCACGAGTACAGAGCAAGCATCCTTTATTTCGCGACAAACTGCACCAGGTTGGATTGGGGCAGTGTTGTTTATTCAATGATAAAAAGTGTGGTTTTTAATAATGAAGCATGGTTTGAAAAATAAGCTTCGCTTCGGTTTTTCGCTACTTGCCGTGAGGTTATGCTCGCCACCCGTAAATACTGTTCCTTATTTTGCACGTTTGCAAAAGTGCAGCTGACGGTACGCGCGGGCTTTATTTCGCAATTTTGCTTTTGCGTCCTCTTTGTGGTACATTTTTGCACATCCCCGACCACGTAAAGGTTGGACCACGGTTTGGGGCACGTTTCGGGAAATGAATGTGAAATGTTTGCATCCTTTTGCAGGCAGTTTTTTTTTTTTGCAGTTGCACCAGTAGTAGTTCGATGCAATCCACCCACGGCACGTAGCAAACGGATTCGCAAACGTAAAAGCAATAGGAAACAAACAAAAAAAACTGCACCTTTCGTATGTGCAGTTGGATGCAATCCGTCGCCTAGCGCTAGCGTGACACTATCGCCATTCGGGTGAGCGCTTGCGGTGTGCATTTTTATCCCCATAATGCAAATGTGCAAGTGCACACACATAATAGAAAATAACAAAAAAAAGGCACACACACACACACACAAATCTGCAAATTTAAATTTCATCCCTACGCAGCGGGTGGTTTTGATCGGGTTTGCTGCATTTGCATTCGATTCGGGCTGCGCGGAATCCCAACGACTGTGCGGCTCTACCTTCGCTAGACGCTTACTCTGTGGCCAATCAATCAAAATCGCGTCGCAGGACGTGCATCGGTTTGGCAAAAAGGTTTGCAAGCAATAAAGCTCACTGCGTTGGTGCAGTGAAGGAGGAAACAGAAGGAAAAAAAAAAACAGCCTCGCACAGGAATCACACACTTTATCAGTAGTCCTCTGTCCCAAAGAAGTGAGAGTGGTTCGATGCATTCTTCTGCAGCGACTGCTATCGCTACAAGGGACTGCACTTTCGCCCACGGTATTTACTGTGCGTTCCACCAGCAGTGTTTAGTTAGTCCGTTGACAGTAATTGGACACTGATTGAGGCGGCTTGCCACCATTAGCCACAGTGTCGTTGTACGACTCGTCCGGTTGGTAGAATCCGGCAGCACGGATGCTGTCACGCACGTCGCTCGTGCACGTGAACCATCCGATCAGGGCCCGATTAGCATCGATCGAAGTCGTCGACGGGGAGTGTGATGCGCGCACGGTATGCATGGACAAGTGAAAGAGAAAACTTTTCCACCGAGGGTGATAACTTCCAAGGCAAACATCGAACCATTTGAGCGATGGTTATCAAACACTTGCCAGCGCACGTTGTTGGCCACCGCTTCCTGTAGCAATATTGCGAAGAAAGAGGGAAACAAATTCACATCTCACCTCTACGCCAGAACCAGTTGCTGCTGGTACGTCGCACTAATGACAAGCTACAAATTATCTCCATTCCAGTTGTCAGCCGTAGCCGTACCTTTTTGATGCGCTCACCAAGCGCAATGTGATAAGAGGTAAATAAAGCGATGGTGGTGAGATAATCGGTGCATCATATCCGGTAATATGGTGGCAAATGGCTAACAGTGCAACAGTTGCTGCTAATTGATGCAAGCATAAGCAGGGTTGTATGTCGTGCGGGATGCTCATAGATTACTTCTTGCAAACATGGCAATCAATAAATGATTGCGGATCTCTTCCGTGATGCGACAAATGATGCGTCGTCGATGTTGATGAGCGGAAAAAAGATTTTTAATAATTAGACTAATAAATGCAATTAATGTCAGTATGGTTGAAAAACTTGACTTCCGTTAACGATGGAACATAAATGCCAAGCAAGCAGTGCAAACTGATAGAATCGTGTCATTAGAATGACACCGGACGACCGTACACTTGTATGTATTTTTGGGGATCCGATGTCCGGATATGTAACTAGGTAGGAAAATTCCTATTTGCCTTAAATATCCTTACAACTACTCTTCCTATGCATGCAACATAAACATCCAACGCAAAATAAAATGCATTTTGTGCATGCTAAAGACACGTTTCTTGTTTGCATCATTAACTCCAAACTCCCGACATGAGCACATATTTAGCTACTCGCTCCATTTTAGCTGGAATACATTTTCTACAACGCCAACGCCAGGAACGACTGCCAACGATAAAATCTCCGTACCGTAAATGCACCGTAAAGCAAATCGAGCTGCATAATGCTTAAATCGTTCATTCAGAAAGCGAGTACGGATTCCTATTTCGGAGCATTCGAAGCGCTAGCGAACATTCATTTGCACTCCATTTTTCAACGCAACGCTATCGTGCTTCGAAATCTCAAAAGCAAACACCTTTACCTCGCAACGACTCGAGATCGTACCGAGGTGATATTTGGTTATCGTACCACGTTTTTGTGTGGCTGACTTTTTTCTTTCTGGTCTACTATTTCGTTTCGTTCTTCCTGGTTAGAAAAGCACCGATCAACCGTGCAGACCGAGCAGACATATGTGAGGTGGTGGTTTCATTGAATTTTCCACCTCATCGGCACCACAATCCACAACCTGATGGGGTGTTGGGAAATTGAGTGAGAAAAGAAGTCAAACAGTAGTAGTAGCAGGGAGGAAAAATGGAGAAAAACGCGTGGTCGCCCCAAATGGAAAGAAAACATCGAGATCGAGAGGAAAGAAATCTACAACAAAGCGCACCGGCACTCATATGATGCTTGGTGCTTTTTGTTGATTCGAAGCGAAAGAAGCAGAAAGTGACACCAGCAAGACAACAAAAAAAAACACACACACACCCTCAACAGTCAGTTCCACAGGTATCGCTAGGAAGCTAAGCAGAGTGTGGAACGTTGGATGAACGTTTTGTTGATTTTTCATTTTCAATTTAAGGCTTCCGAGTCGGTGAAGCCTAAGAGCTGGATTTGCAGTCCACTTAGAACGGAGAAGGAATTTTTTTTCCTCTCTATCTCTCTCTCTCTCTCTCTCTCTACTCCTAGCTTTAGCTTGCCTTCTTTTCCAGCTTATCAGGTGACTTTTCATTTGCTGCTGGAGAACGTACACCGACGTGGAAAGTGGATTTCTTTTCATCGACGGTTGCACACGACGGGAAGATACGGATACGGGGACCCAACATTCTTGATATTGGCTGATGTAAGATTAGACTCCAGACAGCACACGCCGGGGCCGGAGGATGGTTTATGTTGTTTTGTACATTTCGAAATGAATTTAATTTCTACCGTACTGGGTTGGATACTGTCAGGCGGGATGTGATCCCATTTGCAAGGCTGAAATTGAATTAATTTCCTAGATAATCAATTGCTGAGTGCACTCAATTTGCCAATAGAACTCGGCTCTTAAGAAGCTGATGAGCCAAAAGATTGAAATGCAAACATGTAGACATTCTAGGAAGATCTCAATTAGGCACTATGGAATAACTTTTTTTAAATAATATTTATATATTTAAATGTGCACCATAATTGCGCAAACTTTAAAAGAAATTTCAAGGCAAAAGTTTTATTTGCATTCAAATGCATTTTAGGTTAGTTTTGAATTTCAGATTTCGAGTGTTTCTTCTTGCACAATCTTACTTCTACTAAACAAAAAATACTTCAAGCTTGATTTTAATCACATCCAACAGCGATGGAAACATCAGCCAATGGAGCTTTTAACCAGTCAGAATATATTACCGGAAACATCATCAGCGGTGCATAATCGATTTCCACGTTCCGTTGTGTCGTTCAGCTTGTTTCTTTAAGCAAATGCCGAGCGGATAAATAAAACTAACCTTCCAGCAACCTGTTCGCACGCGATCGTTGCGATCGTGAATGTGAGAACGACATGTTTGCATAAACGAGTCCTCCAGGTGGACAAGGGCACACAAACCTGCGCCAAGAGCTGCACACGCATTGGCGAAGGCATTAAGTAGAAGGCGAAAATATCAAAGGTTGAGTTGCACCATAAGTTGGAACTGTCTCCAATGGAGCAGGTAATGTGTCTTCTTGGATCGATCGCAAGCGTTCACTGATGCGTTTTGCATCGTCCCGCCATGTACGACCGAATGTTTACCAATGCGTTAATGATCGGCAAACAAGTGCTGATTGTGGAGATCCACACTTCAAGCACGGTTCGATTCCGATGGCGGTGCACAATAAAATCGAATTGCGTGAACAAATCACAGACGCCGGGACGTTTGAATGGGTGCCTCGGCAAGATGCTTACCAATGTCGATGGTTCCTCCCTGTTGTGCATTGACGGCGATCTTGGCGAGTGCCTCGTTGAAAACGTTCGACGCGGTGGACGCTCCATGCAGTGCCTTCAGGTACGCTTTGCCAGCGCTGATCAGCTGTCGTGCTCCGGGATTGAACTTTTCCAATATGTTCTGTAGGAAATAAAAGAGACGTGGACAAGAATTAGTAACGTTTCAGCGAACTATCATCATCCACGAAAGGTAGCCGGTATGTATCGTAAATAAATATGATTATGTCGCTATTGCGTCGCAGAGGTTGCGATCTCCATCGGGTTTGCGAAACTCTTACAGCGCGAGCGTTTGTTCGGCGTAAAGAGTCTCCAACATCAGCGCAGTTGAAACGATCATCAAACAGCAAAACTTCCAAGCGCGGTAATGAACATCGACTAATGATTGTGTGGATCGTGAAGTCCATCAACCCCGTGAAGTACACAAACTCCCCCACAAGCCAAAGCAAAAGTTACCGAATCGACCGAAGTGTTCGATGCTGCCTATGTCAGGTTGCAATTACTGCTGACATTAATATCGATACTAATGGGCGGCATCTTAGCGCCTGAGGAGAGCATCCGTGGATGAGTGACTCACTGCACGGTTGCTGTTGCGGTTTGCACACAGCCGGATCTTCGAATCTCGAAGCTAAGGGGTCGTGTGAAGTAATCTTCAGATCAAAATCGTGACTCGAAACAAGCGGACACCGGCGGAAAGCTTTCCGAGGCGCTATAAACCTTTGCTAAATAATCGTTTAGATAAGCTTGATAACTACACACGTAAAGATGGATAAAGTCGTGATCTTTATGTATGAAGTCAAGCAAAATTTTGCAACACCACCTTACACACAATGTCAATTTATATTCAATTTTACATTCATAATAAGCTTTTCTCCAGCAACCAAAACTCTGGCCAAGCAGTAAGAGGTGAGTTTTTTTATTCGTCATCAACCTTAGCTATTTCACCATACTCAGATGAGATGCTATCAGTCACGTACGTCACAACACATCTCGCTTGGCTCCATGATCGGCGGTTCTGGTCGCGTTATACCGTGGGCATGAACAATTTATGGAAATTGTCATAATGCACGATTTCGCGATCAATCAAACGCCACCAACGTCGACGACAGCATCAGGCACCGGCAGCGTTCGTGTCAAGCGTTTATGGTTGTCCTTCTTCCGACGTGCACGACATTTTGCTGAGCTTTGCGTTGAAATGCAAAGTAGCTACGGCTAGAGCGTGTGTTTGGGGAAATGCAATGTCGCTGAGTGGGAATCTTGTGCTCTTGTTGGCTAGGAAGCGAAAAAAACCTTTTCAAGGGACAATGCCGTACTAAAAGGAGCAAGAATATATGTAAAATATAGCGTTGCCGTGTGCAGCGATGAGAATGTGGAATGTGGTTCACCTTTTTTAATTTTTAACGCATAATTTATCATTTCTTTTTAAAATTTCTTTTCAAAAACATGTTGAAAATGTATCCTCAATTTATAGAAATTAGAAAAAAAAAAACTTTCAAATACTAAAAATTCACAGCAAAAAAATGACCAATCGATCCATGCATCATAGCCCGCAGTGCTAGAGAGTCAAGAATGAATATAGAAATACCATTTCCCTGACAGGTATCAGCACTTTGGTATTCTACCCAGCTGAGCAATTTGACCCAAAGGGCATCCAAATTGATTTAATTCATGTTTACACTGTTCAATGATTTATGGCTGCACATAACAAATAAATTGCCATGCAGCTATCTTCTCAGTGGGATTGTGGTGCATCGTACATATAATACAACTTCTGGTAAAAGCAATAAAATTTAAAACACTTTATAACATTTGTATACTTTGTGCTACAATCCTACAAATGAACGGCTGTAAATTAGATTTTTTGTTCCCATTTTTTTGTTTCGTTCCATACATTGAAAGCTCATGGTAAAGCTAACTGATAACTGATGCTAGCAAACTTTCATTGCAAACACACTGCAAACAACTTTTAATGGGATAACTTTTGTAATGTAATTTCAAACCTGTCGAACCTTTCGTTCTCGCCTCAGCGACGAAACAATACTAGCGAGCATGAGCGAAAGGAAGAAAAAAGCCATCAAAATGTACATAAGACCAAAGTGCACAAAAAATATATCACGAGCCAAAGGATAGAGCATCCCCTAGGTGCCTATATACCCGGCGTTCCAACCATACAGAACGCTGTCATACCAGTACACGGCCAGAAAAGTGTTGGAAAGATTTTTTCCCCTAAGAAAAAGGGCTCATCCAGAGACGCATCACATCCTCAAAGCCATCAGCGACTGGCAGACAAAACGAAAAAAAAACGCAACCCCTTACTTTATGCTACCCCAGGGAGAATACCCACCAAGCGCAAGACGGTTCTGCTCCAAAGTAATCCGATTGTGCCACCCTTTTCTGCGGAAGAAAAACAAGCCTACAGGGCACACAGCGAGAAGGATTGTGTTTGTGTTTGCTTATTTTGTTGCCATATTTTCTTACCACTTTTAGCCAACATTTTCCACGCCGAATGGAATGAAGTGGAACGCCGAATCGGTTGCAATCGATTGCCCCGAAGAAACATTTTCGGGAAGGGAAGCAGATAAACCCGAGCGCGTTGAAGCCGGTCGAGCGAAGCAATCGGATCCGAATGTTGGATGGGTCAGAGGAGTTTTGGACACAAAATGTTGCCCCGTATTTTACGACAGCCGGGAGCTGAAACCGGGAGCCAGGAGCTGGTGGTGAAGAAACCTTTCAAAAAGCCTCACAAAAATCGGATCCACCCGGATTCGCCCGATCGAAGGCAAACCAACGGCAAAACCATCAATACCGCCGTTAGGGCTGATAATGCTTATTTATCGAAGAGATGATAAGAGGATGATGGGTTTTGGTTTCGGCTTTGGCATGATGCTGAACGTGAGCTACAAGTTGTCTAAATTATTGTAATTAGCGTTAGGGAAAACTTTTCCGTACCCTTTTGGCGGCCGGTTTTTCCATCGTTTTTTTTACGTTGAAAATGGGATGGTAATGACCATTATGATGATAATTCCCATTGAATACATCGATTGGGTGGCGTTGGCGACAAAGATACGAGAGAAAGAGAGTGAGAGAGGAAGAGACCCTGTTATGCTAATAGGGTTGAGAAGGGATTGAGGACAAAGAAAAGGGAAACTACCCTAGCCCTGCAAAACAAATCTAATGAATATGTTTTCTTCGGTTTAAGCATGTTTATAAAATAGTAAAAACCAAGTAAATCAAAATCCCAGGAAAAAAAAGGTATTTTTTCTCGTATGCAAATCAAATGCATTAGATTATATGCCCTACAGAAGCTGCCATGATGTAACGCTGTCCTGCTGTGTTGATGCCTGCTCAGAGCGTGTAATTTTTTATGCAAACACTATTTAAATTCGAATACCAGAAATTGCTTTCGGGCCGTTGCGTATTCCCAGTGCAAATCACGCAAACTCGCTGTGAGCGGAAAAATGGTGGTGGACATTGGACAAATAAACTGAGGGCGAAACCAAAACCAGCGGATAAAATAAAGCCCTTTTTTCCACACATCTCCGTACGCAATTAACATTTTCGCTCGACCATTCAGCGATGGTTGAAGCAAATGGTGTGTGTGTGTGTGTGTGTATTTTTCCCCGACTGATGTCCAGGGGCTTACCATGACATTGTGACAGGGACAAGCGCATAAAAATCTGTTCTCCACCAAAAATGGGGGATAAGTTTTTTTTTTCTTTGTTGAAAGGGTTCACTACCGGAAAGTCGGACAGCACGTCAAAATTGACAAACGAGGCTATCCCGCAGGGATACGACCATGCCGGCTGTATCGAATAAACTCGAGCGTCAGTGGTATAAGGTGTCCATCAGGTGTACAAAAGCCAAATCGGAAGCCATTGAAGGTGAACGTACAGCCAACGTGCGCTTGGCTGCGAAAATGGAGCTGACCGCCCGTTATAAGCAAACGAACGAAAATAGTACTTTGTGATGTGGTCTGTTCTACAGCAAACCTTACCTTACTTCAGTTCAGTCAGTTGTGCGGATTACAAACTGCACGTCAGCTAGAATCAGATGGAAGAAGCGTCCAAGTGCAATCGTTACCTGTCTAATAGCATTATGAGCCCACTACATTGGTTGGCGGGTTTTGTTGCCTACAGCACCTCAATTCCTGGAGCGAAGCCACTTTCGTTGTGGGTTGTATAAAAATAAAATTGTATCCTCCCGATTTTGGTACCGGGGCTTTAAAGTCAGGAATAGAATAAACCTACCCCATCACTTGTGGAATCGTTCACTGCTATTGTGTAAAGCTTATTACGTTTTGAAAGCTTCAGAAGTCAAGCTTTTTGTCACTCTATAATTAAATAACTTGTTGCGCTTAAACGGCTTTGCTGTGTTAAAATTATTGCTGCAGTGTTTCAATGGTTACATCTTTGAAGACGCATCTAAGTCTTCGGGTATCTCAAGGTAAAAAACAGCAAAGGCTTTTAAATTGATTTTAAGATAGGAGTATTTTGATACTTGTTGATTAATACTGAATTTTTCATACACAATCAATCCTAATACTAAAATTACTAAATAAAATACTCAAACGAGTGTTCGATTTAGCACGTATGGAGTTGATATTGAGAAATTAGATTCATAAGGCTCAGATGGGCAGATTACATATGTCATTAGAATAACACCGGACGGCACAGCCCCTAATGTCTTTCCAAGCTTACCGAATAAATAAAGTCGGCATGGTAGGGGTTCAAATAAACAATCAGTAATGCCATTGGATGGAGTTGATGTTTCCGTCGGAAAGATCTTAAGTGGTGCAGCATGCCAAGGCCGCATAGCCATGCTATAATTAAGCCACATGATTAATAACATAAATAATTACAATGTAGCGTACTTTAATGAGGGTGGTTTTAACATCTTCATTTTTGTGTGAGCATCAGTCGATCTGTGAAAGAAAATTTATTGTTTTTCGTGCAGTTATTGCATTTATAAATCTATGTTAAAACTTTAGAAAAGTCCTTTTTATATTGTTATAGATCAAATTAATCTTGTAGCTCATGTTTGGGCGTATGTGATCGTAACCACACAAAAATAAAACACAATGTACAACAACATCGTACCCTTTTTCAAAAATGCCTTTAAACTTTTCTGCCCCACAGTAAAAAAAAGGCGAACTTCATTAATTGTGGCTAAGCCCTATTCATTTTTCACACATAATCCAACAGCAACTCGGCCATACTAAGCTCCGGTAACACGGTTTGGGCGTTAAATCATCCTCCTTGCTGTACTTGCCTACCATGTAATGCTAACGTCCAGCTCGTGCCCGCACAACTGTGTAGTTGCGCCTCCGTTACGGCCACACACTAAACTAGGACGTGTACGTCACCGGGTGGAAATATGTGTCCCATGTTCAGCCAGCAGGTGTCGGATAAAGTTGCAACTTCACACACGGTTTGGAACTTACCTTTCTCCGAGGCCAGCATGCAGTCATTGGCTAGTAAACCGCGCGATCTAGGCGCTTTACGTTGGTGTAAGATGAAGTGAAATAACAAAAAATTACACCATGGCTGTAGAAAAATCCACGAATGTTGGTTCAAGGGATGGGTTTGAGGAAAACTGTGTTCCGGCAAGGCTATCCCGCCCCGTACCAAAATGCCACAAACGTGAATGACCGACCAACGCTACACGGAAAGGGGACATCGTAAGATGAAGAGCGTTTAATCCGCATTGTAGCTAAGGGGCAGTGAAAAAAAAACGGGAGGGCCAGGATTACTGCCATGTCGCTGCGGGTTGTCGAGCGGAAACAGTGTCAGGTGTCGCTCCTATCAAAAAGAGCCGCAAGCTCTGGCAGCACAAACACACACGAGCCACACGCAAGAACTATAAATCTCGAACCGAAAAGGAAACACATGCCGGGCGACAATGGTCTGCATTTTTGCAAACACCGGAACTGGACCGAAAAACCCCGGTGCGAATGGGGCATAAAGGCGCTCATTCCTTTTCACGCCCAAAGAAACGTACTCCTCATCCGACCGAACGCTGTGGAAGCTGTACGTCCGATTTTGTGTGACCGATTCTGGCCCCGAAGGACTATCACACAGCGCTAGCGCCAGGGTGCAAAAAATAAAAACCATTTCGAATCGGTTCAACCGACCGACCATAATGCTTCACCGCCCAATCCGCCAACGAATTATATGTCCTTTCCGCACACCGACACCGTGGTGGGGATATTCCAGCTGTGGCCTGAATGCTTTGGACATCGTCGTCGGGGATCGAAAGCGGATTACCGACCGGTTGACCATCGGTGGCAAGGCTTACGTGTTCAATTTTTTTTTTTGTTCTCGATAGCACGAGGATTAGTTCGCTATTTGGGGGTTTTTTCTCACTCTCTCCTTTTGCGAATGGGCTTTATCGCATTGCTCAGGGATTTTATGGCGGTTTTGGTTGGGAACATTCATTTCCACAGCTCTGGCTGTTTGATGCTGATAGAAATGCTTTAATTGATTCCAATAGGAGCGGAAATTAGTCGAAAAGTCGTGATTTATTCGTTCCACCTTTGTTACTCAATTTGTTTTTTTTTCTCAGAATATATTAGATTATTAATTATAATTGATTTATAATACTACTAACAAAGTATAATTGTACAAAACATGTACCAAATTTGGTATATTTTCAATTGTCTTTAAAACTAGCGACCATTCGACTATCTCCAGTGAAGTTATTTTGGAGTAGCTACAACAAGATAGTAACTTTTCAGTAAAGGTTTTCAGCTTCATGCTCCAAGCTCATCTTCCAGCCTTTAAAATGCAATCCACTAGCCAACTGCACCAAAACATTCCAAACATTGCACCATCTGCTTTGAAAAGTCCCCTTTATAAATCTTCTTGTAAGAGTTTCCCTCCCCAGCTAGCACGCTAGAATAGGCGAAAGTTGATTATTGCCAAACAAAAGGTGACAACGAGATTCGCAAATAGAGTGAAATAAATTTGCAACAACAAGCTGAAGACTGTGTATGCTTGTCAATTTTATTGTCAATTTTATCTACAACTCTTTCCTATTGCCTGTCACGTGCTTCCCGGGCGTACTGTAGCAAACATTCTAACACCGAAGAGGACACGAAACAGGAAGCGAATGAAACCAACCAGGAAGTCCGCCTTCTGTGACCCGACGAAGCACCAAGTGATCCACAAAACGGAAGAGTGTCGCAAACGTGAGGCCAACTCTACGTGGTGTAGCTCACTCGTAGTGGGTGTGTGCTGTAGTGAATAGGATCTTTCCTTCCGGACCACCGTCATGTCACATTTCATCACACATACGTACACTTACACGCTTCCCAACATCCGACACGGCATCGTCCCATTTTGGCTCGGTGTGGAATTTACTGGGGTGTCGTGTTGTTTCTTAAGCGCCGTAAGTCTTACCGTTCACGACAAAAAGCACGACACGTCCTAGGATGTCTAGCCAGAACGGGTGGAGAGAGAACATTTGTGACAATACGATTTTGGAAAACAGCATGTTTGCTTCAAGTTCCAGTCGTCAAATCGATAGCCTCCGTCGGAAGTAAACGAGAGAAGCAAATAAAAAACACCGATTTCCAAGACGGTCCTGCTTCCGTTTCCCAGGAACTACTATAATCACATTACGATGCCGTACGTTCGAAAAGGAAATTCGAAACACACAAATGGATTCCATGGAAAACATGGCGTAGCGGTGGGGTTAGAGAACATGACAGCATTTTACACCTGATTTATTCGTTAGAAACAAAGATGTCTTCCTTTAACGTTGAGAAGGACGCACGCGTGAAGCTTCAAACTTGGATGCATCACAAACATGTTGCAACGTGCACGTGTGCAAGCCTTCGGGTAAACTTAACATTAAATATGCCAACATTCTCGGAAGTATAAGCTAATTTCATACGGAAAAGTTTATTTATCCCAAAAATGCGCCTCCTGCTCGCGGCATCTTCATAAATCACACGACACAAGCGAACGACAAACTTTTTTTTTGCAGAATGGCTGCGTCCGGGTGTCTGTAGTATGCTAGTTTATCTTTCTGATCTACCGCACAGAAACACCCGAAACGCAGCTTTTGCCTAACCTTTCCCGCAACGCCTTCATAATTTGCAGATGTCTCGCTCCGTATGTTAGCATCTTCAGCCTGTACTGTTTAGTGACTTTTACCGGGGAAGTTGAAAAAAGTATTCCATCGTAAGCGTATGGAGTAGCACAACGTTACACACACGCAAGACGTGCTTTCACGATGAACAACTTGACAAAACTTTGCAATTCGCGTCTGGCGCCATCTGGGCAGCGTGTGTCTGGGTGTCGTGCAGGCGTAAGTTGCTGCGGAAAAGTTCACACCATTTCGGCGAACGAACGCGCATGGGGTGCGAAACGAAAAGGGCCTGGTGCTTGGGACACAGTGTGCCAGTGACATGTGGTGCACTGACTGGGCGGGAAATTTCACGCGAACGAAGCAACGACGCTCCAATCGTGTGGAGTGTTTTGTGCGAGATGAGAACCTTGATTGGCGTACGGTGGTACAGACACTCCGGCAGTTGCTGGGAATGTGTGAATCGATACTGCCAGATGCAGTCATCATCAGTCATCTCTTGCTGAGCAGGTATGTAAGTGATGTGAGTGATGAAGAGCCACGATAAAGCGTTGATGATATGGCAATGTCAGGACACGCTTATCTGGGTTCAATTTAGCTGTATGGGAAATTGATTGAGTCAATTGCGGATAGATTGTTCTGACATACGCGTACATTCGCTTGGTTTAGCTGTTTATTTTATAAAACAAACTCATTCCCCTGATGGGAGATCCGCATGATCTCGGTGCAATACATCGGACGCTCGTGGATTTTATCCAATTTAAAACGTAGTTGTACCACGAAGTTTTCTAGCATTATTAAATCTACTTTCACTTCCGAAAATGCTTACATTGCGAAGGTTATGAGAATGAAACAGTACTAGGACACACTTTTTTTAACGCTCCTTTCTAACCCATTTTCTTCACTATCTGGGTCAAGTAGAAAAACGTTTTATGAAGATCGTAACGACATAATTCCCCGACTCGGTGTGTTGCATAATCTAACCAATCAAGCGGTTCATACTTTTGTACAAGGACAAACGATTCCTTTTTTTGTTGTTGCGTTTCACAGTTTAATCTCGGTGTGCTCTTAACAGATGATAATAAAACATAACTGAGACAGCGAGAGACCAACAAAAAAAAGCTCAGCTCGCCGTCTAAAATCTTAACCCCCGTTTGTTTTTGGAGACAAAATGACGATGTTGGAATGCATAGGGAGCGGAATACGTTTTGGGCCAACAGTGCTAAGCTTTTGCACGAAGGCATGCAAGCAGTGTCTCACGAGTGAAATAACACATTTAGCAGATAAGACAAGTTCTGTTTTCTTTGAGTGGCTTTTTTGTTGCTTCGCTTTCAATGAAGCTGTGATTTCGCTTTTCTATCATCGTTCTACATCCTTTATCCGAACGCTGTGACATAATGCTTCAAGGGAACGAGAAAAGGTAGCAAAAAAATACAACCGACAAGAGGCAAATGTTTAACTTTCTTCAATTCACTTCACTTCGATGAAAGTTGCCAGGGGTTTCGAAGCGTAAGCTTCTTTTTCATTTCATTCATTATGTTTCAAGTGCAAAGCAAAAAACTGGACACCAAAATGGCTCCCAAATGTGTGCAAATCGTATCATACTGTCAAGTTCAGTTTATGTTTTGCGAAAATACACACGCACTATGGCTGGAGAAAATATTCTACGTAACAAATCATATGTAATATGGATGGAAAGCTTTAAGATGTTGAATTGCTTTTCCTTATCATTATCCTTTTTTAAGCATCTTCATTCTATTCGATGTTAGTACTACTTCGGATGTTTTCATCTGCTTCTTTTATAACTTTCCTTGCCCGCTTAATTTAATCTTAGCTGGCATAGCAAGTCCTACGTACAAAACTATCTTGGACTCTGATTTTTAAGCTTTCTATTTACAGCAAATGCTGATTAGTTCATGTATATATTCTCAGAAAATGAGATAATAATAATGTTAAGCAAAATTAAGATGATACATTAGTAAAATAGGGTAACATAACATGTAAAAACTGTAGTAAATGTGCGCAAAACTCACTAGATATTAAAATCATTTGTTATTATCGCATAAATAATAAGTCTTGCCAAAATCTCGTTATAAAAATTATACTTGGCGTCCCAGTATGTAAAATCGTTTAAATAAATCCATATAGCCAGTAATAGTTTATAATGAAATTGGAGTGATTAAGCTTGATGAGTCCATTATAAAGCCAGGATTGTGCATCTGCCGAAGACGATACTCGACGAAGAGCATTTTGGAGAATTCTTAAAGCACACCCAGACCTAAGCGGTTTTCTTTGCTGATCGGTACTGATAAGCAAAGATGATTCTAAAGGCTACTCAATATTCAACCGAATTATAAGGCGCATAACTTTGCCTTAAAATTAATAAACGAACAAAACGGAAACATTCGTAAATTATGTTACAAAACAAAACTACCATGTCAAGCCTTATCAACGCTCTTAAGCCGTCGCAGTACGTAAATTCCATTGTACCAAACAATATGCCAATGTGCCATCAGAGCATCCTACCTTTGAGCGTAAGCTGCACCAAACAGCATAAATTCAACTGAGCGTTTGTGTGCTTCTCATCAGCCATGCCGTTTTATCGCAACCATCATGATGGCATCCGTACCGTTTGCCTAAGCTTCGCCCGTAAAACGACAATCTGCATGCAAACATGCACCAACATCCCCGTGTGCGTTATCCCGTGTACGCTTGCATGTAGCAAAGGTTTGCTAAACATTGTCACTGTCCCAGGGACACCTCCACCAGCCGAGGACCATTCTTTCGGACGAACAAAGTGGACACGAGAGGATGTAACACCGGTTACAACAAATCGGACACAATTCATCAGTCCCGAAAGCTGATGCACTCCCATCCCGATGGTGTGCTCCAGTAAAGTGCATGGAACCATAAAAAAAGCATGGGACTTCAACGTCGTTCATTTACTGCACCGGGTAGAAGCCCGTTGGTCTCACTCCATCTACAACAACGCGTGCACTTTTGCTAAGGTAAAACTAGAACGTTTTTCGAAACTGTTTAGATTGTCCACTGGTTCGTCCCGGTACTTGCAACCGGAGCGTTTTTGCAGTAGGTAAGCGGTTTCGCACTGATTGTACGTCATATGCCTTCACCGGATCCGTTTGATAAGACCTCACCGGAGCATCTGCGCTATGCTCACTTCGGCATCGCGCTCCATGCCGGCCATGCGAATGCTGTCCATTCCTTCATCAACCTCAGGAATCAAGGTACACGAGTTCTAGAGCGCACATAAATAGTTAGAGCGTAACTCGGCCGAACCACACCTGTAATCCTGCAGGTCAGGTTCGCTGACGTGGCTGATCTCTACCCTTTCTGCGCAAAAATCTCCGGAGCAGGCAGCAAACGATACAATTGCCCTCGACACGCTAACGCCCGGCCGGTTGGCTCGGAGCAAAAACGGGGTCGGTTTTGATCCACTTTAACCCACATTCCGCCCAACGTTCTGGACGGTGGAGCACCGTAAGAGTGTGACCGGTAAACTGGTTTAGTTCTTCGCTGCTCGCACTCATATGTGCGGTCGGGAGTCGACGGAAGTTGGACGGGAACCTAGTCTTCACCGTTGTGGATTCCGAAGCATTCGCCGACCGAGCCCATAACGTTTGGCTAGGAATGCGTGAAATGCAGGAAAGAACCTGTGGAACACATTCGTTACGTGACGTCAGCGGCGTGTTTGTAATTGCTTCAATACAATGCGGAAAGTAAACTACATTCGATTCTTATTGAAAGGACGTTGTTAACAGTTAACAGACTTTATGTTTAGAACATGTTAACAGACTTTAACCAAAGAACTTAACAAAGGAAAGTTTTAGTATTTCCCGGTATTTTACCAGCTCATTGCAAAACTTTAAACATAAATTCTGAGGCATTGCCCAAAACTACTGAGCACAATAACTGGCTGTTGTGTGAAACTTTTACAAAGGGATTTTTTCACCCTTCCAGGTTTGGTGGTGAAAAGTTTTGACCACCCAGTGTACCAAAAGTAAAAACAAAACCAACCAAAGGGAAATTTTCCCTATTCCCACTCATTGCAAGCTCAGCTCGGTTTTGTAGCAGGGCTGGGTGGGTTTTTCCCTTAGCTTACCTTGTAGATCCCGTCGACCAGTTTGATGATTTCCTCCGTTTCCATTTTTGCTGCTGATGCTGCTTGCTAAGCCGTTGAAATGGTCGACTAACACTTTCCGACCGATCGGCAACTTTGATCGTCCTCCGTTACGAACCGCTTGCCCGGATGTCGAACGGATTTCGATTTCGATTTTCGCTAAAACAAAACAAAAAACAAAACTTCGACCACCCTGTGCCACAGAGTGCCGATTGCCGACGAAAGCGAACCAATATTTGGATTAATTAACTTTTTCCCACCGCACTGGAGTGGAGTGAAGCGCCTTGGACCTGTCCAATGCGCCAACCCAACGCGGTTGATTCACTTCGGTTCACTTCCGGTACGTTTTGCCCATACGGCCGTGTGATGCGGGCTAGACCGGTAGCCGATTGATTTCACTTTCCGATGCAGATTGTTGCCTTACTTTTTTTCTGGTCGTTGCTGTTAGGATTGCACTATTTTCACATAAACACATACACAATTACATTAACTTGCACCGCGAACCCAGCGCCAGGTTTTGAAACGCTACGATTTACTTTTAAAAAAAGGTTAAACATTAAGAAAAAAAATTAATGCACAATGGAAACAAAACAGAAAATACTGTTTGAAGAAACTGTTGATTAAAACCCTGTTAAAGTATTTTTCCTCTTCAAATCACTTAGTTTTCAAGCATTCATTCAATATCTTCAAAATACACTTTCTTGTTTATAAAGCATATTTTAACCTTACTTAACCTAAATTGATTCAAAATAACTTCCACTATCAACACAAAGAAATTCTTGCAAAAATTGTAACACAATGCACAATGATCCAGCGCGTACGGCACACCAGCGCAACACTTGACTTCAGTAAATGGAATACGACGGCGTACGGTGATAAAAGTAGAACGGACTGACTTTCCCTTTGCTCGGTCACACATCGACGCGCCACCCGGAAGCGTCCATGGTGGTGGTGGACCCCCCGACTGTCCAAATGGGAAGAATTTGCCGTTCCGTAACAAATTCTTCCTTCACGCGCGCTCCTTTAAGATGACGCCCGACCACAAACGTCGATTGGGCAACCGGTCATAAATCATGGCGCACACGGTATCCGGCATGTATTTATGGTCCCACAGTGTTGCAGCAGCAATGAGTTCACATGCGCGGGAATGCGTTGCTAATAATTTATCTTTATGAGAGGGTAGCTTTCGGATTTCGGTTCGGTGACGCGATCCAGGGGATGAAATTGTCAATGTCCTTCGCGTCCTGGTGGTGCTACCGTCTAAAGAGGGTTGTTTACGAGAAAAAAAGACTTCGAACGATCAACAAGCGGTGTCAACAAGTCTGTAACGAGAAAGCAAACGATACAAATATTTTATTAACAATGCTCTTAGACATGGGGGAATTTTGTTATTAATATAAAATTGATTATAATTTATTATACAATGTTCTACTGCTGAAATTATACTCTGGTATCTATCAACAGAATGTTAGGAAAGTATGAATAAATCATCCCTAATACATGTTTAAATATCATAAAGCTTCAAGCAATTTACTTTGCGTGTAAAATTAACGTACGCTTCTCTAAAATCTCTTCAATAAAAACATTTAATTCAAAGCTTTACGAAGCTCATTCACTCATTAACTACACTTTATACGCCCAAGCAAACAGACGGGTTGAAAATTAAAATTCGAAACTGTTGACCATTTCGCAAAGCATAACAGTAGGATTTAGATTTAATTAAATTTATGAACCACCCGATCACCGCCCATCGAAGCGATGGTGATTTTATTGCACGCCATGTTTGATTTACTGTTTGTCCATCGATGAGCCTTCATGCGCGATTGAAACCCATTCGTGCAAGTCCAATCGTGACTAATATTGGTGCTCCAATCCTTCCCACCACCCAAACCCACCGATACTCTCTCAATGTAAACCCGTTCCCTTTAATCTACTGGCCGCTGCCGTACCAGGCGCGCATCCCACCAAGCGTGCGACACCCTGGGCGTGCAATTTAAAATGCAAATATTTTGCAATTAACCACATCCAAGCCGAATGGACGAATCAATCGACTGGTGCGGCAAACGTGCTAGAAACAGACGGAAATCCTTTCCAACGCCAACGGTTGGATTGGAAGCAGGGTGGTTAAAAAGGGACGCGGGGATTATGCTTTGCGGTTCCGATATTTTATTGAATCTCAATGCTTATGCTGCGTTGCGGTGGGAGGGGGGAGGGGGGGGGGTTTCCACATAGAAATGTGGTTTTACTTTTCTTTTTTTCCCCCTGTGTTTTTTTTTATTTGGTTCCATTCTTGCCCACACTGGCTTTCCAATTTGCATACCCACCCTTACAGAACGAGAACGCTTCGATCAACCCGGTTTTTGCTTGGAAGGTATGGAGTTGAACTTCAAAAGCAATGACCCACTAAATCGGTTTGGCAAAACAAAACAAAAAGAACCTTCAATCGTAGGGATAAATCGATGCTCATTCAACTCGGCTTGGTGAACTCTTGTAAATTAGCACAAAAGAGAAGAAAAATGGTATGGAGAATGGGGTTTCAATATGGGTTCATTTTTTAAATATTATCACCGTGGTTGATGTGGCAGAATGGACATACTCAGAATTTCCCCTTTTAACTTCCATTGTATAATATGTTTTCTTTTTTTTCGAGAATTACCTTGGAAATGTCAAACCACCCCTTGGAAATGGTAAAACATATCCATCCAACTGTGCCAAATGCGTTCCCGTACAATGGACTGCTTCTTCACGATCGAGTGAGCTTTCCCCCAAAAGGCAAAGTGGGCGATAAATTTTCTCCACTCATCCGCCACTATGATTGCAGTTGATGAATAGTGGCAACGATGATGATGGGCGCTGTCAACCGTTGACTAATGTCCGTTCCGTCCAAAGCCTTTTTTTTCCTCCTCTTCATCCTGATGCAATACACTGCCTCCTGAGAGGATCGCGTGTGCTTATGGATGAGCTGTTTTTCCGCCGCGGAAGGAAAAGAAAAAAAAAATGGCTCTCATCAGCAGAACCAGCCGACTGCTTTCAGTCTAATGAGATATTTTTGCCAGGAAGCGGGTTAGGCGGCATGGTTCAGTCAGGCTGAAAGTAACGCCAGAAATTACATTCGCCACTGGTGCTGTGCCCAACAAAAGGAGCTGAAAATTGAAAAGAACCGCCCGGATCGCCATTGTGCGCGTGCAGCGCGGTAGGCGCTAGGGCATGAAAAATGGGAAAGAATGTTTCCTCTTTATGCATGTTATTGAGATGTAACTAGCACGCGTCCTAGAAATACTTTGTAGCACTTCATTCATACGCGCTTGCCTTGTTGTTGGCATGGAGATGCCAACGAAAGCAAATCCATCCAATAGTGACATTATGAGGGGCATCGTTTCGGACAGATCGATGGACCCATTTTAACACCTCCAAACTGCAAACAAACTTCTCCGTCAATCCTATCCTGCTCGGTCGGAAGTGTCGCCCTATTATTATGAGGCTTATGCTGGTAGGCGAAATTAATTAACCCCACACCCACACCGCCCATCCTTTCCATTTTCCCCTCTGCGAAACGAAGCGGGACGAAGATTTATTCACCAAGGGTAATACTTTAATTAAATCAATCGAAGCGTTACTTTTAATCGGATTGCAAGCGATGGTGCCGTTGCGTGTCGATTCTGGTTTTTGGGCACAACATAATGGAGCATCGGCAGACATCCCGGTCTGCGGATGTCACCTCCATGTATCGCGTCTAACGAAAACCGGGCAGAGAATGGTATCAATTAACGTACGAACAACAGAGAGCAACGCGTCTGGGTCTGGCTCGATGACGACCGCCGGTGCTTCTAGCTTATCAACCATTTTGCGAAAGGTGGAGTTTTGATACGTACCAGTGGTGTTGCCTTTTCGAATGGCACTGGCTTGGCTTCCGAAAGGAGGGAGAATACGCCGGATTGCATTGCAAGCATGACTAAGCTATCAAATTACTTAAGCAGGATTTTGTCCACCGTGTTGCAAAAATGTTTCGCTTCGTAAGTTAACACTAGCTGGGTGCTAGATTTAACGCTTGGTACATTCGGAAAAATAAAGGGTGAAGGTAGATAGAAATGTATGTTAAAGAAAACTTATCTTCTGCCATCCCAATTGCACAGCTCTTTTCATGCTTCCTTCTTTCTTATTGCCACTTCCTTAACTAGCTTCGTACAGCAGAGCAATGTGAGTATTATCAACCAAACCACTTAAACTAGAGAGAAAAGTTCATCAGATGGGAACAAGTTTCCATCTAACAAATGGATTTAAGAGTGAACTCTTAATCATAAACTTAAAATGATGAAGCCGGTACTACCTTACCTTACCGTTTTGCCTATTTGGCTTTATTACATAAAGCGGCACGACCATGTGCCAACCATGTACGACGTGAAGCGTACTGAAATTATTTACCTTCCAAAAGCGGACAAACTTTTGCCACTTTAGTTTCAACTGCAAATTTTCTTCCCCAATGGAAACTCCATCACAAACAATGTTCCATCGCCACGGAGACTATTGCACCGGCGAAACTTAAATTTAAAACGCAGGAAATGTTTATGGTTGCTCGTTTTTTTTTTTTTTTGGAAGGTAGGTAGCGAAGTCTATCTGTGATAAGACCGGCTAGAGCAAACGCTGGAGCAAACGCAAACAAGAGGTGGAGAATAAAACCTCACGACTCAGAGCACAGAACGACTCGAAGGAAAAAAGCAGGAAAAATGTTTTACTTTCGGTTTTTATCAACCATTCCTTTGGGAATATTGCCCACAAAATTGTAGTTTTTCTTGATGCAACCAGCTCGGAACGCACCGTTACCATCCTAGCCCAGGGTGCTCTGTACGCTGTTGATTTCTGCACTGCAACGGGCTCGACGGCGACGGCCACGATGATGATGATGATGATGCGCCAGCACAAATTGCGTTGATTCGTTTCGATTCATATCGTCTCGCAGTGAGGCGCCATCCAGATACCAGATACGGCGTATTATGCGGCCACATAAAGCAGCATATTGCAGCATCCATTTCTACCATCGCTGGGAGGATAGGCAAAAACACGCCAGTGACAGTGGCGTAGTCCCCCTGTAGACTGTGGGGGGGGCGTACTGGTGATTCCCGGTTCGGAGGTCGGTACGTCGATGTGCTTCGAATACAAATGGGCTAAATTTAGTGGCAGAGATTTCTTGTTTTTTTTTTTCTTCTCCCGTCCGCCCAAATGGCAACCGGCAGGCGGAATGTACGGGAAGTACCGTGGTGGGGCGAAATCATGGCGAATGGTTCGCCGTTTTTCATTGACTTGTTCAGCGTGTTTTTCCACCTCCAAACAGGATTGAACATTTTTTCGTGCGAACCGTGCGTTTTTTGTTTTTTCAAACGAAATTCTGAAGGAAGTAAAAAAAAAAGATATTTGCAAAGTGGCTTCAATCAGCTTCCTTTCTTGTTTAAGCTTTTATCTGAATAGGAAAATTACAAAACGTTAAAACCGGGACGATTACATTAAGCAGCAGCATTAGCAGCAACAGAAGGTAAGTGTAGCGTAGTAAATGCATTTTTCCTTCCCTTTTTTACACGTTTCGTAACCAGGTTTATATTTATTGGATCTTTTTGGAAGCTTTACTTTCATGTTTTATTATAACATAGCTTTAAAAAAAATCTAAAACGTACGTGTTATGGCAAATATAAATTGTTTTGCACATTTAATTTGATTTTTTCGAATATACAGAGCGTGTCAAAACGTTTTTTTAATGTTAGTTTTACTGCTGCGGCTCATTTCACTGCAAAATACATTTTCATTAATCTTACGAGTTCATCCAGTCGACAAAATAACTTGAAAAAAATTCCAACATTCTTATAGACTGGTCCTTCCAAAATTCTCTCTAGAATACTTGCCATGTAGCATAATTCTGCTGCTAATTTTGATTTGTATCAATTCATAAACAATAAATTTACTAAAAAAGTAATAAATAATGAATAATCAAAAATAAATAAAATAAAAATAAGTAATAAATAATACACAAACATGAATCTTGATAAGAAAATCATTAAACAAAACATATATCCATCTTTCAAGATTTTTGTAATTACTTTCTTACGAAAACAAGAAAAAAACAGCAAACAATTATCCTGTTAGGGACTCGTGTTTATGGCTTCCCATTATTTACCCTTTTTTATGATTCCAGATTTACTGCCAGTGCCAAATAAAACCCCCAAAACTGCAAGAAAACAAGCGAATAAAGTGGTAAAACATCCTCCAGCATTCGTTTCTATTTAATGCGAAACCATAAAGGTCCCAGCACACTTGCTTCGCTAGAGATAATTTTCTCCCCAAAGCAAGACGGTGGTTGCGATAGAAAGGTAAATCTTGGAGCTTCCTTACCATTTTATCTCCCACCGTGTATAATCAGATAAAACGGTGATAAACATACAAGCAAAGGGAAAACACAGTCCTCCCATTTCGTCCGATGCAAAAACAACTACCGATGGGCATAGCTGCTTTCTGCAGGGCGTAAGAAATCATGCATATTTTGCAAACTTATTCGAAAAAAAAACCTTCAAAAAATATCTTTGCCTCCCATTTTTTTCCCTCGTTGCCACCGGATGTGGGCGCACAAAAGGCTGCGTCTGCTGCCAGATTTTTGCTACGCAAACAGTGATAAAGCTCGTTTAAGATCTCTCGCTGTGGAGAAACCCATCACGCACACGCGTATAAAATGACAAACGGGTAATAAAATAAAAACAATCCGGTAGGCAAAATGGGTTTTGTGGCTACACTACTGCTAGAGACATTTCACTTCCACTGCAGCTCTTGTGGGTAATGCAATGGTAGGAGACCCTACTGTTGCACCCGTGTTTTATCGCGTCTTTAATTTTGATGACTTCTATTTCCGGTGTGTGACATGCCAAACTGAATCAAAATCCACAGCAACTCCCATCCGTCAGCTGACCACCTGGGTTGTGCTCTCCATAAATTTGGTTTTATTTTGACGGCCCAACAGTTTACACTAGGCACAAGCGGCACAGCATTGTGGCGTGGCGTGCCAGCTCCGGACAATCCTTGGGAAGCGCGGCAACACTAATTTGGCTCATGATAATTTTTATTTCACTCATTGTTTATCACACATAATTCGTCTCCGCGTGCAGTTTTGGGATGGATATAGTCGTAGTTTTGTTTTTGTTTTGTTGCATTCACTTCCTTAGTGTTCCATTTATCTTTCTCACTGGGAAGTGTCTTTTTTTTATCAACCCCCGTTTTATTTCTACGTTTTGTCTTCGCTTTTGTTTGCTTTCCTGTGTGGTTTCGTTTTGTGGCCGTATGTGTACAATTACGATGTGCAAAAACAGAAAACACTCCACAACGGCTGCTTTATCTGAATGTATATCTTGATACGTTGCAACAAAAAAAAAAACAAACCACCCCACCCGAAATATATACTTCTTTCCATGCAATGGACGCTACGGACGAAAGGCGAGATGAATGGCAAACTCAAACTTACCAACAGCCCTCTTACAGTTGGTATCATTTTATTGCTTACTTTTTTGCATGGCCACGAACTACACGAACTGCACGCGTGCCGAATGCACCACCGAACTGCTTCTTGCCACGAAGAAGTTGAACGCTCGCTATCGCTCTAACAATGGGAACATAAATTTTATACTACATACTTTCACGCTACCGGAATTGGCCGTGGCTGATGATCTGCGAAGCAACAACAAAAAAAGTGTCGTTTTGTTATTTTCGACATGCAAATGTTCCCCTTGCAAAAACCGTGCATCATACTCTGTAGAAATATCTCCACAAATGGTGCTGACTTGTACGTGAGTTCACGGTTGTGAAGTCTGTGTGAGCATAAACACTGCTGGAACCTGTCCGTTTCCGAATGCGTACCGAAGACAAGCCACCAGGAGGAAAATAACACAAAACAACAACCACACACAATAAATTAGTCAAGGTATGATTTTAATCCCGTTTTACCAGACGATTTATGAGCAGTGTAAGCATTGAACCGGTTACGAAACAACCAGCACATGCAGCACCATTACAGCGACCATCCAAGAGTAATGATGATAAAAAAAAACACACACACACACACACACACATACGCACATATTTATATGGCCTCCCACAAAGGTGTTCCGATGATAGCCCGACAAAAGGTAAATACTTTCTCCCGATTTGGTAATAAATGTGGTGACGCAGAGACTTAACTTTCGGAGAATTGCGTAACACGCACCTGGTCAAAGGTTGCGACTGATGATAAGACTGGTAAGCTCTTAATACTACGCTCGCCTGGACGATGGATATTTATGGACGCTTTAGAACCTCTCGGCTGGAGTAGCAAACCCGAGTTCATCGGCGAACAGTTGGAAAGTGAGCACGTTTTTGAAACCGAATATGAACGAACCGATGAAAGGCGGGTTCTGCTTTGCCAAAATGGATACTTCCACCACTTGAGCAGGAAATTGACTGTTTGATCGATTAATATCAACTCCATTACGACACCGACGCTACCCGGCAACCCGGGGTAAAACTTGATCAGATATGAAATTTTTAATTTTCACCTGTTTTTTTTTTTTTGTTCGGGTTGTTGCGAAAAGAGGAAATTTCGGCATCGAATCGTACCTAAAGATCTCATCAGCCGTGCCTTCCGCTCAAGCACTTCATTAACGGAACGAGCAATCTTGCCGCAAATATTGAAACGAGAAAATTAAATCTTCTCCAATCCGTATCGCTCGCCTGGCACGTCCTGGCACAAACCTGCCTGTCTGGGGCACTACTCGGCTTCCACATTGCTTCGTTAATGGCAAAATGTGCTTCCTGGATGTGTAGGAGGAACACAAACATTTCTAAACTCCTTCACTACTTCTGGCTGGTAGAGGCTGACTTCGGTGTGCGGAGATCAAACGACATAAATCCAATTATTATCGATTTCTCCACTGGAATGCAGAGGCAAAGCACATCTCTGTAAGGATGTACAGCTTACGAGCGAGACTGGAGCATGATAAGGAATGGTAGGAGAGTTGCCAACTAGCTCATTAATTGGAAGATCGGTCACCATAGGAGAGCCTCATGCAGTTCGACGACCGATAGGATCTCACATTGATTT
>STHB01000004.1:14416794-14436385 GCA_018908115.1 Anopheles rivulorum
GAATGTATGTGAAAGAAATAGGAAAAAATACACTTTACAAGAAGGAATGTAAGAAAACTGTCCCCATCACAGCAGCAGACAGCACTCATCAGCCATTTCCCTTTCACTCTTGAAAGATGGGATGGATGGAATCACTCACCACACATCCGAATCCAATTCCTTTGCGCACACCGTTGGCCGTTTGCCGGTTGATAATCAATCTGAAAGTAGAAAGTATTACGCGTTAGGATCGGGAAAAGAAAAAAGAAATATAAAACAAAATGCACAAGAAAACACAGCGGAGTACACACCCGCATGGAGTGTTATCCCGATTGAGTTCCATTAACTCATCACTCAGAAGGTGGTGGTTCAGAACAAAAGCTTTATTGTGTACGAGAAGCTTTATGTTTGTCGCTCCTTTCGCCGTTTGCAGCTCGGTGAACAATAGACCACCCACTCGGTAACCAGCGCGTTGTACTACCAGCAAACGGTAGCAGCACATCGTTTCAAGTGGTACGTACTAGTGCAGACGACATTTCGGAAGAAAAGCCGAAGGTGGAAAATATTAGCACAGCGTCGCACGAAGGAAAATTTGCACCGAAATCACAATCGAGTGAAGTGAAAGTTCGTTAATTTGATCACCGATCTCCAGGTTCCAGAAAAGGGGTGTCCTCAACAGTTACCGTACCAGGACCACCCCACCTCTCACAACTAACGGCCCGTTTGGGGGTCGTTGGGATCGAAGGGTCAGCAAACCGCTTATCGTTAACGTATGGGACACGAATGACATGGAATCTCGTCCGTTTTGCCGTTTGGGTTCACAGTGTCCAAGACCCAGACCAAGAATGGACGATTGTTCCAACACGGCTGTCCCCATGCTACTGCACCAGTGTGTATGTGTGTGTGTGAGCAGTGGAATGTTATCGCTAAAAGTTGAGCTTGTAAAACCAATTCTAATTTTCTCATTACACCAAACCGGGACGCCCTTTTTCCATGGCATTCCCATTATCGACACGGATGCATGGAAAGTTGAATGAGTGTGGTGCAAACGCTCCTGCATTGAGAATGAGATTTCAAAGTTTGATTAATAGTTTCAAAACCGGGTGTTTGCAGAAATCCACCCTTATAACAACCAACCCCCTTTTATGTTGGTTTGTGCCGTTTGTTGAAGCTCAGCAGCATTTGGCTTTTCTTATCGCTCTGACCATGCATCAAAAACCATTGAATGATTTAGAGCAATAAGTTGCTGCAGCTTTTTCAAAAGTGCTCATGAATTGTTGAACTGGTTATATTACTCAAACATGGCAAGAAAAATATGCAACCCTCACCCACCCAGGACACATTTGGAGTGCACCCCAAAGTGAACGAACGAACGGTTACTGCCGATGGTTTACTTATCCTCTGCTAGCGATTGTGCTATCTCTCCGGCTATCTTGGAAGGAACTGGAACTTCTTGCACCGAAATTCACTTAACTTCTGCACCAAACCGACACTCACACACCGATGTTGGCCGAACTGAAATATTTACTACCCAGCATGCAAAAACCACACTCAATTGCCACGGAAGGAAAATGTTCGTCCTTCGTTGCACACTATCTGCCAGACAGAACTAAAGCCAGTCCCACTTCAAGAAGGCACAAATCTGTGTTTTTCTCCAACGTTTCGATCGGTTCATTATCGGGTTAAATTTTCATACCAAAGTCGGACCGAAACCGAAACTCGCACCAGCAGAAGCCCATTGCCTCGTTTGACTTTGGGGTTTCAAAGGACCAATAGCAAACAAAAAAAAAGAAGCCACAACTAAGCGGGAAAAGTCACAAACAAGCAGCACCACACTCTCGTTGCACTCTCAATGGTTGTGGTTGCGGAACTAATTCCTACCGGGATCCAGTACCACACTCGGTAAACTGGACCGGAAAAATGGGAAAACTTTAGCCTTTGGTTGCTTCCATTCCGGCTTTTCTGGCACAATCGTTCCTGTCCGCTTTGGCCGAGCCAATAAATTAGAAGTACGTGATAGGAGCTGGCGGGAAAAGATTTTCATTTGTCGCTCCCCAGTGCAATGCCGGTCGGTTGGGTTCTTCAGGGCAAAGCCACTTTAATTGCTTATTGATTTTATTCAATAAACGAGATGGAAGTTCGCTTCGGTGTGCCGAAATCGAATAACAAAACGGAGGGTAACATGCATGGATAAAGCCGAATGCTTTTCCTTTTTTTTTTTTGGCTTAAACTCAGCTGCAACTTCTGATTGTCGACTTTTAGTATCGAGTGCATTCGATCGATCGATTGCTTCTTCGGTGGTGTTCCATACCACCAGACGGGACCATTCACGACCCAAAGAACTAAGCCTACCGGACAAACTTTCCATACGCTGATGAACGAAACTAAACCACATCGTTTTGGAGGGGTTGGGGTTGGATGGAAAAACCCGTTCCTTCCCAACACGCTTCACCGAACAGTTCGAAAAGTTGCCGGAAAATCGACACCGTACGGCGACCGGCATCGGGGGTTCTTTTTTTTGCTCGCAAACTCCGTGCCCGCACCGTCAAGAACTTTCATTTTACGTGCCCGGATTGAAGTGGACGTTCGCTTTTCTTTGCGTTCTTGGATCCTTCTGCTCGGTAAAGATTTCCATTCTGTCCCATTGTCAGTTGCAATCGAAAAAAGCGAAACGCAATCGATGCTCATTTTTCTCAACTCTTGCGTATCGTTTTTCGACCCGGCTGATGCTTGGCACGCTGCCAAACGGTTGAGAGTTTGTTTCGAACGCCTTTTTCTATTCTTTTTTTTTCCCTCTCCGATGCTGTTCCTTTCCTTTGGAAAAGCGAACTTGCCGTTTCACTTGCGTTTTCTTTTGTCCTTTCTGGGCAAGCACAGAGATGGTGCAATAAAGTGCCATCTAAACAGAAAGCGAACGAGTAAGGAAACAGTTTGGAAACGGGAGCCAGCATGTCAAGTGTGCTGTTAAATTGTATTGCACCCGAAAAGGGGGAAGACCTTGCCTTTTTGCAATTATCAGAATACCGGAACCAGAGGTTTGGTGACTGATTTTGTCACTGTTTTTTCTGCTTGTTTTTGAAGCAAAAAAACACGAATCTCCCGAAAACGACGCACCGAACCGATGGTATGCACGCTTTGCTACAAAGATGCATCGTTTGGAGCATGCATTTTCCTTGCACAATTACTCTCGCTTCGGGTGTACCGGGACCATTTTCCGTAGTGCAAATTCCGCACATTTGCTCGACGTTGCAACTTTTACACAACGACGTTGCGACGTTGCGACACACAAAGTGAGGTTAAACGTCGGATGGAGCAGCTATGGTTGGTCGTTCCAGGAATTTTATCGTGCGAAAAGGATAGAAACGTTTATCAAACGTCAGTGAACTGTGTTTTAAAATGGTTTCCCCTTGGTGACGGATTGCCTTGAAGCCAGGTGTCAAGTCGATGATTTTCCATCCGTTGTTTCAAGTGTCTCATTAATATTGTAAAGGTATTGAATTGAATTTTGTTACAACACCGAGTGTTGGAATGCATTTGTAAACGTCGAAATTAATTAATTGTTAATTGTACGAAATGTAAGATTTTTTTTCTCAATAAGTTTCTTACCATGTTCGTTGCCATTTTTCCGCTCTTCTGCATTCCATTCCCGCGCATCAGTCTGCAACGTATTACACGGTACACCTTTTCCATTGACAATCTTACTCAATCCTTACCAGACCGGGTGTCGGTAAGAGCTGTTCAACCATGTCAACACTGTTTGTCTATTCCATCGATACGAACCCGTACCACCCGGAATCCAACCGACAAGATACGGCAAATATTTGTTTACCAACACCCGGACCGAGTATGACGACGCAAATCGAATGACCGAACCGGCACCGAACTCAGCGACATCGATTCGCACATTTACTTCCCACAACGAGCGAAGGCCTTTTCTTTTAGCTTCCAATCTAAACATCTGTCCGCTATTATCTAACATCCCCTTACGTGTGTTGAACATTTTTTTCGGAACGCTTCGGCGTACCATTCGTCACGTCGGTGGCGAAACGAATGCATTCGCAATGCACCTGCACCACCAACCGGTGCCCGTTGATGAGATGCAGATAAAGGCCCATCAGGGGCCAAAAGCTCGTGTCAAAATCAAGTAAGAGCGACAGTTTGACTACAGGTTGGCTGGTGAAAAGGCCTTTCGTGCATCTTATCATAAGCTGGATTGCACTCGAAATCAGCAGACCAAAGCAACGATGTGAATGATCACCGATCGAGATGATGCACGGTAACATGATAGTTTTTCATTTCATCGTAGCAAAAAAAAAATCAAGACCGTTTCACTTTCATCGCGATTTGTTTGCTGTTGTATTTAATTTCCAATTTTTTCCTCATCTTTCTTTACTTTTTTTGTTGTTGCTTTATTCATCCCTTAATTTGCGCTCCCGCCGTAAGGGTGCTTTAAAAATTGCAACCGTTTTTTTTTCTTTTGCGTTATTTTCGCTCTCCTATTACATATCAGTCTCATCCATCGGGCTAATGTTGTTACGGCGTATCGGTTGATCGATCGGTTGCTGTTCGATGAAATAACATCGGAATAGCATGTGTAAACCGTGTGAGCTACACCGTCTAGTAGCTAATCGCGTGCATTCGCTCGGTTGGTCAGACATCGATCGGTACACAAACGTGCGCACACATTCGGTGTTATGCTACTGCACGGATCCAAAACCAACACTGCACACATGCTTCTATTACGCTTACATGAAAAGCGGGAGTTAAAATAATGAGAAAAACTGGGGAAACACAGTCCCACAACACACAGGCACAAAAAGCAGATGCAGAAAGAAAAATCATGTTGTGCAAAAAAAGGAGTTTCATCTTAGTACAGTAGTTTAAACGAAAGTAAAACTCCATGTTGGGAAAACAACCGTCAATAAGTGAAACACAACATTTCAACATTATTTAAATAGTAGAAATATTTTTAAAATAAACCTCTATGTTTCAGTTGCAGCACAATATTATGTACTAACTATTGTGCTAAAACTTGTACTAAAGATTCAACAAACGTGATTATGCATCTTCACGTACCACTAAACTGATAATCAAACCGTTTTTTTTTCTTCTGTCCAATGTTTTCCCTGCACGCTCGCGGAATTATGTCACTCAAAGTTTATCATCGTTTAGTCGTAAGCTTTTTCTGTGCCCGGTACACACTCGACAAGATGGAGCGCGTGTCCTTAATGTCATAATTTTTGCGATGCAACGGCGACACCCCGACTGGTCTGGTCTGATGTCATCCATGCGCGTTGCATTTTCAACCTGCTGCATCACCATCCTTGTAAATGTGTATGTGGATGTGGCTCGGTGCTTGTGTGTGATGTCGTTCTGCACCATAATTGCATTACCCACGCCCGGTACATCTTCTGCCGCGTCTGTCATATGTGTGTGCGTTAGTGTTCCTACGCTAACTTCCTCAAGAGACTCAACTATGCGAGGCACGAGTGTTGGAGTCGCGGTCTGCTGAACTTTGGCGAACGTAAGAAGTTTTCACCCGGTTGCACCGGTTTACACCCGACCCAAACAGTTGCGTCGCGTAATGTTATGCAAAATGCGCTATGTAGGGTGAGGGTGCTTCAGCTCTCTGAAGACACCCGTTTCCGTACTTGACTTTGGTGGTTGTTGTTCTCACTGCGGTGACCGTACTTGAGCCATTTACGGTGCATACGCATCGGCAAGTGGTCGTGGAGTGGTCAACACTTGTTGGTACCAGCATCGATCCAAAATAAAAACTCCTTCACCATTGTTTTTAATGTCCGAAGACCTCAACCGGGTCGGATTTCACACAAAACTTAAAGATGTACATTTTGCGAACCGGTAAGACAGTTTAGGCGGATTACTATACAACTTCTTAAGCTGCCGTGTAATCAGCTGCTAAATGCGTTGCCAATCGTACGTTATGCGAGGGATTCATGCAGCACCCAAAATCCTGCCGCAATGGCACAAACTTTCTCTAGCAGAACAAGCTTTTCCTCGACTCAATTATCACCTTTGCAAAGACAAACGCTGCTAGCAAGAAACAACACAAACGTGTGCAAAAACTTTGCACAAGAAAACGATCATTAAAGAACACACGGTACAACAGATCGGGGAAGGAACCGGTGTAGCAACTTTCCAGCGGCACCACTATCCTTACAACCCATTATCACTTTTAGCACAGGCACCGAATCCGGCACCGGTAGTGGATGGATCCCAACAAAATGCTCCCGTACATTCGTTCACAGACAAAAACCCGACCACCCGAAAAAAGGATCACACCGAACTCCGTAGGGTAAAGTTTTGTAATTTAATTTCCTTCCGTACGGGGAAATCGACACACACAAAGTGGCACGTTTCGAAAATTAACCATCTTTGCTGGGCTTCAAACAGTACCCGTACCGTGTGCTGTGGTAAGGAAAGACTATCCTTAGCATTCACTGGCAAAGGCAGAGCTGTAATACGCAAAAGCTGATGTCCTCACGGATAGCGTGATGTTGGACGCTGTCAGCACGTTTCAATTCGCAAAAGGTCGCATACGATGGAACGCGAGGAACGAGATATTCGTTCTAATCACGAACTAAAATTCAATTATCCTAAAACTAAGCCAATCGTGGAAAAGGAAACCTGGGAAGCAGGCTAAATTACATACACGTCCCATCTTATCTAGGGTGGCAAACCCTAGAACAGAAGAATCTTGGAACTATTCTATTCCAGCGCATCAACCACCAGCAAGCAAAGTGGCTTTGTCTTGCTAAACTGTTCTAAACTGTCTCCCCCTTTTTTTTGGTATCTTGGGCGAGAAATTAGAGCGATACGGGATGGAAATGAAGCACTCGGCACTGGAGACAACCCCTCCAATAAATGGTGCTTCTGGGTAAGAATGACATTACACTTTCTAGCAGGAAAGGCAGCAATGTTTAGGTTTGGTTGAACTTACACACTAAACGAGCTACAGTTCGTCTTCCGTGCAAAATGATCTGTTATTATTATTGGGGTGGAGTACGAAAACTCATGAATATTCATACGAAATGGAATGATTTTACTAACCGCCATCCCAGCTTCCCGGTAATATTTTGGAAGGACGAAGCTACCGCCAGGAGAAACAACGACGCACCGAGAGCCGGTTCGTGACTTGAGTTGGTTTAAAATGCTTCTCCAGTTCGTCCCGACACTAAAGTGTTGTCTCCAAAATTCTTCCCCAGTGTTATACTACGCTCTAACGTAAATCCTTTTGCTCTGGTACAACTTTTCCGCTAAATTCTTTAACTCGAGGCAATTGCGGGTGTTAAAGAGGGAGGCAATAATTTCATACTGTGAAACATTTCCCAACCGCGTGGCACACCTGGAAAACTGGCAAATACTATTAACTTTCGGGTAAATCGCATCGACGGCAGAAGGGAAAGCGACCAGGTGAAGTTGTGAGCAAACCGGTACAGAAAGTGATAAACGATTGAACTTTTGTCATGATGCTCCCCTTTTAAAGCACACGCTCCAATATTTCATGCCAATCAGCGATCGGTATGAGTTGGGTTACTGGTGTGACAGGTTGCGTGTACCCAGAAGGTGAAATTCCACGAAAAGCTTGTTAGTTGGGAAATGCTGGATTTTCAACTCACAAAAGTTTGCTTTAATTAAGTAAACTATGCGATAGGACGTACGTACAACAACGCGCGGTACACGAACCTTCACGCACGTGCTCTATGAGTGATGGGTAGTTTACACTTCATTTCACGCCTACTGAAAGCATGTGAAGTAAGCTGCTCATACTAGAAAGGATCATTTGCAGTAAATATTATTTGACGGGAGTAACCAAAGCTTGATTGATAAAGTGATGGAATCGTAATGTGCTGTGACGATTAGCATAAATTAGTACAAGATTAGTATTTAAGATACAAATCTCGTCCGTATTGAATTTATTGCAAATTCCTATAATCACATTCTAACAGCCAATGTTATATGTTAATAATAAAGAACGTAAGCACATTCTCAGTTCCGCTTCCCATAGCCTCGAGTTCTACCATCACTCCACAGCTTTGTTGCACTTGCGGCGCAATTTAATCTCGTTCTTTGCCACCACCATTCACGTCACCCATTAGTCAGAACAGTTGTGACCGCATCGTACACGAGATCACCTGTATGGTAAGGTGTGCAGCCTGCTTAGCCACCGATGGCACTCCTCCGGTCAAGCGGGTTTAAAAACGTTGGATCAAGATAAATGTAGGATCAAATGGCTTCTGGGTTTGCTTGCCTGGTGCGGGAGATTAGCCTTCGCGCCAGTAAAGGTACCAGCATCACATTCCAACGTTACGCTGGCCAGACCGCCAGACACAAGTTATTGGACACTCAGCCTCGGCTCTGACATTTCAATGATCAAATAACCACAACTCACCAAGATACCACGTATCCGAGTGTGAGTGTGCGATAACTTTGTATTTGCAAAAAAAAAAGCTCTTACGATTTTCAATAAACTTATCTTCCACACATTGAAATGCTTTTCACAAAATAAACTTAACAACAGCTCGAATGTGCGCTTATGCGCAGTATCCGTGGTGCAACGTTGTGTCCATCACCCACCACGAAGCGAAGCACCAAAGGTCGAGTCAAGATCGTTTATACCACCGGTTATAGCGCAGCCTATGTGTGTCCCAGGGTGGAATTTCATCACAAACTTACAGATGCCACACCGCATCTTTAAGGCAAAGAGCCTGTGTGTGGGACTAAACGGATGAGCAACGAAGAACGTTTTCAAGGTGAGCAAGGTTTGACGTTCTTGGTCACCCGGCACCGCGTGTCGNCGAATGTGCGTTTATGCGCAGTATGCCTGGTGCAACGTTGTGTCCATCACCCACCACGAAGCGAAGCACCAAAGGTCGAGTCAAGATCGTTTATACCACCGGTTATAGCGCAGCCTATGTGTGTCCCAGGGTGGAATTTCATCACAAACTTACAGATGCCACACCGCATCTTTAAGGCAAAGAGCCTGTGTGTGGGACTAAACGGATGAGCAACGAAGAACGTTTTCAAGGTGAGCAAGGTTTGACGTTCTTGGTCACCCGGCACCGCGTGTCGCGTGTGCCGGTTTCTCAAACGCAATAGACACTCGAAACCTCCGCAATGCCTAACAAGCGGCTGTTGGCCAATATCTTAGGTACGCTGCGCATACTAGCAAGCTGTGCGGAGGACGTCCGTAACGTACCGGCGACATCGAGCGCTGTTTTCTAAAACACGGAGGTGTTGAGTGGTGAACTTCCTGCGCTGGAATTCAGCGCGCTGTCATTCACGGTTTAACGATTTCGCTCACTGGAGCGAGCATATTTCGACGAAGGTGGGAAATGTTTGCAAAGGTAGTTGGTGTTCTGCCTTAATAACAGGTTGAACTACGGAAGAGCGGGGTAGTGGCCAACTACACTATCATATTCAAATTAGCGTATGAATAGCTAATCGACAGCTAACACTAGCCTTCCTTGACAGTCGGTTAGCTGATCGACCCGAATGCTTTTCAATGAACCAAAATGTAACACAGACCCGATCGCAATGCCGGTGCACCCGACTGCAATGGAATGTGCGGAATGTTGACAGTTGTGGGTGGTGCATTAAACTCATCGAAGAAATAGTTCAAAGATCGACGAAAGGAGAGTACTAAATATTTCATGCAAACCATTTACATTAAATCTCATTACTAAAGCACGCGATAAGTGGTGTTTGTGTGCAAAAAGGGAACTTGTGCTCACTTTTCACGCAACCGCAACGCCGTTCGTTCTTCTGCACCAGGGAACCATTAATTACATCATCTTCACTACATCTCCCGGGTGACTTCATGCGAGCAAATAGCTCTAGCTTGCAATTAAAATGCAAATAATCGTATTTATACAGCACAGCTCGTGATGGTGGAATATTCTTTACACCATGTTCCACCCAACACATCTGCATCACATGCTACACTTCGCTGGCTCTGCCGAAAGGTGGGTGTACAATAAACATTCGCTTCCTTCCATTCCAGTCTGCGGGTGAAAGCCCACCGACGTTAGTGCGCGGGTTTGAGGCAACGTGATTGACAAGGAGGATTGCAATTGCAGACGGTAAGCATGGGCAAAAAAAAATGTACCATTTCAAAGCAGCATAACAAACAAACAAAAAAACACCATTCGCTACAATAGACATCATCACGAGGCAAACATTGTGATACCTTTTGATTGCTGCAGAAGGAGATCTCAACAACGCAAAAGGGGTGGTGCATCAAAACGAAAAAAAAACCGTCGACGGTTACATTCTATCTGCTAATTTGGATGCATTTCTTCGTCCGCTGCACGATGTGTATGTGTCTATAGCGTGATGGCGTCGTGTCTGATTGCATCTAACGCGTCTAACGAAACAAATGTCGAACAATTAGTGTGACAATGTAGCAGTTTGTGTTGTTGTTGTGAGCAGTGAAGACTTTTTTTTTCGTTTCCATGCAAACACCTTTAAAAGGAAAGGGTGTGCAAATAGTCTGCCCTTGCGTATAAATGCCAAAATGTACCTTGAGGCAGGCAGAATTGTACAATGACATCTTTACAATTTTTAAACAATTGCTCACGCCAAATAGGGGAGACACAATAATTAGTACTTCGAGTGGTGTTTGCCGCTTGTTGAAAGGAACAGCAAATCCATTTACTAACAATCCGGATGATCTAACCGCATCAAAAATCTCACGAAGGTTTAGGTTCGTCTACATAATGCATCATTCATGCCATTCCCTAAAGCCCTTTTACCATTCTCTTTTAGTGCATTTTTTTGTTGTTGTTTGTTCCTTCTTTTGGGTGAAATCGACTCGGTGCGCTTATCTTGGATGCTTGGGAACGACAAGCGGGAGCCAGCTCATAAATGCATTTTAAATTACAACCGTATCTGCCGGCGAGTGTCATTTAGATTAATGCATTAGCAAACCTCGTACAAATGCAACCAGCAAACCCATCCAACTGCACTCCGGGATTCAATATCGTGGATAAAGCAAACCGTGCCATAATCAGTAGTAAAAGAAGGAAAAAAAAACCCAACACGGTAATACTTAGTCTGTACTCCAAAGTGGCAAGAGAGAAGAAAAAAAACCCAACCAGAAGCTGTCCAGTTTATGTTTACGAGCCTAATTGTTTATAGCACTGAATGCGGTATGGTGGAATCTTAAGTTATGGCGCATGTATTTTTTTTTGTATGTCTCCCATCACACTTCTTTTGCTTATTATAATGCCTCCACGCCACCATTCTCCTGCTGCTAAGGTCCCAAACCATCGATTGTTCGACCGTTCGCTCGTTCTCGTCAAACTAAAGCCCCATTCGAAGTTGTGTTGCTGTGGTGCCCCGATGTGTAGATAGGCAAACAGGCCGGAATGTGCCTCCGGTTGTCGATCGAGCCAGTTGCTTGTCCTTTCACTTTCCCTTGGCGGCATACACCGGCAAAGCACCTAGCATTCACACACACACATAGACACCGGTTGGATTCACTGGTAACGCGACTTGCGCGGTGTATGATCGCGCTACAGTTCGCTGGAGCCGCACTCTTGGACAAGGTCTCCCCAATTGCTCATTAGAAACGGCGATCCCGGTGGAGGTGGTTTTACGGCGGTTGTACACACTGCCAACGGATAGGACGCTCTCATACACCTACAATCTAGCACCGGGGGAGTTGGCATTAAGCTTGTGCGGCTGGTTACAGGAAGAAATTCGATCACCCGCCGAACGAAACACGTTCCCTTTGGAGGCCACCGAATCAAACGCAATCGCAAACGATCGAGTACGCATGCGGTCGTTCGACCACCAGAAGGGAAGTTATTAGCGTTGCGCACAGGATTAGCTGTTGGGCCGTGAAGACAGCAACCATTACGCAGCGGTGCAGCGGTAATTGGCGCAGATAATCGCCCGAATTGGGCCATACCGGTGTGCCCAACAATCATCTTGCGGTCTGTTGTTGTTGTTGCTGTTGCACCAACAGGCAAATGGTACCATTTCAACATTGGAATCTGTTTATCCATTCTCGCTCCCGCTCGCTACTTCTCTCTCTGTGTCTTGCTTGGTTTTATTTGTGTGCTGTACGTAGCAATGGTGATAAGTTTATGGTTGGAATTATGCGGAGCAGTTCAACTGTGGTCGACGAAAAATCAAGCCCAAACATTACTGCTTTGCTTGAAGGACTTTTAAGCTTGAGATATTAATATTATACCAAAATCATTTTTGGATCTTTATTTTTTAAATCGCTTCAAGTCATTTAGTTATTTATAAGGCATTAAGACCAGTCAGAATTGCAATACGGTCTGGCCAATCCTTATGAATAAAAAAAAAGAACAGTCAAAGAGTCCTCGGGATATTCAAGTTGCTAGTTTTAACTACAATTACTATACCTCTACTGTGNAGCACCGGGGGAGTTGGCATTAAGCTTGTGCGGCTGGTTACAGGAAGAAATTCGATCACCCGCCGAACGAAACACGTTCCCTTTGGAGGCCACCGAATCAAACGCAATCGCAAACGATCGAGTACGCATGCGGTCGTTCGACCACCAGAAGGGAAGTTATTAGCGTTGCGCACAGGATTAGCTGTTGGGCCGTGAAGACAGCAACCATTACGCAGCGGTGCAGCGGTAATTGGCGCAGATAATCGCCCGAATTGGGCCATACCGGTGTGCCCAACAATCATCTTGCGGTCTGTTGTTGTTGTTGCTGTTGCACCAACAGGCAAATGGTACCATTTCAACATTGGAATCTGTTTATCCATTCTCGCTCCCGCTCGCTACTTCTCTCTCTGTGTCTTGCTTGGTTTTATTTGTGTGCTGTACGTAGCGATGGTGATAAGTTTATGGTTGAAATTATGCGGGGCAGTTCAACTGTGGTCGACGAAAAATCAAGCCCAAACATTACTGCTTTGCTTCGAGAATTTTTAAGCTTGAGATATTAATACTACACCAAAAAACATTTTTGGATCTCTTATTTGTTAAATCACTTCAAGTCAATTTAGTTACTTATAAGGTATTAAAACCAGTCAGAATTGCAATACGCTCTGGCCAATCCTTATGAATAAAAAAAAAGAACAGTCAAAGAGTCCTCGGGATATTCAAGTTGCTAATTTTAACTGCTATTATTATACTTCTACTGTATTTAATTTATACTAATTTTTTTGTGAAAAAAAGTGAAGAAGGTTCGCTTCGTTTTGCTTGCAGTACCTCCCATTCTACAGTTAAACCCCGATCAATAATAACAAAATTTAAAAAAAAACTCTATCAAACGATAAATTCATTCCGTATAGAGACATCATTGCTCAAAGGATTAGCAGTGTAGCCCATCAGACATGCTGCCACACTGTGACAGCCAATACGCTTCGGTTCAAATGGCCCATTCTAGGGATTTTCTGTGTGGGGAGTGCAAAAAAATGTCGTTGCAGCATGCACAAGAAATGGGTGACTCACCATACAACCATTCATCTTCATTTTTTCCCAATCACAGCACAGATCCCTGTTGTCACACTGTGTGTTTTTTTTTGGCATTCTGGTTCAACTATAGCAACCGATTCAGCCGGTGGTTGCCTGATTGCTTGAAAGGATCCAGAACCAGAAACATCAAACTGAACGCCGTGTGGAATGGTATGAAAAATATTCGATGGCAAAACTTTCGAGACAGCAGACAAATCTACGCGGTGGAGAAGAAAAAACTCGTCACCCCCCCCCCTTCCCCCCCCCCCCCTTAAATTCATGGCACACGAGATGGCCGACTGAAAGGCAGCGCAGCCGGAAGGAATCTCTTTGATCCTTGGGGTATGCGCACAACATTGCATTGCGTGACGTACGTACATAAATTTCCGGTTTACCATGTCACGAAACTGTCTGACGAACGGAATCATCGATTAAAGATGGATTTTTATTTGTATGTAAGTACGGTACGTACTCACGAATGGGGCACGTTGGAAGTTTTGTGAATCTTAGCGTAGATTTGTCCCGCAATCTTCCAGCCCAGATAGATAAAGTTTTTACAACCGTTGTTTTACTTCAAAGAACCAGCTCCTTAGTGCTTGTGTGGAAAGGAACACAATCGCAAACGACAAACCCACAGCAGTAAAGAATTTGACACATTCATCCCGGTTTACAACTTTCTTGTACGCTTCCGGTACAGCAGATGGTAGAAACTTTCGACGGACAACTTTGTTTTTTTGCTTCAAACTCAAATAATTACTGTTTACCATTACGTAAGCAGAGCATAGCAATTACTTTCTCCAAAACAAATTGTCTTCAATTGTCACCATTATTTGCTTGATTGCTGGTGGTACAAGAACATTGCATAAATTTTACAAAAAACATGAATATACAATACAAATACATACATACATAATCACACGTGTAATAAGGCAGTTTAAGTGGAATGTAAAATGTTTCGAAAAATTTCCCCTTAAAGATCTTCCAGTTTACTTAAATCGTTCATCTTTCCTTCTTGGCGCACATACATTTTATTTCGTGTGAAAATGATTTTTCTTGAAAGTACACACAACCGAAATTTTCATTTTCAGCTTGCACCAAGCGCCCACTTGTCTGCTCTAGTTATGTGAATGCACCAGCAAGGGGCATTGACCGGGCCGGGATCATTATACAAAAACCAACGATCGATTACCAACCAGAGCGACGCCAAAGTCAGCCGGGGTGGGTCATTTCCACGGCATGTCCGGTACGCAAACACACACAGACAAAGAGGCCAGAAACACACAGAGGAGAAATAAAAGATAGAGACACTCGCAAGATGGAATCACAACAGGCCCGTCTACTTCGTGCTAGGGTTCGTGTTCTTCTCCCCTTTGTGGCGATAGAGGTCGCCCAGCGCACAAGTTCGAAAAAAGAGAAAGCGACCTCTACAACCACACACACACACATACATGGTACAGTCGCAAAACCCATTGCTCTCACATTGCAACTTGTACCGAAAAAAAAAAAACACACAAGCACCACACAAACGAGTCAAACAGGTCTTTACACACCGATCTTACGTGGGGTGGTCTTCGCTGTGGGGTTTGGATTATGCTTCCGACCTCGATGCTATTACTACCGCATCGTTTATTACCACCACCAGTGTACGGGGAGGCTTGGCAACCGATCCCAGCAGCCAATTACACCAATATGACCATTCGGAAGTACTTCACCACCAATTTCCGACCATACACACACCCGCGGATATTCGGTGATGCTGCTGGACGGCCGACAACGGAGCAGAACTCCCTAGCAGACGTTAACCCTTTACGGAATGGGGAAATGATTGATCGCGAGCCGCCCTTCAGCGTCGTTGGCGCATCCATACCATTTAACGTCCGCATTCACCACAGTGCCATTTGTGGCAAAAGGTGGTAGTTGCCAAAAATGGCCACACCGAACAGACGAATCGGCGTTCGCCAGGGGAAAGTGGTGTCTACCAGTAGGTATGACTACCTACTGCTGACACTTTCTTCCTGCGTTAATGTTGGAGATTCTGTGTGCCTTTTTCTTTTTCGTTGTTGTTGCTCACGGTGTGCGTTTCTGCCTCCAAACCGAAGACTTCTACTAGCGTTCCTTGTCGCCGAGCAAGATGATCGACCCCAAACCTAGGAGCGCAGTCGTAATTCGTTTAGCGAAGCAATCGCATTACCGCGTGGCAGATTATTAGCGCATCATAAAATGGATGCAAATTATTGAAGAGTGTTAAAAAAAAAGGACGGGATTTTTCACTTTTTAAAGCTCCAATTATTTCCCTTCCATATGGCCGTATATGGTGTTTCGTGCTCGGGAAGGGTCAAACACCGCTAACACGTTTGTGCCTAAAATGACACGCAATTTTGTAGTGTGCGCGGTGTGAAATTTACAAAATTAAGCAATTTTAAGCAATTAATGACCGAACAGCCGAGTAAGTTTGATTTGATTTGTACTAATATTATAAATTAAACTACGCACGACATGCAACTTTCTCCACGGTGTGCAAAAATGAAATGGAAAACCCTCGATCGAACACTCCACCATTTATTGATCGGGCGATGATTCGGTAACTTCTCCAATGACACGTCAATTTAACGCCCTATCTTTATCGTTTCAAATGATTAATTTCCACCGCGCGGGACACATTCCCAACCGATCCACTGGACTCAACGATTTGCTTACTATTATCGCGCACATCGGCTACGTTATGCCAAACACTTAGCTCGTTATGTTTGCACTTTTTTTCTCCTGCTCTCCTGCTGCTTGTTTGTGCCGCATTTGGACGGTGATTAGCCTCATTTCCTGTGTGGGGCGGAAAAGTGTTTACGCGTTTGCCGTTTTGCTCACTCAGCTCGTTCCCGTTGATTTGCTTGTTCTTTACCGTGATTTATCACCCATCAACAGTTCGAGCAGGATTGGATCGTTTAGATGCGTATGTGTACACATCATCACCTTCTCGTGACGGAACAGATACACACAAACCCACTTTCGATGGGGCACATTTTCCGGTCGATTGACACTTTTTCTTCCTTACTACAACAGAAAGAAATTGGAAAAGGTGTTTCGAAAACAAACGAAACGCACAAAAAAAAATACATGAGCCACACAGAGAAATCCTTCACCGCTTAAGGCCTGAAGTAACGCATCATCACGGGAACGGCAAATAGACCGCGCTACAGATAAAAGTACAGAAAACAGGTGTACACCATACACACGCCACGTAAAAATCGCCGACCAATCATACCGACAAAAAAAACAACAGCACCAAAAAGAAAAGTGAAAGCCATTTAGCTGACGATGGATTTTTAATGGATGGTTCTGGTCGTGGGACGGTGCATGTTTCCGGGTTTGTTTGCGGTTCAATGCCGACACTTTCCGCGCCCTTTAGGGTTTGTGTTTTTTGGCGACGAAAATCGCTCAAGCGACCAACGAAAGGCGGACAGATTAGGCGGCACGATAAGGTTTTGCCGGATCGGATTTGTCAAATTAACATGTCCGTGCACATGACTAGGTAATGAAGATGTTAATTTAGATCGAGCGAAAGAGATCGTTAAAAATGTATTAACATTTTGCTGTTTTCCTGTTTTCCATTGCGATGCTGTTGAAGTAAGTGAGTAAGACAATGTTTAATTATAATTAAATAATTATAACTATCATACTAACAAAAGAGAGAACAATTTTCACATAAAATTGATCACTTTTATCAAGAGTTTTGACAAATGGGCAAAGCTTATAACATTTAAGTTTTTGTGATAAATATATTCAATTTACCGCTTGAAGATTAATATATAAATTCTTTAATTCTTATTTATTTAATAATAATTGCGCAAGTAATAATGAAATTAGATTTCTAAGCTCCAAAATTTATTATGCAAAAAGTAAACATTATTTATTCAATTTAATCATCCATATCGGTTTGTGTTATGATTTATCTAATAATCATCACCGCCTGCAACCGGCTGCCAGCATTTCCAAATTCACATTCATTGCCAAATGGGCAGATTAATTCGAAACACCGAAAAAACCTAAACTAACGCAACACCGTTCCACACAACCTTTTCGCTCCACTTTTGATCGATCGGGGTTTTCTAAGCGGTAAATTATAATTTGCATCCTAAAGCGAAATTCATCACAACAGGCACACACCCAGCACCGCCAACCACCATTGGCAAACGCATAAAATTCCATTTGAAATCACACAATATCAACAAAAAAAGCGGCAAAACAGCAAAAATCGCCATCCACCAAAGAGCAACCATTAGCGTTTCACCGTCGTTCGCTTGCTCGCTATATAATTACGACCGAGACCCGATTCCCTACTCGGCCTAATCAATCCTTTGCCTCACGCTCTCGGTTGCATTCCGCCCGGCGCATTCCGGGCAGCCGGTGGTAATCGCTTTGTCAAAACAATAATTTCAATCACATTGCAACACTGCGGGTGTGTGTGTGTCCCGGTGCGCGGCCGCCAAACTGCACCCGGGAGACATTCATAAAAGAAATCACTCCCACAGCAAGTTGCATTCTTTGCCTTTGGACGGAAATCGTTTTGCGGGTGGCAGAAAACAGAAAAGCTTTCTTTAAGCACACAAAACCTAAAGCTCCCTTCACTGTTTGGAACCGGCGGCGACAACCTTGCGCACCGACCTGTCCCATGTCCCGGGATCAATTAAATACTGCTCGATGCTGGATTGTGTCACCCGGTGTGTCTTAGACCGAGATTTCTTGGTGTATGGGGTGCCTCCAAACGGGAGATTTCTACATCACCGCTCACTCCCTCGCAACAGCCAGGTTTGCAACAGCAACAGTGATTGATTAGTTCCATGGTTCGTGATTCCACCTGCAGCTCCAGTGTTGGATTGAGCAATCGCGAAAGGGTTTACCTTTTTCTCGGTGGTCGCGGTACACTCAAACGAACTTCAAACCCAAAACTGGCAGGTAAAACATTTAGCCCTCGATTTGACTAGCAGCAGCATATCGAGAAGCGAAAGAAAACAAAAATCGAAGTCATGGCTGCCAAAACTGCCCGACTGCAATGTGCGGGGCTTCTCGATACCGAAATATTGAACCGCACAGTTTACCACAAAGCCTTCCGCGGTGACATAACAAGGTCTCACCCGCCAGCCGTCCAGTGCTGATCGCGAGCGCGAGATCAAACATCGGAAAAGCAAGCTACCAGGCTTGCGGGCCAGCCCTAAACCTTTGTGGTCTAACGAAAAACCAGTGCCGAAAACACAGCACAGCCTTGCTTGCAACATATTTCATCGCTATATGTTTGGCAGTGAGTTGTTGATTTGATCTAGATTTTTTTTCCTACTACTTTTGGGGGAAAATTTCTATCCAAAACGCGCTCATTTCCCTAACGTTGAGGTCGAAACTTTCGAGCAAAACTATTTTTGCTGCCGCTTGAATGAATTTCAAAGCAACGGAAAACAAGCACAGCCTAGTCGGTTTTGAGCAGGAAAAGCATTGAAGAATTCGGCCGGCATTTGTTTGTTGGTGTGTGTCTGTGTGTCAACAATCAATAACGACCGATTCCGATTGACCCACTGACGGAGTGTTTGGGAGGGTTGCTACAGACATTTCTGTTTTGCCAGTGCACTGGCTACATAACACGGTTGGCAAAATTTCCTGAAGCCTTGGCGATTCCGCTGCTGAAACCGTACGACACAACCGACACCGATGACATCCGATTGCAATTTGTCTGCGTTCTTGCGTTGATTGCAGTACCGAACCAGATCTAAATTGGTCCCTCAAAACTCCCACCGCCCTTTGCTGCGTCGGAGGTTTGCATGTTTTCGAAAACAATTGTACCGAGAGAGACAGAGAGAGAGAGAGTTGTGGCATTGCTAATGCGGACGGCCGGTTAGATATAGGAAATATTTCACCTAGGATAGTTTGTGGAAATTCGCCCACTTGTCAACGGACATCACCAATCAACCGGATGCGCCTGACGAGATGCACACAGTTCAACCCCTCCCCCCCCCCCCTCCTTCCTTACCAACATCCCCAAGTGTGCCGAGACGAGGAGCTAATGCGAACGCCAACCGACGTCAAAGATCAATTCGAAAGTTTCAGCAAACCACTACAGCCCACCCGAAACGCTGATGCTTTGATGTTAAAAGGCTCTAAGCATTTCAC
>STHB01000004.1:14448438-14472330 GCA_018908115.1 Anopheles rivulorum
GGAGAGTTCCGGGAATGGGCCAAAAGACAAAGAGCGTATAAATGGACATGAAATCTCATGCTCGTTAATCAACGTATTATGGTGGGCCAGGTACGTGTACGGATCGGTGGCTCGGAAAACAACAACACCTCTGCGTAATGGAAAATAGCTATCGCTTATCAAATTTCTGTACAGTTTCACGCGCGCGCACCTTCTCTCGTACCGTGCCCCTCTATTTCCCGCGATCGCGGCTGAACATTCCGGGCGGACTGTCCGTCCCTTTCATTACGCCCTTTTGATCGCGATGAAATAAAAAACAGCATAAAATAATGAAGAAAAAAAAGAAACAAGCAGTCCAGCGTCGCGATTAGTCGCGTCGCGTCTTATGCAGTCGCAATGTTGCCCGTTGTCGCGTGTTTCGTAATACTGTCATCTTTCGATCGATCGAAAACCGGATCGAAAGAGTGAGAGCATCAACAACAACAGCAAAAAAAAGCACACACGCCGTCCGATGTCCAGTCGGAAGGAGCAGATTTACGTGCCACCGTGGACAAAACCGGATAACTGAAGCGGAACTGGTTCGGCAGTGGCTACCGACTCGCATAACCGGACCCGCACCGGATACCCGGGTGCATAATCCGTTTGCCGGCGTCAGGTTCAAACGACCTCGAAGGCATCCACACCCATTGCGTGGTGTGGCGATGGGGCTGAAGCTAGTTCCCAAGCGCCGCCACAATCGCCGAGGACGTAACGAAAGAAAAGAAAGTGTCAAAAAATAGAAAGCATGGTGTAATTTGCATAAAGCCACCGGGCGAGTCAGGATGAAGGGAAGTCAACCACCGGTCCGGATGATTGGATGATTGGATCCAGTTGATGCTTTCTCGGGGTTTTGCGTGATGACAAAACTGCTTTGCTTCGTAACCTTCCACTTGCCCTGTGCGGAGACGAACCAGTCGAGAAAGATGCGGTGGAAATTTCACCAAGCTCGTGACTCCGTCGAACCGTCGAAGCTACACCATAAGATACACGTCTGGAAGTCACGATCGAATGGTACGAGACATCATGCGCAATAGTGACATGTACACATTCAAGAATTCGAGTGCACAAATACAACTTTTCTCGTCCTGTCCAATAACCGGAAATACTATAGAAAACTACAACGGATAGTAAAATTTTCTTATAAAATATGTAAGAAACTACAAGCGATTGTCAACTCGCGATAGTACAAGCCATCTTAGCACCCGTTTGTCAAAGTCCGACACGCCGCTATAAAGTTGAAAGATTAATGGAGTTGGACACCCCGGCGGGACATCACTGACACTCCAAGCAGGCCCAGCCCGCGGAAAGTGTTGACTGATTGAAGATCGATAGATCAACCGTGATAAAGTGACTTTATCCCCACAAAACCCTTCTTATCCGGGTCGACCCGAGAGTTTTAGGTCCGGAGCTTTTACCCTACCCCAAGTAAGATAAAAAAGGTAATTCCATTTCACTTTCGAAATGAGAAAGATTCACACCTAGTTCTTCACATTTCGAACATCAACAAGGTAAGTGCCTAACTCGTTCGCTCACAACTCTTCGCGCTGGTGCGTTTGTTTAAGTGATCTCAGCAAATTAGCCCATCCACCGAAGCTGTCGGAATGTCCTCGTCCTCGGCTAACTTTCGTTTTCGACAAATTATCGCTACGAAAAAACCGGAACCCAATCGAAACAGCTCGTCGAAACAAAACGCCCCAGGACACCATGGGCCTTTGATGGGCCTGTTCCTGTTTAAGAATTCCACCAGTTTAAGCGTTTGTCCAAAAAGACAAAAAGTGAAACAAAAATAGAAAAGCAAGTGCCGGGTTTGGCGCACAACTGAGGCGTAGGAACTTGGTGCCGGCGTACGATTACTGCCGCATTATTGTTTTACCCCCGAAGGAAAAATTCGCCAAATGATTAATGACATCTTCAACACCGACACACGCCACCCCGGTTCGCCCACCTAGCGCCTGGGATTGTCTGCATTATTTATGTTTTGATTGCTTGCAAAGCGCGATCTGCACGTAAGGGAAGGCCCGCGTGAATGCAAACACAAAATTGAAGGCTTAAGACACCTTCGCGCTGCTCGGCACGCCACGCAAAGCGTTAAGGTGGCAGTGAAACACAGTACACCCAAGGTACTGCCAAATATGCGTTGTGCTTTCTTCCGTGATCGTGGCACGCTCACGCTTACACTTTTCGCAGTTTTGCTATCAACATTCCCAGGCTCCCCCTGGGGGGAATATCTACGAAGATTTGCTGCGAGGCTCTATAAGGACAAAACCTTGGAGGGAGATGATGGTCAAAAATGGATAGCTTCAATGGGCAAAATCCGCACACCTCAATAACGATACGCAAGTAGATAAGCAAACGTGATATACACCAAGATCCTGATTCCCTGAAGGTACAGAGCACAGCACTGGAGCGGAGCGTCCATTTTCTCCCGGGCGATAGTGAAAGTTGCGCATTGGACCACCACCGAACTGCCACGAAGAATAACGAAACAATTCAGAGAAACGGCGCGTCTTGCAAGGCTTGTTGATTGATTAGCTTCGCTGTCATGCCGTCGTCGATGCCTCCGACATCGGCGACTTCTGTGGCATTAGAAACCTTTAATGGGAAATAGTGGTGCCCCGTTGCGGGACTTCCGAACTGAACAAAACAAAAATCCCACTGTAAGCTGCTGCTCCAGCCTATCGTCAGGTGCACAATTCAATTACGAGCATCACCTGCACAACAGAACAGGGGAGGGGTGTCGTCCTTCAACGTGTGTGTGTGTGTTTTGTATGGAATTTCACCGGAACCACAACTAGGCCATGCCATACTTTGGTGCCACCGATGTGTCACTTGGCAGGCTTCATCTTTCCGGCGCCTTCAATTGTGACGATGCACGAGTGACTTCAAGCGTCAAGCATTCGAGTCAATCAGTGAACCATTCAATCATTCGCTAGGTTGGTTCGATGTTCGATCACTCCAATCTCCATGCTCTCACAAAGCAAATTCCATGATCATTCGCTCGTCTAGATAACACAACGAACAGTGCAAAAAGTGCATTCAACAGGGCGTTCCCGCGCAGGCAAACACAGCCAAAAGATGAAGAACACTAGGTCAAAAGTGACAGCGAAAACGCGACTTTGCAAGTGTCCAGCTAACCCAGCCAGTTACGTTGTGACCCATCGTCCAGAGGTGTATCTTGCGCTTCGGTAGTCGGCATGGATTGAAGATTGAATTCCATTTTTATTAGATAGCAACGTCTAACGCTGTGCAACACACCGGCTTCCAAGGCGTATAACGAGTCAGCTTGTTACACTGAGATTGGTCGTAAAATTAAAGTGCGCCTTAATGGAAAGCTTGCTTGGAGTAAGGTTTCGGGTTGGGAAAATGGCAGTAGCAGCAGTAGCAGCAGTAGCAGAAGCAGCCGTGCATTCTCAGCCGAGCGAATGGAAGACGTCACCGATTGTGCGAGTGTGTCGGTTCGACGACACACCAGCAACCGCAAAGCAAAAAGGGAGCCGATGTTGGTTGATAAGTGATGATGAAGCTGTAAAGTTGAGCCACTCCTAATTAGGATTAGGTTTCTTGCCGGCACCACCTTAGTACGCTGGTGGTTGTGAACATAGGTGGCAATCAGTTGAATTATTTGATAAAAATCAATACAAATAATAAAGTGGTTGCGGTGCAGTTTGCGCACGAGAACATATAATTTAGTGCCGGCTCAATCAACCGTGAGGTTTTAATGAGCAGCCGAGGAAGCTAATGTTGGTGTCCTATTTTTTTTTTGTATTTACCATTCCCATGGATGCAACGTGATACGTACAGGGCAGATCACAATTTATCGATAGCCCTTCAGATTTTAATGGTCACAATGTAATAGTTATCATCAAATTCATTATCGGCAGCACAGTCAATTGCACGACTTTCACTGTCTCACCTAAAATCTGTTATACTATTTGTTGTTGCTCAAATGCTGCTAAAGCTATGTTATCTTACACTTATCATTAAACCATCCCGTGGTCGATTCGATTCCTACCACTTATGGGCACTGTATTGACCCATAAACATTTTATACCAGCCAGCCAAGTAATGCTCCATTCCGTGCCTCTTATCTAGGACAGAGCGAGCCACCGAGGTTGGCCGAGTCTGTAGAGGAAAGATATTGGCCGTATAAAATCAGCCCAACCTATCGGGCAAACCGGCAACCCTATGAACCGTAACGCATCCTTAATTAATTGAAAGCTCATAAATTATCACAACGCCCCAAAATGTGCTACCATAAAAGCAAAAGAAGAAAAAAAAACCCATTGCGGAGATAGAAAACGCATGCAATCATGCTGCATGTTCGACAAGCAGGAGAAAACTTTACCATGTTTTTCATCCAATGTGGCGTGGGGGCCCCCATTGCGCTCCTTGTTTCGCAAAGCGCCACCCGGGGGACTGCGAAAAAAAAAGAAGCAATCTCTCCCTCCCGCTAATGGCACAGCCAATTCCAATCGGAAAATCATCCCCAATCGACAACACACGGTCGTCGGTCAGTCGGAAAAAGGGGTGAATTCATCTGTTCCTTACCAGCGCTGCCTAGTGCTGCCGGATAACGAGCAATTGTCGACCCACAACACAATAAACAACAGACAAAAAAAAACAAGCCAAAAAAAAACGGAAACAAAAAGAAGGTAGTACGAACGGCAACACCACACCGGAGTACGATAAAAATATGGAAACTGTGGCGCTTTAATTCGACAGGAAAATTAATTTTTCATCAGCCGTGAGAAACCGAACCGAACCGGGCGTAGTGTATGTATTCAAAAGGAAAGAAAAACTCGCCCGGCTACCTGAATTGGGTTGAAAATGAATTTAAAAAAAACAGCAAAAGAATGGGTGGTACGGATGCGCCCCGAAACTCTGCCACTGTTTGCTGCCATCTTTGCACTTTCCTGCTGTGCGTGCCATTTTCCGACCTCGTAGAAGACCTCCCCAAAACAGACCTGTTGGCGGCAAAGCATCCGCAATTAGCATAATAACCTTGAAAACCGATGCAGTAGCCGTTCGCTATGTGATGAGGGAGGGGGGGGGGGGAGGAAGGGGGGCTTGGTAGGTGGAATGTTTCCATGTTTCCACACCGAAACGCTGCACTAAAACCGTTGCCCGTCGGTCATGAGGCAGTTTTGCTTCCTTTTGGCGCACATTAAATGCGTGCGGTGCGCGTAGTTGGGATTGAATTCAGATGATGGTGCCCCCGATCGTGCCATACTTTTTGCTGTTTTTGTTTTTTTTTTCTAATCGTCGAATTGACTACTTACAATGTTTGGAGTGAGATTTCGTTACCATTAGAAGGTTCAAAAATGCAATTAATCTAATTTTGATACGAATTTTTAACGGGGAGCTGAAAAACGAATTGATCGCATCGTTTGAATGAACAATTCGAACGGTTGAAGTTGTAAATGTATGTTGCGAGTGTTGCATATCATGTTTTGGTTTGTTTTGTGTACGGTTTCAACACACTCAACTCGACCGATTATGCAGTGAAATTGATTGACAGCCATTGTTGTACGAATGAAAACTGTACCAGCAATCTGATTATCATTTTCTTGGTAAATTAATTAGAAATTGACCCGAGTTGTGTGTGTGATACAATAAATATCACTCCCCTACTGATCGTCATAGCTTTTTTTTACTACTATTAGTTAGTAAAACAAATCCTTTTATTATTCCTGATGCAACCGAGGTGTATAATGCATGGGGGAATTGCAAAACATCCAAGAAATATAAAACAAATTCTAGCAGCCTCAACTTCCAGCGGCACCTTGCTGCTGTATTTTATTGCTTTTATTGCGATTGCAACAGCAGCGACACAAATCAGCAACACTTCACACCCAATAACGGCTGAATTCCATTAGCCAAGTGGTCACGAAAACGAACGATTGCGTTTAATGCTACTGTCTCGTTACCTCGTGCCAAGATTAAACGTACGAGAATTCTTCTCACGTAAACCACGGTTAGAAGATTTCGTTCGATACAACTTAAAGGGGATATAACTAGGCACACAATCTGGCTCAAGTAATCTTGCTCCAAATTCTGCTAACTAAAGGACCACAAATGTCCTCGATAGAATAACCACCAACAATGGAACAGAGTGGTGGCCGATATGGGGATTTTGTTGATAAATATCTCCCATTACATGACACCGTACGGCAAACTCTTTCCAGGAAAACTAATATAAAAATATAACGACATTGATTTGACTTCGGGGAGTCACTAAAGGGCTTTTTTTTGTTGAAGCAATGAATTTCACCTTTTTTAACCCACAAATATACTTTTCATTGAGCAAACGACACACACAATTCGGCGGTTGTTTTCCATCTTATTTAAGGGCCGGAATTGGAATCGGCCCTTTTCTAGATAGCATCGGAAAAGCATCGCAGCCTGCCTGTCTCGTCTGGGGTTGAACAACAAACAAAACGCACGTCCAATTTCCACTTCCGTTTGAAAAACAATCCCCCGTCGAGAGGTTTTCCACCCTCCGGGGTGTAGTGTGAAGCTGAAGTTGGCGAACATCAACAGCAGCAGCATCAACTTTGCCATGGATATGGGCCAATTATGGATGCCGAAAATACACCTACTCAAAGAAAAAACCTGACATAGCCGGCACGTTTCCAAAGGTGACGCCGGAGACCGGAAATAAAACAGACTTTCTGTCTCTCTCCCTCTCTCTCTCGCCTATTGAAACAATCTGAATGAAACGGAAATTTTACGCGGCTCGGCACGTCAGCCAAACGCAAACTGGCGACATTCGTGCCAGCCAGCACGCCAGCGCAGGACATCGTACACAGAACACGCTGCACAACACACGCATTAAATTGGCCACTTCTATCGCATTAGTACGTGCAAAATGGGTTTCGCCACACCACCTTTCGAATGGGTGGCCCAATTTCCTAACGGAACTAGTTTAGGCAAAAGGAAAAGGCAAAACGCCTTCTGCACAGCAGCAGGACAGTTCAGATTTACCGGTGCCGCGGTAAAGCCGCAAGGAATCATTTCACGTTTCGCTGCCACCAAAGCAACGGTAGTCCGCCAGAGGGTACGTTAAGAGTACGTCTTCACCCACGGTGAACAGGCCACAGATTGGCTAGATGGCTTTGCTTGGGGTTGTTGGCCGGGCAAAAACGGGAATAACTCCTGCATCTCAGTTCACACGCGACCTTGTCCACTCCACGGTCGTCGCACGTAAAGGATTTGAGGCCCGAAGGCTGAGTAGCTGAGCAACTAAATTTCACCTTCTGCCCTCGGTAAGGAACGTAAAAACTCCCGGTACTACCTGTTCTATCGGGAGATGGCCCGCTACAGAGGGAAGTTTTGGGCGCCATCTTTCCAGCAGTCACCGCCGTACGGATGGAAGACGAATTAGATTTATGCGTTACGCTTTCCGTTCCGTATACTTCTCCAGATCCTGCAGGAAACCCGACCGAGTGGGGGGAAAAGAACGCGCCTAGGGATAACATTACCGAATGTCGGAGGGTCCTCGCGAACACTTTATTTATTGGCCGAACACGGCGTGGTAACAATTTGCGCTTTCGTACCGCGTTCGCTTTTGGCACCCAATATCCGAAAACAGGACTCCCAGGACTCTGCAGGAGCCAATTTCTTACGCGCTGCGTACGGACTTCGCTGTGATATCTATCTTAATAAATCGTAAATGAAGGCAAAATGGCGTACCACGTGTATTTTCCCTTTCGCTACGCGGTAGCATCAATTGGGATATCGAAATAAATGCGTAGAGACCGTACGTCAGGCATCATTAAATTTTATTTGACTCTTTGGCCGTTTTGGCAAGCGCCCAGCTGTGGTCGGTTGGTATAGCTAATAGACTATGTGTGCGATGAATAAATTTACCGCAAAAAACACTATGTAAAAGGAAGACATAAGTACAGAAATTCGGTAGAAAATAAATCGAAATAGACGCAATTTTACTACGTAAGTAATATAGCGTTTCATTCAAAGAATTCAACTGACTTGAATATAGCACCATCACCACAAACCATGAATGATTGTGTAAAGATTTTTCACATATCTCCTTTCACTTCCGAGGAATACTTTTCTTAATTGAAACATTCGGCGTGCAGTTCTACCAACGGTGTTGCCATACCGATATTGCCGTTGACAACCCAAATTCTTTTCGGCCCAATTCTAGCACGTGCTAACGCAACCGTAACGATTTGAGGGTGGCTTTTTGGCAAGCTCCTCCCAGCATGAAGTGTTGCTGCTCCTTCTGCTTCAAAAAGGCACTCCACTTCGCCCTTGTCGTCAGCAGCTGCCTTTTCTTTTTGCATATCTTTGCTGCCGGTTTCAGTCACGGTCTTGCATTTGCTTTCAATCTTTAGCACGCATTTACCACGGCGGGGAGGCCAACAGTTTGACAGTTGAAGAATTAATGGTACACGCAAACGCAGCTAATTAAAACTTTGTTTTTTGACAGTCAGATTCTATTATTATTTTTGGCATCCGTGTCGCTCCGGGGTACATCAACACGCGTGGCGCAGTGTGGCGACGTAAAGAATGATGATAAAGTTCCTTACTTTTTCTCTCGGTTCGAAACGCATTTCCTCCGGGGTATGCGAATAGCCTCGCCAAAGGGCTGCCGGATCAAGTTTCACCTCGCCCGGCTCCCGGGAGTGAAAGAAGGGAGCCAGTAAGGAACAAATCTAGAGCAAACCATTCGATACGACGGATTCAGGGCAAACACTCCAAGGGGCCCGCGCTCCATGACACACTCACGCTCGCTCCTATTCGTCCCTTCGTGTCACACGCGAGCATCGTGTCGCCAGTTTTCACGCCGACGGCGGAAACGCAACACTATACCCAGGCGGGCTTCTCCACACAAGTTCGGAATCGCAAAAAAAACACGGCCAAAACTCGATCCAATTCAATTTCTAATGCAATTTCGATTGCGATTCGACACTGAAGAAGCAGTCGGCTGAACAAGCCGACCAAAGGGCAGGAAGGGTGGCGAAAGTTTCCTGTAAACAGACGATCGTAAAGGGCGGTTAGATTGGCGGCAAACTTCTGCCGGCACCTCTTCTTCTTCTTCTTTTTTTTGTCTTCTTTTGTAGCTGTTGTTACCCTCTTCGAAGCAAATCTATCGATTACGTAAACATTGGCGACGTGGGGAGACATTGTTGTCTGTGAAAATACGACCACTTTCTCACGCGCAGCTAGGGTGGATGGTTTGTTTTTGTTGTGTGGTTCTCGTCTCGGCGAAACACATTTGGTTCGATGGCAGAAACATTGCAGTGTCGGATATGTGGGTGCACTTTGTCTAGCAATAATTGTCCCTTTAATGTGAGAGGAACAATATAATAGAAAAGTCAGTCATTTATGGTTGTGGCGCTACTTAAAACTAAGTTAAAACTTCAGTAAATGTACTACCAATAGTATAGCAAATTAGGAAATAATACTATAAACGTAGATCGGTTGGAAGGGTTTGGCGCCAGAAGTTATGCAACCCGCAAGACATAATGGGTTAATAAGAATTTTACCAATTGAAAGTATAATAACAGCATAAATAATTGTTAAATTGAAATATATTTATGAAAAATAATTATTAATTCTTGCCATATACTAATAATAAAATTTTGGTGTCGTAATAATTAATGGAAATAGTGCAAAAAAAACCTTTAAAATGTAATTTAAAACAACTTTTTTGATGTATTTTTCTTCAACGTAATGCCCAAAACCTGTAAGCAATCGTGTTGGCAAACCTAATGCAATTACAGGAAAGCCTTCACAGCCACCTTAAACGTATCCGAACATCCACTTTCAACCCTGCCCAGCTGCGCTTCAAGCCGTTCAATGAAAAGCACAAGTATCGTTTGCTTCCGTAAACAGTTTTACGACACATCAACACATCAAACGACAAGCACACGACGTCAACGAGCTTCCCGAGCAAAGTTTCTTCCTTTGCAGCACAGCAGCTAGCCACCGTTTTTTTTTTCGTTTTAAAGACCACTTTTCAATCATCATTTAGAAAGCACAGTTGCACCAGTTACAACCACCGGCTTCCAGCACTGAAAAGCATCATTGTTTTTACTGCCGGTCCATCTCGGCTTTCCCAGGTGAAGGCTTTTGGTTACAAACTAACCGACCGTTACGGGAAGCAAGAAAACAAACGGTTCACCCCCTTTATGCTGAGATCGTTTAACATTTTCGCCCCAATCTTTACCAAACAGATGCCCCGTGCTAGGAAAATTCGTTCGCATCTCGTGTCTATGTTTTGCTCGGGAAACGAAAACGAAAAAACACATGGAAAAGCCCTTCGTATGTACACTTTTCCTCTCGTTCAACGTTCAATGGCATGGCAATGATAAAAACCGGTCCACCCGACACTCACTCATCAGGAGTTCAGGGCTCAGATTTCTGTTTTTCTCTTAGTGACCAACTCCTATTCCTCCCGGAATGCAGCTTGATGCGGCAGGTTTTCAGGTTTCCTGCACTATCGCTCATCAATGTGCGCCTCGCTAGTTCCGCTTCCGGCGTAGAAAACTGGCGGAAGTTTGTGAGGCAAAATCAGCCTTTTAATCAAGTTTATTTTTATGGCAAATTACAACCTGACTAAGGCACCTGGTTTTTAGCACTGTTCCAGGTAAAAAGTTTCATTTGGAATTTAATTTCCGCGTAATACTATTTTGTGCATTTTCCAGACACAAACATTCTTTTAACGATGCTAACTAATGGTACATGAAAGTTTACAGCACAGCAGAGTATCCTTTGCTAGAGTCTCACGGTTGAATGGGATGGAAAAAGGGTCCAGTCAAACGTTGGGCGCAAAGATCATTCCTTTCGATTTGGCTGTAGCAGCATACAACCACCGAAAGAAAAAAAAACACATTATTTGAACCCTTTCGCTTTCGTTATGCATTCAACTCCCTTTGCTGGGAATTATTTCACTAGAAACCGATCACGTTTCCACCCGCAAGGCACTAATCCACAGCTACGGACAGTCACGGTTAAAAGAAATCAAAGGAAAATCTTCACCCATTCTGAAGGGTACGAGTGACGGATCCTGTGGGACTTTTGCCGTTTCCTTTTTCTGCTCTTCCACTACTACTGCCTGTTACGGTACGCTGAGTTTTTCAGTTCTTTTCCACAAAAGAAAAACAAAATGCTTATAAGGTAACTTCCACCGTTAAGGCAACAAAAAAAAAAAACAAGGCGTGCATTTCGAAATTGCAAAAACCAGAGTTTTTCACCTGCTGTGTCTACTTATGCGAGGATTTATATCTTTTTTATCCTGCCAGCAGCAACAAAAGAAGAAAAAAACCTTTCGGAAAAGCCTTAGCAGGCAAAAGGGCCACCAAAAAACGGTAAAGTTAGCAATGGTAAACTTGAAAAAATTGCCTTTTTTGTTGTTGCTTGCTTACTTTTTTACTGTTTGTCCTATTTAGCGCCCATTCTGTAGTGGAAACGTGCCCGCGGCTGTAGAAAAACGAACGAACAGAACGAATATTTTAACTTCATCACAAATTATTGCCGCTCAAAACTTTCTACTGGAGTAGATATTTTTTGTTCTTGTTGTTTTATTCCAATCGAAGTTGTGAAGTTGCATTCCATTGCTGAGGGAAAAAGACACTTGCTAAAAGTGTTATTATTAGTGAGGAAAAATTGTTTTCCCATCGTTTATCCGGTAAAGGGTGGCATCGAGTTTGTTCCTTCCAAGCGGGATTTTTTTAGATTTAGTTTATAAACACTAGTATTAGCAGCATTGAGGATAGAATGAAGTGGTCAAACAGTAAATAAAGTCACAAAGGAGACTATTGTTTTGCGAAGTAAAGAAACATTATAATAATTTCGATGAGTTTACATCTTTTGTTATAAAATCATATTTATATAATTTGTTGGTCTCGCTCAACTTGAAGTAAGATCTCAAAAGTTTTATTGATAACAAAACATAAATAAATGGAAATAAATAAATAAACAAATGGGGCGGCCCGGTGGTGTACTTGACAACGGCGCTAGTTCCTAACACGACCGGACCGGGTTCAAATCCCATTCGGACCGTCCCCCCGTAGCATGGTCTGACTAGCCTGCTACGTGGTAAAATTAGTCTTATACGGCCAGACCGTTCTAACAAAATAAAAAAAAAATAAATAAATAAACAAATAAATAAATAAACATGGTAGAGTTACACATAACATTAGTAACTAATTGAACATTATTTCATTATCTAAACAATATCAACAATCCGTAAATGTCAGTGGTTGGCTAATTTGATCAAATGTTTACCAAAAATAATAATTTATTTTATTATGTAAAAAACTATAGTTATAGTAACCCATATTGACCGAAATTTTCATTGCTCTCAAGGAATTCTTCATCGTTCCATCAATAGGATGTAGAAATAATTTCACTATTCCAAGTAATTAGTGAAACTGGAGAAACAATTTGTACAAAAAATGTCTACAACGTTAGGATGCAATAGATCATTTTCGAAGAACAACCCCCGAAGAATGTGACTCACAAGCCGTACTTTTGTGACCACTGTACGAGAAGTAAACAAAGGATATTCCTAGAGATCAACAAAAGAGGAGAAACCGAAAAACTGCCCTTTGCCAGCCATTAGTGTTCTGCCCACCAAGTTAAAGTTACTCTTACTTTATCATATTCATACACAGCTCCAAGAAAATATATTGTCACTATCAACAAAATTCACTGGAAAAAAAAATCAATATGCGCCTCCAACGCATAATTAAACGAAGCAACATTCCTCCATAACCGTCAGACGAGACGGCGTTTTCTTGGAGAATGCGAATACAACTTTATCCCCTCCAATATCGTCGAGCTACATCACCACAACAACGCCTACGTCAGTGGTAAAATATTTTCCCTCTCGTTTTGTGTCTCTTCCCTCTTCATAATAAGAAGTTTAGTTTTTTTGTTTTTAATGTTCGCAGAAGTCACTCATTCTTCGCCGGAATACTTCGGGGCTCGTCGTCTCCATCACCGTTGGCAAGAATTCGAAATTCAAACTATGCTAAAACCCGGAGAGTCACCGAGCGAGTGACTTTGGGTAGGGTGGTATTCAAGCAAATGCTTAAAATAAGTGCCACCAGCCGGCTGCAACCTTGAAATGAGCTGTGACACAAGAAGATCTTGTGTCTTAGAGAAAAAAAACTCAACGAAAAAAAAAATGGTTTTTATTCATAAAAATGAAGTTGTATGCAAAATGTGTTGCTCTGTTGCAAAATTCAGCTAGCTCAAACCAAACCAAATACTAACCCGATCAACATTCGTTCGACTCCCGATCAAACTCACCCCTTGTTGGTGCGATGGTGTTCGATTCTTTCCGATGTAGAAGAGCCTTACATTTTGGAACGCAACTTTGCTCGAGCAAATTAACATAAACATTCCTTGCCCGATCCCCATAAACCCGCTGCGCCCGCTGGTGGCGTCAGATATTTCGTGTCTCTAGAAAATCTGTGTTGTTTGTTGTTGGGTTTTTTTCTGATTCTCCATCTGTTTTTTTTTTGTTAAATCAATCCTAACCGGTTCCGTGCGATGAATAAGAAACGACCGATCAGTCTCATAACACAGCTTGACCCGCACGAAAGATCAGGTTTATTTCTTTTACTTCTCCCGCCCATTCGGACTCCCCATCGTCCATCACTACCCCCCCCCCCCCCCATTGGGGGGATACACCCTTCTTCGTTTGCAGTGTCCGTGGTCCAGCACTGTTGCCGCTGCTTTCGGTATGACATTTGGCAAAAACTGAGATCCCTTTTCGGTGGGAAGGTGTAAAGGTTTGGTACGCGCGGATGGATTAATACAAATACAAAACGGTCACATTTCGTAGGACTTCCCTGGTTGGGAAGGTAATCGTGGGTTCGTCAGGGGGGTTTTTTTCTTTTATAAATAAATTCGCATTCTGTTACTTGCCAAGCAACATTTCATTCCTTGAAGAAAAGACGACTGGTTAACACTTTTGGAAGATTACTTTCAAAAAGGCAACAACAACAAAAAAAGAACCCGAACCATCCCATCCCCTTCACCGGAAACGGGACCACGAAGGTCACCAAAGGTGGGGATGGGGGTAAAGGGAGCGCGGGGGTGAGGGAGGGAACTCGTTGAGGGGTTTAAGGTATTTTTGTTTTTGTTTCGTTTTATTTGTGGAGATTCGACCCGTGGAATGCTTTAACCCATTTAAAACGGAATCGGCAGAATCTTATATCCCTGCATATCGACCGATAAACCGATGAAGACCTATTGCCCTTTTATTCGATCTCGTCGATTTTATGTTTTTTTCCCCCTCCCGTTGTTGGTTCTTCATCCCAGCATTCAGCATTTGTATGTACAGCGAGAAAACAAAACCAAACACCATTATGGAGAGAGAGAGAGAGAAAGAGAGAAAGAAACCCTTCCATTCGCCAGCCAACAACCATGTTGTTTGTTGCAGGCAAATCAATCAATCAGCGGTCTCGCATTGCACGGAATAAATTTCCCACTGAAAGGGCGGGAAAATCTAGTCCCACGGGAAGATCCACAAAGGGGAGGGGGGATTGCCTGGGGGTGGGTTGAGGTGATGATATTGAAGGTGCAATTTAAAATGCAATCCAACGATCCAAACTCCCTAACGCAATGGTTAAGACGCGATCGGACCAACAAACACAGGCACACTATTCGCCAGCATAAGCCACACGGAACATAACGGCTGGACGGATAGTGGAATGCTAAAGCACTGCAAAAGCACTCACACAAATACACACCAACCGGTATAGAACGAAATTTCACGCTTCGCGCAGATAGTAAATATAAATTCGTAATAATAATGATGATAATAAAAAAACTCCCACTAATTAATTAGCATGTTTCGATGTAACTGGTAATGTACGATGGTGGTGTACTATCAATTTTGATGTTCACACCTCCGTAAATCAACCGGTAAATTTAGACGGCCAATTTATAAGTAATATTTAACAGTTGGATAAGAAACCGTTTGTTTTTTTCTCACTTCGTAGATAAAAACTCACACATAGGAGATCATTTGAAAAACCTGGGAAGAATATATATATATATCTATATCCGCAGAAAGATAACGCCAGACATGCAATAAAGCCGAAAGACACTCAAAAGCGCCAAAAGTGCAAAAGTTGATGTGCCAACCGAGTGGTTCCTCCCCCCCTCGAATAATCGTAAAGAGATTGCAATAAATTCTCGGCATTGCTTAAATCGCCCAATTTACTTCTCTGCCCAACGGGCCAAGAACGGACCGCTAGAATTTGTTTCAGAAAACAAGAAAATTTACAAGCTAGTAAGTCACAATCAGCAGGAAGAGGAAAGCACCAAACAAGCTCTTAAAAGAAAACTTCCGTATGTTCGTTCCAAACAAAACAAAAAAAAAAACAAAACCAAAAGCACACCCACAAGCGGCCACTTAACGATTTTTGTTGCAATTTTTTTTTTGTTTCTCAACTCTTTCTTCTGGTACGGTTTTTTTTTCTTGTTGATGTTCCGATTGTAAAGATGAGTGAATCGAATAGTAGGGAATTAGAGTAAATGATTCGAAAACCAAACCCGAAAGAACACCGTTGGTAACGGTGGCCAGCGGTAGCAAGGGAACCGGGCATCCGCTTATTCGAATACTGCCCCTCGGTTATATACACACGCGCAAAAAACACTTTCGGGATGAAAAATTACCCCACCACTCATCCCGGAATACCCGGTGGGGTGGTACAGCAAATCGCACATAAACCGGTGTAAACACTGGCCACGCATCGTCGCCCGCAGCACAGCACACAACCCAAAAACAAAAAAAACGACCCAGCTTTAACGGTGAACCACAAAACTGGTAGCTGGCAGCCCGTTTTGGTGCAAATGGCTCTCCATATTCTCGATCGTCGTCGACATTATTGTGCACCTGCCCGACCGTTGGTTCACCTGTGCAACAGAAAAAAAACCCGCTGTTTTGCTGTGTACATAAAAATCAGTCAAATGAATCGAAGATCAGGTGCAGATTTGCACCGCAAGCTTGGTGACGAATTTCGAAGCAGTAAGACGCGCGAGCAGCACAACTTACCTTTGTGAGCTGGTTGGTAGTGAGTGTTGCTCACTGACACAAAATGAGCGAGCGACCGCGAGTGTGAGCCGAACGATCTGCTCACGGCTCACCGTACGGTGGGCAATAGCTCAGATGTTGTTGGCTTCCTTCACCGGTTGACCTTTCGGATTTTTTGTTTTTGTTTTTGCTCGCTTGGTTTATATGCTGCTGCGTTGCGTTGTTTTCGATTACCGTGTTCGATCGATGGGACTCGAACCAGAAGGTTGCAACTACACGCTCAAAAACATTGTTACTGACATTGAATGGCTTCTTGGAGGGAATAGTTATTGTAGTAAACACGCCTTCACTTGGTGTACATTTATTATGCTAATTTTACCATAGCACTTTAATAGCAGCCAATATTTTGCTTTTTCAAAAGGCGGCATTGGTGTACCTCTGGGACACTAAAATGTGCTTAAACTTCTACTATCTTCACACTGCAATTCACACACCGGGGATTTTTTTTTTTTGCTTTTGCTTGCTCCGTAGCTCATAGCACACAGGAAATTCTCACCAATGCAACACCGAGAGCAGGTTCGGTTGCATAAAATTAAACCATCCAAGCAACCGATTGTCACAACGTACAAACCACAGCTTCTATCTTCTATGCATTCACCAAACAAAACACACTGCACACGCAATTATAAGTAAATGCTGACGCCATTTATCCCTTTCACTTACGTACGGTTACAACGCTACGTAAACTGTTTTCACGATACGAATTACAATTTCCTTCTTAGACACGCGCACGCACACGTCCGACTCCGGAACTGGAAAAGTTTAAATGAAACAGCAACGGCATCTGAAACCCACGTTCAAATCGCTGTCCAACCGAACCTACCGATGTGTGCGTGTGCGAGCAGCGTTCGAACGTTTTCGAACATATGTTTGTCTCTGTTTCGCGCGCATGCTTCAACCGAAGCGAAACAGATGGATAGCAAACACGGCGTTTGTAACTGTTTGGATGGAGGAGAAAAAGGAAACAATTCTGCCAATGTTTATTTGTAGTGTTCGTTTTAATTAAAAAAAACGAAAACAACAACGAAAACAGCGGAACAGAATTTTTATGTGATAAAATAACACATTTTCATACTTAGTCAGTTAATGTTAGTGGAGAAGTAAAAAAATGTATTATTTTACCTCTAGGGTGTTATGTACACGGAGCTGTTCATTTTCGAACATAACATCCCGCGCTTTGTGTTCATCGGAGTAGAGCGCACGTGGCAGAAGATCTAGAGCTGCCCACATGAAGCAAATGAAGATTGCGACCTTTCCGTATCATGATTGTGAAAGAATTAAAATCACATCCTTCACATATATCTAGGCACATTATCTCTCTTGAAAAAATAAATTTTAGAGTTATATTATAATGTTAATGATATTAAAATGATTGAATTATCTTTCTTAACATATTTCCATGAACTGCCTACCATTTATCCATTCCTTTCGTACACCAGAATTAGATACGTACTGGGTACAAGCTCCATCGGACCATGCTTTATTGCATTCGCATTCCATTTTGTTTATGCGGGATTTCAATTTTTTCAAAATTTTTTAATTGCTCTTGATTAAACCATGTTTTTTGCTTTAAAAATTACCTTACTGACTTAAGCAGGTCCAGCTCACCAGGTCAATCGAAGGACCAGCCCGAATATTCTCATCGAGCAATGATGGTTGGAAATAAATTGAGAATTTTTCAAACTGAAAGTTTTCACGACAGCTTGAATTAGTTTCATTTCATGGAATTACAAGCCTGAAAATAATGAAAATGTTTCAGAATTATTTCAACCATATTTCACTATAAAATAACGTTGCTATAAAAAGATGAACCGTTCAAAAGACGTGACGATTTAAATGTTAAAACAAATTTATTTGTTATTATTTGTATTATAATGCATTAATTTTGATTCTAAGACTTTGCATTAAATATCATAATACCCGATAGGTATGAAAAAAAGCTATAAAAGCCAAAAAATAATACAGATCCAACATGCAGTTATCAACACACGTGTTCGCACACACACACAGAGGTGTAATTCCATACTTTTGTTGCCAAAATTCTGCAATAGTATTTCATTTTTATCACTTTATTTCCATATCTATATACAATGCTTAAGTGCAAGCCATTCCCGTTCTCAACCAATCAATTGCTATAATCCATGGTAGCTTTTTTCCCTTCGTTATGCCTCCAAACGCTATCATGCACCTACCTAGAATAATTTGTTAATCTAGTGTCCGTGAGGGAGTACACCACGTTTTAAGCACACGTTTGCATTATGCTGAGTGTTGGTTTAGTTTACTTCATCTATATTTTCATTATGTGCTGATCACTTCGGACAAAACTCGCTCACTCAAGTTCAACATGTTCTCCGCTCCTGCTCCTGTCTTATCGCTTCCGTCCCATTCACAGTCTTTCTCTCGTGTATTGTATTTTAATGGGGGTTCTAAACGGATAGTTTTTTAGAGTTTTATTGAATCTTTCTTTGAACTTCTTTATCTCATCCGTTCTTTCTCTTCTTGATACAAACGCCATCAAACAATTTTCCATTCATTTCACAACATCTTGTTGAAGAACATTTGCCGGTGCAGAGCTACAGCCGATCACTTTCTCAAACGTTTTTACCGATTCTGTTCGGGATATCGTATGTTCAGATTTCATCGCTTCAGATGATTACATTTCGCTTTGCAAGTCATTCATTTATTCAACTCGATACTGCGTAAATACATAGCAACTGTGGTATGTCTGTCTATTTGTTTTTTTACAATATTCATTTTGTTATTGTACCACTATGCTTATTTAATTAGTTAATGTTACTAATCCTTTGTCTTGTCCATTTTTGTTTGTTTGCTTTTATATTCTTCCTGAATCTGATATATATTTATATATATATATATATATGAAGCGTCTCGGTATGTATCTTCGCTTTTCTCATTCAAATGATAATCGACTCGGTGTGTGCCGTGTTAAGTTGCAGATAACAAAATCTGCCGCTGCTAGCTGTCCTGCCACAGCGTGGTTTATTTCTATTAACTTCTCCTGTTTTTTTATTATTCTTTTCTTTCGGCTTCAATGGGTTTGGTTAGATATTTCATATATATCTATTATCTGTGCTTGTCTGCTGTCAATCCTTTAAACTTCGTTATCGCGAACGCCAAAAGCGAAGGGCGGCACTCGGTTTACTTTCCTTAGCGAAAAGGACACACTAAACCACTTTCAATAGCGAATGCAAGCCTACCGTTTCCCGAAACGTGCGAACAGAAATTATAAAACGAAATAAATTATTACATACCAGACAAACAAACATCACAAAAGCAACGAAGATACGGGGCCACATCTTTACCTACTGGCAAGCCCTCCGTACATACTCCGTTTGCCTTTAGAATGTGATATGCCACAAGGGAGACCCAGACAGCAAGCCGCACTGTGATCTTCATTTGGACACAAGTAATTGCTTTCGCGCATGCTAACTCAACTCATTATAATTTTTGTCCACACGAAACGGGCCCCATTTCTGCTAGATTTGTTTGTTGTGTTGTGTCTTATGTTATTAGTAACCTTAACAAAAGCCATTTCGTCTACTTTCTATTGCTGACACGTTAGCACGCCTTCGCCCATTTTTTTTTTTTTTGTACAAAAATCAAACGATACCTAACACCCATGTAGGGTGTTCCCGTAGCACGCGTCCACACATCTGAAGCGTTACGGATGTTCCCCTCACTTTGTGTGGCGCGCGCTCGAAGTTCTGTGTAATCGTTTGCTTACTTCACTCGAATTATTTTTCATTTGTATTCTCTTTTCCTTCTTTCTCCTTCCTTTGCTAAACATATTTTAGCCATTTTTTTTTACTTTAAAATCATACTCATTTAACTCTAAATCTCTCGCTTTTAAACTGTTTTTTGTTTTGCAAGAAAAATTTTGCCTCACTAACTTCTACTACTATATCTTACACACTACTGTACAACGTACACACAGGAGAAAAACTGTGGGATCAAAGAAAAGTACACATAAAAACGGGAAAACTGAAAAACGGATTGGTGCTGACGATCGGACAAGAGCATCTAGGTGTGTGGGGAGAGTAGCGCAGGAAAAGCACATAGCTGGATGACGGACATGTGGCGCTATTTCTTAGTAAGAAACGGATAATAATGCAAATGGCGCTTCCATCCATGCTCGCATTACAGGCCCGTGTGTTCCACCATCGCTAATACAATGGTAATAATAATTCCAGCGAGAACGGAAAACCTAAACCCAAGCGTTAGGATGCTTTCGATCCTCTGTGGCGCACTTCATCATTTCCACTCGATCGATCACTAGTTCACTACTAAATTACAATGGCTTGAAAAAGTATATTGATAAGAACTGAAAGCACAATGTGCTATTTTACATAATAAAAAAAAAACTCATTCGTGCTAGTACAGAAAAAGCCAGTGTTGAATATTGAACAAATAAGCGTAATATTGCTGTCACATCGAAAACAGGATGGTTATGATCCATGAAACAGACGCGTTTAGTGAATTCGAATCGAGGATACCATCGACGGCCACACAACTGCTTTTCTTCATCCGTTGCCACATACCGCGAAACTTGCACTCCCCCTTTTCTTCCCTGTGTCCTGTGTCCTGCTACACGACGTCCTCTTCACTCTACTGCACACGCACGCGCTCCCACTCTCCCGACCCTTTCCCCATAATGCTAATATGCTTCAAATACCACACACCCGCACTATCTACTCGATTTCTTGCTTCTGCAGGTTTATAAGCGCCCCCACAATCACGACAATATCGTCCAGCAGCTTTAGCGTCCGCGCGTCGATACACGTTTGTGGGCTCAGCAGCTGATGGCTCTGGAAGTTCTCCAGTATGTTCTCGATGTAGTTCTTCAGCTTGAACGTTTTGCTCTTGCTGATCTTCTCCGACACGATGTCTTCGAAGTTGTCCACACTATTGCTGTTGCTACCGCTACCGCCGAGTACCCGCTCGAGATCATCGTCACCGTCGGCAACGCCGCCACCACCACCACCGGAGGCAGACCGGCTGGCCGATGTGACGCGATTCCGACCGTGCCCACCGTTGTTGTTCGTGTGATCGTGCCCATTCGCCAGCTGGTCCTCGAAGTTGTGAAAGTTTTTGCCCGCGATCAGGTTCGTGTTGGTTTTGAACTTGGTCAGAAAGCCGGACTGGCTGAGCACCTGCTCGTCGTCCGCCTGCACGCCGAACGCGCGCGACACAAAGCAGACGCAGCCGTCGAGCGTCGAGGCGACCAGGTACTTCAGCTTGTGGCACTGCTCGTTCGGGCAGAACGAGGTGGCAATCTCGTCCGCCGGCAGCTCCTGGACGGCGTTCTGCTTCACCCGCACGACAAGGTAGTTCAGGATGAGGTGAATGCGTTGAAAGTGTTGCCGCAGGCTGATCGGTACGTTCAGCTTCATCGTGATATCGTCCGGCCACACGATAAAGTTACGCAGGCTGTCCGCAATCTTAGGCACGTTTTTGTGAAACAGCAGCTCGACCTCGGTTGAGCCGAGCCCGAACACGCTACCCAACCGGACGCTGCTTTCGTTCTGCTTGATCTTGCGCAGCGTCAGTATGATATCGCGCTGGTTCAGATCGAACCAGCTCGCCAACGAGTTCACCAGAAACATCCGATTGCGGCGCAGGCCGAGAAACAGCATCGGGAACTCGTGCACCATCTGTAGCTTCGCCTTGGAACCGGTCGAGGCGCTGTCACCGCCAGCCGGCACGGTAATGCTGTTGCTGCTTACGGCATTGCCGGTACTGTTCTCCGGTGGCCGTACCGGTAGTTTTCGTTTCACCTTCTTCCGGAACAAGCGGTTACCCGCGAGGGCACCGTCCGTGTCCTCGATGTCGTCACTGGCGGACGCACTGCCACCGACCACGGTGACCGCCGGCTCGTAATCATCCATCGGTGCGTCATCGTTCTGTTGTTGCTGCTGTTCCTGCTGCTGAAAGTCATCCATCGTCATGGTGAGCGGATTGACCGAGGCTGAGGAGGTGTGTGCCTTTTCCTGTCGCAGGCTGTTGTTGATCGCGCTAATCCGGCCCTTGTTGAAGCTTTCCATTACTTGATCTAGCGTCTCCTCGGCAGAGACCGTCGACGAGGACGTACGGTCGTCCTCGTTGAGGTCCTCCACCAGGCTTTCGTTGTCGGCGTCTTCCTCCCGCTGCTCACCCTCCTCTTCCGTTTCGTGCTCTGCGTTGTTCTCTAGCTCCGACGTCTGCTGCTGGTAGTTCGGTTCCTCTTCATCCGTGTGATGAAGTTCCTGCTTAAGCGGGTTCGACTTCTCCAACCGACGCCTCTTTACCGCACCACCACTAACCGATGTGGACCGCCGTTGTGCTTCCACCACTTCCTCGTCGTCTTCGTCCTCCCCCTCCGCCTGCTCCTCCACCTCCTCCTCCTGGCTTTCGTCGTTTGCTTCCGGTTTCTTTGGCAGGCCGCGTCGACGCCCTCGTTTGCCCGCTTCCAACGTTAGCCGGTTGGCCGTGTTCTCCAGCTCCGGACTTAGCTTGAAGGCCGGCAAGGAAGCTGCTGCTGCTTTCTGTGTCGGCTTCTTCTGTTGCTGCTTCTCGGAAGCACCTCCGACAACGGCTCCGCGCACTGTCCCGTTCGCCTCTAGCGCTTCCTTGCTGACAACCGATCGAGTTCTCACTTTCTCGTGTGGTGGCGGATTGGTGTTGGAGTTATGAATTTTCATAATACCGGCCTAAAATGAAAGATAAAATGCACAATTATTGTAACGTGCCACTGGTACAACCGCGCACTTTGCCAACGCAAATGACATTCTCAGACAAACATGTGTTACTCGCTCGGATAGCTGTGCACACGATCGTCAAACACTACACATCAGAAACATTTGGGCTCAATTTTCTTATCATCATAAATTTCTCAAAACGAAGAAGAGCGAACGAAAGAAAGAAAGAAAGAGAGAGAGAGAGAGAATACAGCCGTGGATGATTCATACAAATAGCGCTTGCGAAATTTAACAAATGAGGTCAACGGTTTTCTCGGTGCAATGGAGGATGTTGTGTGTGAATATGCTCCCTGTAAGGAACAACCGACGAAACTACACGGACAACTGCATCTATTTTCAAACTCCACAGTGCCGCACACACATTGCATGATGCTGCTAGTAGATTTTACCGCAAGGACAAGACCATACAACGACACCGTTTAGCCGTCAATCGTCCTGCTGCTTTGTAAGAGACGCATTTTGCTAATGTGATGATCGTATCCACCCCTTCTGGCTAAGTTCTCACCCAAGAAAGCACGATTAATCATATCTGTCCCGTCGTATAAATGCAAACAGTGTGCACAGCACGACGCACACAACAATCACGTAGGGTGGATAGTAATGATCGTAGTTCGATCGAATCTGATTGCACATGCACACACACATTCATTCGGAGATGCATCATTATTACGTGACCACCGCGTCCCATACCTTCGGGTGGGAAGCGAATGAATAGAAAAACAATGCGCACAAACTCTACTGTGACGGACACATCCACACAAATAGATAAACGTAGGCACAGTCGGGCGAGTTGATAAAACAATAGTTCTAACCGTTGAGACACTTGTGCCCATCACACAATGACATGCCTTAAATTATTTCCAACAAGCAGGGAAAACATTTACAAATGGCTGCTGCTGTTGATCGCAAAACTCACTTTGTTTTTCATCTTGCAGGTGCACAACAATGCGGAGACACTATTATGCAGATCTCCACCACCCTTGAGATGTCTGTTAGGCACACACACACACACACACACACACAAACACAAAAATGATG
>STHB01000004.1:14472568-14518346 GCA_018908115.1 Anopheles rivulorum
GTGCCCATCACACAATGACATGCCTTAAATTATTTCCAACAAGCAGGGAAAACATTTACAAATGGCTGCTGCTGTTGATCGCAAAACTCACTTTGTTTTTCATCTTGCAGGTGCACAACAATGCGGAGACACTATTATGCAGATCTCCACCACCCTTGAGATGTCTGTTAGGCACACACACACACACACACACACACAAACACAAAAATGATGGTGATCGTTTACAATCGCGCAGTTACTATCAATGTCCATATAATGATTCTTAAAAATCTGATCAATCGATCGCCCAAAACACAAACACAGCTAGTTCCTCTCACAGTACGCCCTATCGCTCTACCGCACCCAGATTTTGGTTCGTCTTTTTGCTGCCCAACAGCCGAGGCGTACTCGAGACTACTCTCTGTACTACACAGCTAGCGGGTGTAGTCGACCTCTACGAATTTCTGTCAAACGAACGAATCGCAGCAATACGGTGGGGACCACTAACAACCAACGCGACTCACCGACCGCGACGCTACTTCTGTTCTGTGCGAGGCGTCTATTTCGAGCGCGTGTACAACAACACACACAGGGATCCCCGGGTCGATGCGGGAAATAACAGTGGAGATTGTGTGACGAAACACACCCCTTACACGATACGACGACAACACAGGGTAGTATAAAGAAAGAGAAAGAGAGAAAGAGAGAGGGAGACACTAGTGCAGTGTGTGCGTATAGATGTGTGGTATCGCGATAGAACAACTCGACCACAGTATAATAACCCGCGCTTGCGATGCTACTAAATCCAAAGTGCACTCTGCATCGACAGACATCACAGGGGACGCGGGTCTATCTGTGGGCACTATAAACATTGAACAGCAGACTCGCCACCGTCTAATGTACCACCACCATCACACGGATCGTGGGCTGGCGGCGCGTGAACCGCGTGATCCTCTGTTTCCGACTCGACCCTACATAACACGCTGTACGTACAAAAACGTAACCGACAAACGGAATGCAGATGATAGTACGCACCACAATCACACACTACCGTCGAGTGTGTGCACTGGCTGCACGAATATGTACCAAATCGTTTATCTCGCTCTGCTGTTTTCCTGCTTCTTCTTGCATTTTGTTCTTTCGGATCGCTTCGAAAATCAAGAGATCCCCGATGGGACAGAAACACATTGATTGTGAACGACACACTGCATCTCTTCATTGATAATAATAACCCATTTACACACCGAGAAGAAAGGGGAGAATTACGAACTTTACGCATCATTTTCAATGATTATGATACGCACAACACACAGCAAAAGTTGCATAGAGGCGTGTGTTACACCGTATCACAAGGGATGGGGTAAAAGCCGTCATTCGCGATGCATCACCACCAAACCAACACCAATGGGAATGAAAGAAACAAAACCCCAAATAAGGATGACGCAGAACTAGGTCAGTCGAAAAGCACTGCCATTTTTGTATGAAAACTCAAAACGTGTGTGTTTGTGTGTGGTGGCACAGTGTCAACGTGAGCAAAGAGATGATAATAAATAGATACTACACACAGGCAGTCGAATAGCAAGCGAAAAGTTGAATAGTAAATATTCGCACAGATATTAAAACACAATTTAACGCTTTAAAGCAAAAAAAATGTTTATAGGAGTTGAATATATATAGGAGTTGAATTCCAAAAAAAACAGGCGCTTTTTATGAACCTAACATCGGATTAAATTATGCCCAAAGATATGCGGAGCTCAAGAAAGCGCGGATACTTTCTGTATGTGGTCTAACACTGCAGCGCAACGCACAAACGTTGCGCGCGGTTCGTCTTTTGCGCGGTCACGAGCACCATCAGCAAAAGCAAAAGCGGCAGCCAGTCTCTTCTGGTCCGTCCTCGCGTCCAATGCACTTTTGCTACAACGGTGTGCCAAGCGAGTTACAACAAACACCATCACACACACACACATCATGGCAAGGGCGCAACAGAAAAAAGGCGCGCATTTTCCGTCATGCACGGTTGTAAGCCGCCGCCAGCAGTGTTGCTGCTGCTGCTACTCCCCAACACACGAGACAGAGATAATCTGTTGCGGTGTAACGCACGCATACACACCACAATGTGAGTGCGCGAGCGCGAACGCGCGCGCTTTTCGCTCGTAACGGTTGACGACGAATAGATTCATCCTACTACTACGCCACACACCGTGCGGCTTCGTACAGTTGTGCTTATTATATGTAGGTGTTAAATCTGTAAAACGCGTCGGTAACACGCGATCATGGGATGATCGTCACACGACGTGCTCGCGATATATGATATATGCAGCCTGCTTTGCTCCTTATCGCTCTTTTCAACACCACATACAATGAAATGGAATAAAAGTTGTATTTTAAATATTTATTCTCTATCCATTCCAATCCGGAACAGCAAATACAACCTTTGTACGTGCTTTGGAACTGAAAGAGTTTTGCGTTTGGATCATAGATACATAGACGTTGATAGTTTAAAGTTGCAAAGTTAACATCTTAAGACGGCATAACATTCGAGCAAAAATTGAGCACTTAACTTAAATTCATACTATCGTGCAATATTCATCTGATTTAAAGCGAAACCAACCAGCAAGAATGATCAAATTGATACAAAAGACTTCTCTGATCCTGTCACGAAAAAGAAATGGCTGATAAGCCGCTATTCAGACAATGATCTATTTCTGACGTCAACCAGAAGATCAAGCTTTATCGTTCGGAACCAACAGTAATCCGAATGAGTAATGTCCAGGATGTACAGTGTGGTATGATATGGTTTCCCTATTCTACGTTTCGAAGTACATTTTATGTGGCCTAGCAATATTTTAATGCTGTAGAATATAACTCAATCGTGTCTATTTTTGTATTGTGATCGTACAACTAGTGTAAGAGAGCGATCAATAATGATCACCATAGATGTTACATTAAACAAACGTGTAATAAACTAATGGCAACATCTGATATCAAAAATGCCACAAATTAATTAATAATCCCAATAGAAAATGGAAAAAATGGCAACTTGATATGGTAAACTTGGCATGCACGAGAAGTCAGCCGTGTTGTTTAAGCATTCCGAACATGAGAATGCACACATATAAACATATCTATCATCAGGATAATAAGAGGAAGAGAAGCTACCCCCCCATGACGAACGTGTGGAAATTGTTCATGTGCAGCATTATCGCTTACTTACAACAACCGTGTGTGCAGACAAGCTGGCAGAGCTGTATATCCATTTCAGTTGCTTTACCATTGCTGAACTGGGTAAATTGCTTGCTTATCTTAACAAGCTTTTTTTTTTTTTTGAAAGACGAATTGGGTTTAATTGTAAGGAGCGAAGGGCATAAATATGACATTAATTAGAAAGACAGGTTTCCAGTCGTGTAAGAATAATTTCCTGATAACTTTTAGTAAGATAAAATATTTTTAAATTGAAAATTCATATGGATTGTGAAAAAATAGGCAAAAAAAATCACTTAAATAGGCAATAAAAATAATAATTTGCGGAATGAAGCGTATAAATTGTACAACAATACACAGAGCACGGTAGAGCAAATGGTTTAAAATCGTGCTCATAAAATGGCAGAAGCAGGTTAAAGTATAAGCGAACAGAAGAGGGTAAAAATACGATTACCTTTCAAATAAAATATCTAGCACACCCTCCCCCTCATCAGCTTACACAGGTTTTCATACAGAACAAAGAATAAACCACAAGAAACGCAACAGAGAAAAATGAACAGCAAAAAAAAAACAACATCTTCACACCAAAGAACGAAACACCATCCGCTTATAAAGCTCGATCAAACGCCGATCGCCGGATGGGTGAATGATGAAGAATGAAAACCCCCACCGGAACCCGTGGGGGTTGATGGAGTCAGCTAAAAACTGACCGCGGTACACGTTTTAAAAAGCAACCCCTATTCCACAAAAGCCTCAACACAAGATGATCGACACACCGGAACAGGGGCGTCGTCCTCGGTAGCTGCTACGTTCTATCCCTCCGTATGTGTATTGTGGATGGTATGCAACGCAACAGCACCAACCGAACTACACCGAAAGCATGATTGGAATAGCGCACAGACGGTTGATATTGTAAATATACTACCATCACCATCCGGCATACGAACGGCAAGTGAAACGGAAAGAGGAATTTCCAAAAGACACGACGTTCCTTCTTCAACTACACCCTTGGTGCTTCCGTTGGAGCTGACCGATTACGCGCTGTACATTTCCTTTCTTCTGCCATTATGCGCGAGATATGATATGGGTGGTGATCACTCACGCACATGGCTATAGTGATTTGGAATATATATGTGTATCTTGCATGTTGTTAATGTTCTCCGCGTGTAGCATAATTGAGAGAGGGAAAGGACCACCAGCCGCCCCCATTTACGGGACACACACACACACACACAGTTGTGGTGGTTGGTGGTGTGCTTTCGAAAGTGAAACATGATCGACCACTTCCGTTCGATTTGATGCACGCCCGGTGGGGTGATGATGGTTTGTGATAATTGCCAATAATTAGGTTTATTCAATCACAATCTCGAGAGAAAGAGAGGATATTTTAGGAGAAGAAAAACAGGAATGATAAGGGATTTGAAACAGTTGCTACTGTGTAGTAGTTGTGCTGTAGGAAAGAAACGTAACTCGATCGCTAGTACAATAAGAAGGAACAAGTTAGAATATTGAATAAAACATTTACTTATGCTGAAGAAAGGGGGATTTTTTTAGTGGTGCAAGTTCATTAGCACCACATGCTGCTATTTATCAACCCCCTGGGGCGACTTTGCTCAATCTAAGGTATGTTTTTGGCCACTGTTCGCGTGTTATGCAAAGAGACAACAAAAAAGACAAAATGAGCAGCGCATTTTATTATTTGCTATAGAACATTTACAAAACGTTCTTATAATACAATTGGTAGGAAATATGTTAGCTTAACATGGGGTGTAAAAATAAGCCCACCAGATCCGCAACACACTCTACACCTCTTTGTAATGGTGAGAAATTTATACTGCAGCATAAAATCGATACCGTCACGCGATACATTCAAGTGACCGGAAGGTCGAAAATCTGCTTGTGTAAGCAGGTTCCCCTGAGGGATACATTTTAATATGATTGAAAATCATGCACAGAAAACTTCACCTAAATCTTGCTACCGAATAAAGAATGTTAAGAAATGTTTAACATTATATAACAAAATATGCTCAAGAAATAAAACGCCTTCCTTCCTTCTTGTAACCTATAACTAATGAACTCAATTCTAACCCCCCACACACACACACACACACACACACAGCCAAGCCCTGGGCAGCAATTATGTTCATTTATGCAATTATCGTACGCCGGTATGTGCTCACATTTAAACGTAATAAATGTGCATTTTTAAAAGAATTGGAACGTTCTATCTCTTCCTTCAATCTCATAGCACAACATTAGTGCCATTGCTCATGTACACTTGACACGATCATGCTCGACAATGTGCCTGAGGACCGAATAAACGCAAGCCATATTGTACACTACATTTCCACTTTCGAGTGGACTTTGTGGCTAGTGTATGAGTTCCCTTATTTCGAGCCCATGGACCAAATTTTGCCACTGACCGTCTGTGTCTTCAGCCGCTTGACCGGTTGGGTAAATTACATGGTAAGAAATGTACGAAGCACGCAACACCATGCAAGGGGAAACAAATCAAACCAACCCATCTAGTATCCTTTGACGTTAAATAGGCTTTTCAATAAGTGTCAAATTTATGTAAGCTTTCGGAAGCTTTAAACGTCAATCGTGCCTAACAAAGGGAAAGGGATGCACACACAAAAAAAACAGACACACACACGCGTGAATTGGGCCATTTTACTATGCATTTGAAAGAAAGGATGTTTCTTCCTTTATTGCTTTAGCAATGTTCATTTATCAGCTCCATCACCACAGCATTATTAATCTTTCCACACATGTGATGAATGGCTGCAAAACGTTCTGCCATGTTCAACGGTCTTCCGTTGCTTCCGTTGGCCTTTGAAAAAAATGTATCACACACGAAGGTCATCCTAGCAAACAAAGCAGGCGCTGGTTGCAAAATTTGAGCAACATTCCAAGGACTTCCTAACGTCTTCTGCCGTAGACGTTGAACGTCGTCGTACCAGCGCCGATAAAAAAAAAAACAACTTTCCCGCACGTGTGTGTCTCTCGTTTGCACCATTAAACTTTCCATTATCAATAGCGCTTTTTTTGCCCCTCTTAGCAAAATACACACAATTCGATAACCGTTTCATAGCCTGTCCACCGGTGTGTTTCTGATCATTGATAAGCAACAGCAGGGCAAGATAAAAAAATAAATGCGAATAATATTCCTTTGCTTTCTTAAGAGGATGCGGCTTCTTCCCTTTATCAACGGAACGCGCACGCACACATGCACACAGAAATAAAAAAGGGCTCCAGCTATTGGCTGCTTTTTTTATCCTTGCCACTTACAAACAACGTCCGGTGCAACAGAAATGCTCACCCGGTCACGATGCTACCCGTCCCGCACACACCAATGCGTTCTTCCTTCGCACACAAACACAAACCTTTGCTAAAGCACGCACGCACACATATTTAAAGCGAAACCAACTCTTCCAGACCCGGGTACCTTATGCGAATGAAAAAGGAAGCTCCGCGTACGTATCAAAGTAGGCAAGAGACAGAGAGAATGAAAAGAAAAATGCTGTACCGCATATTCTATTGCGTTTTTCTCCTTAAATCTCACTCTCACGCTCTCTATTTCATTCTCTTTCGGTCTCTCTCTCTCTCTCTCACACTCGTTCTACCGGGTACAGACAGAATGAAACGAAAGATAGCGTTTCACATCGTTGTAGCAGCAAATTTCTTCACGTGTGCTCACCGCTGTGCTGCAAACAAATTAGCACGTTGTAATTAATGGAAACTGGCTCGCCAACGGTTAACCTACGCGTACGGAAAACCGTGTCACGCACTCTCGCTCTCTCCCCCTTTGCTATCACGACGACCATGAGCGTATGTGTGGCTGCTGGCGAAAAAGGGAAACGCGAGCGAGCGTGCGAGCGAGACAGTGAGCTGATTACGTTACGATATAGGCAGCCGTCGCCACCGCCGCCGTGGCGCTTCTGCTATTAGTGCGTTTTTTTTTTCGCTGCTGCTGCTGCCCCAACACGAAAACGACAAAGAGGAAAACGAAGGCTTTTACCGGATGAACTACACGAGCGCGCGCGCTACACACACACACACAAACACAAACAAGCACACGCACGCACACTGTACGGGCTAGTGGGAAGAAGGGGAACGCGCTTCACTCTTTCGTGATGATGATAAAAACGCGCCATAATCGCGATGTGCTTTCAATCGAAGCCAGAAAAAAATATGCGATATGATGCCGTCATTATACAACGCGCCGCTTTACACAAACTCACATTGCTTTTACGGGACCACCACCGATCGTTCTACGTCGTCGTCGTCGTCGCCGTTTGCTGTGCAATGATGATGATGACGATGATGATGATGATGTGTTGCTCACACAACGAGCAATCTGTGTATTACTACTCTCTCGCCGCTATCGCCGCCGACGGTTGTGTGGTTTTTTTTCCGCCTAGTGCCGTCGCAAAACGCGTACTACACCATCGCCGGGGTTCGATGATTCCGTTGCCAACGTTCTCAACATACGCACGCAGCCACAAACACACGCAGACACACACACACTTACAAACGCGGCTAACAATGCACCGCACACAAGCCTACTTTCCTTTTCACGCTAATTGTATCGTTTTCACTTGCACACTCGCCGCTTCTTATCGTTCCATCTCACTTACGCTTTTGCGAGGCATGTGAGAAAACGGTCGAAAAATGCGACTCGAAATTGGCTCCGAGCGCGTACGGCCAGCAGAGAGCAGAAATGCGCGGGATGCGCTTTTTCTCGCTACCAAACACACGCACACACTCGCAGCATTGAAACACCAGGAACGAACGAACAACCACCATACGGGCAGCAGCCCATACCCGCGCGCGTACGTACTCTTCTTCTTTCCTTTTCTTCTTCACCCTATTAGTAATTTCCTTCGGGCACCGCCACACAGTTCTGTTAAGCCGGCTTCGTTGCCTTTTATATGTGCCTCTTATCCGAAATTCGAAGCAAAATTCGTAAACTGTCTTGGCTAGTGCCGTAACTGTAACTCACGCTGTACACACGAGGGCACACAGGGACACGGCTACTGTACGAACCAGGGCACCTTTCTTTCCGCTACGAGCGTCGGCTTTCATGTGAAAAGCGAAGAGGTCATCGCAGGACACACCATACCAGAACCACAGCCGACGACGGAAAAAGCTAACCTACGCATCGTCACCGCGCGTCCGCTAAATCTTCAAACCAGCCACCACCGACACGCACACACTGGCAAACGCGTGGCGAGTGAAAGAGCGCATATATATATAGCAGCGTTGAGCGTGTGTACCGCACCAGCGCAACACACACACATACGCGCAACACGCGCATCAACCTTTTTTTCACGCGTGTTCGCGCAATTGGGGAAGATCCGAAGATCAACCGCCTCGTGGCATCGGTACAGAAACGTGGAGAACGTTATACGCGTGCAGGACCAAACTGGACCACACTTGAAGCGTGTTTTGCACGAAAAACAGACCTTCCCTTCAGCGCACAGTGGAAAATTCCGTAACGATTCACGCTGTTTCACGGGAGGGATGAATTTTTTTTTGTTCACACTTACCACACAAGCAGCTCGCGGTCGTTCGCTTGTCGCCTTGGCGAACAAAACTCGTCCGGTGTGTGGCCGTATTTGACCAGCTCAAGATTCGTGTATGGATGTGTTGGTGCACTCGGTCGTCCATTGGGGGTTTTGCTTTTGGTCGTGTGCGCTTTATCGTGCCGCGAGTCGTTTGCGAGAAAGAGAACGAGCGAGAGGGAATGAAACAGAGCGAGAGTATTCGAAACAGGTAGAAAAAGAGATAACCGGTTTTACGCTCGCAGTTCAGAGCACGCACACAAATGCAACAGGCGTACCAACGCCTAAACGGTAACAGATTATTTTATTACAATTTGTGTGATATTTTCCCATATAAACCATTGCATAAATGAATGTTCTCTAAATATTTAACACAAAAAATAGGGTATCAGAAATCAACGGAATTTCATTTATCCTAACAAACTATTTCCAACGGCCATTTTAAATTCATGTGTCGTTTGAATTTTGACGATGATCTGTAAACGTCAAATTCCTTCGTTGAGTTCGTTCAATTTTTTAAACGCAGCGAGCACATAACATATTTAGCGGTTATTTTATTTACAAGAGCAAACCCAAAATTAGCTTACAAATATATGAAATAATCACACCATGCCTGAAATCGGTAAGATAGAAGTCAAGTTTATTGTTTTCATTTTAATCTCCACCTCATTTCACTTGTTCGCCTTCGAAACTCACACCATATGAGTCAAATAGTAGATTATCACTTATCTGGATGATTACCGGACTGTTTCTTTTTTTTACGGTTTCCAGGTTACATGTTTATCGATTGATCTCCTCCAATTTTCACAATCTTCTCACTGCGTACTTTTCCGCACGATCGTACTTGCTTTTATGTTGTCCCTACAAACCCAGCTAAAGATCACATGTTGTTTTCTCTCAATTTCCCATTCGTTTCCGCCCGTTGTGGCATTTTTACTGCTTTTCCAACTTTTACCGGTAGTTTTCTCGTAAATGGTTTGTTTTTTTGTTTTCAATAATGTTCATTAACACCGACAAATTGATAAAAGATTTCCCAGCAGCTTAATGTAAGAATTCTAGGAATTTCTGCGACAACAAACAGTAATGAAAGGTTGGAACGAATTCACAAACGATTAGCCTGCCCGACACGCAGTGGAAATATATGAAACGAAAGCGAAACAGCTTTACCAAAAGCTTGATAGAAAGATGGAACCACTATCATCCAGGTTTATCACGGAACGAAAGCACAAGAAATTTGCTCTGAAACGATGCACAGACGTAATATAGATATATCCTACGGTACACTTTGATAAAGAGAGTCAATAAACAGCTAGTTTTACATCAGAAGAAGCTCGTTCGCGAAAGAGTTTACGCTCTGTTCGGTTTGTTATACGGTTGAATATTGTTTTTGATATCTTGTTCATTTAACATACTTCGCTTAAATGTTACGTAGAGGAAAAAGGAACCTGAACGCGAGTACACTCCACCTGCAGTGCGCTCACGCGCGCTACGCCAGTAGTAGTCGGAGGAGTCACCGTCTACGATTGTTATACACCGTATTTGCTGGAAAAAGGTACTTTCGGTAAGTTTGCTGTACTACTGTTACTCCTCGTTATGTTCTGCTGTCCTTCTTGTCGCCTCACTGCCAACGGACAGCCTAAAAGGTGGACTAGTACGTACNCTTAAATGTTACGTAGAGGAAAAAGGAACCTGAACGCGAGTACACTCCACCTGCAGTGCGCTCACGCGCGCTACGCCAGTAGTAGTCGGAGGAGTCACCGTCTACGATTGTTATACACCGTATTTGCTGGAAAAAGGTACTTTCGGTAAGTTTGCTGTACTACTGTTACTCCTCGTTATGTTCTGCTGTCCTTCTTGTCGCCTCACTGCCAACGGACAGCCTAAAAGGTGGACTAGTACGTACGATTTTTAAAAACTACGCCTTAAAAATAGAGCTTGAATACAGCAATATACTGATCACTTAGGCTACGTTAACTAAGGGTTGTGAAGTAAAACGAAGTATTTTTACGAGTATCACTATATTTACAAATATCGCAATGGACCAGTGGGTGTGCCACAATGTAGCAGCGCGCACCGGGCATCCCTTCGATTTCCTTCCAATTCCACCCGGCCGGTTCCACTCATTGTCTAGATGTCTAGAAATTTGTTAAAAAACTTTACTATCTAAAAAGATTCCACCAACTTGCGGGGATGACTAATGTTCTCCACCAACAGTGGTCGTTGGGGCACCAGGACGTTGGGAGGCTGGGAGGGTTTTTCGTTAATAGTTGTGATAACCCCCGTCGCTTGAGTGTTGAATAAGTGAAAACGTGAATGTATGGTAAGTGTATATAGTTTGAATAGTTGTACGCATGTATACGGTTTTGTTAACGATTACACGGGAACTCGGGCGGTACGTACGTGATGGTCAACCCATCCAGATCCCGGAACAGCTAAATAAAATGCAGAGCATTTAGAACGGTGTGTCCGGAAATGAGAATTGTATTAGCGTTTTACTGCAACTCATCAGTAGTAAGTTTGGAATAGTGTCACTTGATTGAAGCGAACATTACAATAATATCTACAAAATCACTTCATTTATCCCTCGTAGGATGTGTGTATCGATCAGTTTTTGGCCACTTCTTTGGTGCATATTCTAACCTACGACAATTTCAGTAAAATGGGACAGTATATCGTGATATTTGCGTCTTTACACATCCGACGGGCCTTTTTGCCGTTCTTTGCGGTGTGGAACGTAATCTGTACTTTTGCATTTCAGGCAACGTCAGTTCGGTTCGTACGATTGGTGGTTTGAACCATGCGCGGAATGATGTACATGAGCTGTGTTAAGTACCAATCACACCAAACTTAACCCTCTGCCAGACGTCTGCCATCGCCAATGTCCTTCTGAGCAAAACCGTGTTACGCGAAGGAGAAAAGATTTTCCCTTTTTTAAATTAATCTGAACGTACGTAAACCCTTTTCCAAATGCTGATTCCAGCTAAGGTTCCTTCTGCCTGCATGAAGGCTCTGGTTCGTACCCTCGGCGACGCGGAAAAACGCTGCTCTTCAGGGGCCTCCTCTAAAGACCCAAACGGAGAGCTTCTTTAGCCAGCGTGGCACCATCAGCGAATGTCCGGTCGCGGTCCACTCTTTCTACACGAGCCAACTGGTGAGCTGTACCAGGTTCGTGCCACCGTACTTCTTCCGATCCAGTGCCGGTGCGGGTGGATTTTTCCTTGCCTGCGTATGCCATGTCAGTATCTGGAAATAATTTGGTCCTTTTTAGAGCGTCCTTATAACACCGACATTTGTATGATTAACTCACCTCGGTACAATTTGATGCGAGCAGTTCCACCTCCTTCAGGTCGAGCGGTTCCAGGCTGCGCAGGAAACCGTCCTCCTCGTAACCGGGCTTGAACGGCATCTGGGCTTTGGGGCGCGAGTGCAGAAACTTAACCGCCACGGCGAAACCGGCCATATCGAGTGGATACTTCCGACCGCCGAGCCAACCGTCGTAGAAGCCCGTTATCGTACCATTCTTCACGACCGGCGAGCTGACCTGATACTTGGAGATTAGACCCACCGGAAACATGGCAACCTTGCGTACGTGACGCAGCTAGCGCAAAGGACAGCAGGAAGGAATGTTAAAAAAGTTTCTAGGAATGGTATTACCGTACACTATTCTACGCTTACCTGCTCAAATAACTTCAGATTGTACGTGTTGTCATCGTCGGCAAAGTACAGCGTGCCTTCCGTTGCGTTCGCCCTGATCCACTGTAATGCTCGGTTTCGGTTTGACACACCGCGTGGCTTTACCTTTTGCTTGCGGTACTGTGCTGGCATGGGTGCTGTGTGTAATAGGAGTAGTAACATCAAAGCTTAGTGAATTGAGCACGAACAAACAGGCTTGCGTTTTATGTGAAGCAAAATCTGGGACTGATTGTCAGTCTCTTCTAAAGTAATTTAATTCTATGTAAGAGAACTGTACTTTACTTTAAGAACTTTAAACAAACCATTCATACTATCGCTGGGAGTGCGCTACTTAGGTTATCAAGATAAACTATGCGAATGCTTCAAAGTGCACTCTGCTTTAATGGTACGCCACAAGTGGTGGCACGAGCACTATCAATTCCTGAGAACCCACCAGCTGGAAAAAACCCTTGCCACCCTTGCCATTTTAATTTGCCAGCTCTAATGAACATCTGAGGTAGTCTTGACTTAATCAGAAACTGTACGAACGAAAAAGCTGGTTGGGGTTAAACGCATCCCAACAGAACATTTCCCTCCCACGGTCGTTCCTGCATACGGTGGGACCAAATGCACTTTGAAACACATAATTTTAACCTACCGGCAAGCTGCACAAATGGTACACCGATCTCCTCCAGCAGCCGGGCGACAGCGGCGGTTCGATTCTCCGAGTCCTCGACCACAATCCACAGCACGTTCTGTACGTGTTTCAGCGTGTAACCGAGCCGGGTAAGCTCCGGTATCTGTTCCGGTCGCCGGTACGTCGGTGTGATGATGTACAGTGGGGGTAGCAGCTTCGTGTCCACCGGAAATCGATACGGTACCTGGGAAATGTATGCAGACATGGAAAAAAAAAGAAGATGGAAAGCGCGTGGAATGAAACTCAGTGCTTTCGCTGCTGGAAGTTGTCTAATTGTCGGAAAGAAAGTTTGTCCTACTGTTAATCAGCAATTTGTGGAATGGATGGTGGATTACGATGCGCACCAACAGACACACACCGACCCGGTACTTACAGATGGGTGCGGCTGTACCACGGGCACGAGCACGTGCAAAAGTTTGATAATTTTGGGGAAACAGAATCTAGAGTTTCAGGTTAGAACGTATCCCGAACGCAGCGAACAGGGAATGGCATTTTTCGACCAGCGCACCGGTAACCGGGGACTTTTACAGATGAATAAATTATCGTTCAATTAATTTCATCAAAGAGCTGGTGAAACTGTGCGGGATTCGTAGCGTAGTTTTTTTTTAAACAGAGGTGCAAAATTAAATTGAATGCCCCGAGGACACGCTACTACGTTTTGGGAAAGGGAATGAGGTTTTGGAGTCGAGGGTTTTGCAAGTCCATTCTAAGCAACAAAGGATACGGAAGCCAACCAAACAAACTTCCAATCAATTATCGCCTACAGCTCAGTCGATATTCGGGCTTTCACCGATCAACAAAACGCGCTCCAATCAATTATTGGCTAGAGCAAATGGTATACAAATTTTTACATGGGAACTCCCACACGGTTTTGTTTTCCATTTCCAAATCTGGCATTTCGAATCACACCAAAGTGCATCAAAGTGCTGATGCCCGTGACTGTGTGATGAGTCCTCCCGGGAGCAAGCGAAACACAATGGACGACACTTTGGCCGACCAACACGCTTGACTTCCGGTACGGCGTAACGGTGTGCACGTCCTATCACTTATTCAGGAAACTGCTTGTTTTAGCGTGATGTCTCCAAAGACCCGATCTCTCTCTCTCTCTCTCTCTCTCTCTCTCTCTCTCTCTCTTTCTTTCTTTCTTTCTCTCTCTCTCTTATACCATTCGAATCCAATCATCGTATTTTGTTCCATCTGGAGGATACGGTCGTGTTAATGGATCGGAAAATGAAAGCACGAAATGGGAAATGTTCTCTACGGTAGAGCATAATTTTCCAGTGTAGCTAAAGAATGGAAAAACACATTAAGGGCACTGTCACCGTGCACTGTCCACTGAATTATGGCAGCGAGTATCGACACGTTGAACAAAACGCTTCGCTTGGATAGGAAAGCTAAGCTTAATCTTATCATTCAAGCTATTCTAATGCATTGTTTTTCAATTTCCCAAGAATAGTCGCATTGTGTAAAGGTGTTTCGCGTTTGCAATCGACCGGAAAATCAACATCTACGGAGCATATGCATCTTCCTCCTAGGGTGGTGGATTTAAACATCCACCACACACCCACACACGTCAGAATTGGCACATAAATTTACCAGCAAGCAATGTAAAACAAAAAACACCTTTACATGCCACACTCTGCTGTGCAGTGAGTGAAATATTGTGCCAGCAATAAATTATAGATGTTCTGCACTGGCGGGAGTTTCTGGAGTACGGTTGGTTGTTGTTGGCGATTTCCCGCTCGGTCCCGGCGTACTAATCGAACGCCCCACATATAGGATAGACACCAACCAACCAATCGGCGACCCGAAAGCGCTTGTAATTGTTGGCATGCAATGCAAACCACTCCACCGTAATGCAATCCTTTCCGCACGCTTCGCAAAGTGCGACATCCAATTGAAGCAACAAACCACACCCGGACACAGCAATGTACGGTACCGTCACGGCTGCATCCGGGTGCATCATGCTTTCATGCTTCGCTCCGATGCATGTTTCGCTCCCTTGTAGGGTGCATTCAATCGTGTACACGTTTGCTAGTACACCGGAACTATCCTACCCCGAGCACACCAGCGTTCCCTTAAGGGGATATGCAACCGATTACTTCCTGTTTAGAAGGATACAGCTTTCCAGCCAGTTTGCTGAGCTGCAGCTTAGCCACATCCCCACCCTGTACCACGCGTTTAATCCTGATGAACGGGTTTCACCGTGAAGGAAAATGAAAAGCAATCGTTTCGGGTTTGTGCACTAAAGAGAAACGGTACGGCTACCGAGCTAGCCCAAATCGGCTTCTTGTACGTACGAGCAATCGAGCGGTTTATCGAATGACCAATCAAACGAGCATACTCGTAAGCATCCATCATACACACATGCACAGCCAGCTCGAACATACTCGAGACGAGAAAATACAATTTATTTACCCCAATGTTTGACATGCATACCGTGTTACTGGTTCGCGCTGGATGGAAGGAATTTGCAACCTTTCCGAAAATGGTGCAGCATTCCGATTCCGTACCGTAAAATGCATTACCGTGTTACTGTTTGGGTTCTTTGATTTCGGTTGGTTTGGCTGCACAGCACATGAAAGGTGTATGGTTGGAGTTGGCATGCGGCTAACATGGCGTACTTCGAACGGCACTACACTTTACTGGGTAGAATAGTTATACAAGTTTGGGCCGCAAATTTTCGACGTAAATTACTAAAACCATTCATGCAGATACATTCTGGGATGGTTTAATGAAAGGATATGTTGTGAATGAGTTCTAGTAAACAAACACACATACACACAAAGCTTTTGTAAAATACACAAGTATACTGACTGGCATCGAATGCATCTGCTCATCAAAACGCACATCAAAGGAAGTTGATGAATAAATTCCAACAATTCAAACAAATTCCTCAAAGAGGTTTGGAATTTGGAAAATCAACATTACGAGTTGATTCGTATCGATGTTCCAATAAAATATGCCATTAACGAATGTACTTAAGGCATCTCAGCAATTATTCTCGGTGCAAGGAGCTGAAGGAATTTAATGGCGATCAAGAAAGAATCATTTCGATTTTACCTTAACTCTATTTTAATTGATTACAATCCATCAGAGCAATATTCTGGCTAATCGTTCTTAGGTCATACTTACATCCGTAACTCTACCATCCGTTCCAGACGATTTGGGTGTTTCCTTTGCGCTCGCCGCTGTCGATAACGCCTTCGTAGTGGTCGTTGTCGGCGTCGTCCTGACCGTGGTTGTTGTCGTGGTGGTGGTCGTTGTCGCTGCCGAGCTACTCGTAGCGGCCGACGTCGACGACGAACGATCGTTCTGCTTCAATGGCATATCCTTGAAGTTAAGGCTTCTCGAGCGGATCTTTTCCGCACCGAGCGCGGGCTCGGAATCGCCGTACAGCAGCTCAATGCCATCGTTACCCACGCCGAGCGCTTGCAATGGTGCCGCAACCACGTCCGGCACACCGAGCGGTATATCGTCTACCGAGGCAGACGATGCGGCCGCCACATTGCTGACAAGGCTCGTGATGGAACCCTGGTTCTGGCACACGATAAAGAAGATCGAGCTAATCAGCAGCATCAGGTACAGTTTGTACGATCGGAGCATGCTTGCGAACGGTAGCGCACCCGTAAGCCGACGACAATATGATTCCTTTTCCCTTAGCGGTCGGTACTGTCTCTGCATTAATGCCCGTGTTTACTGCTACGGGGATTTTCAATTCCGGTAGCAGTTTTTTGTATATTTTTATTTCTTTTTCTATAAGCTATCTATGAACGACACGCTGACACGGTTCGATGGTACTACTTCTCCAAAAGCAGCTGGAACTAGTAGACGCAATATGGCGAAGGCTTCCGCCCTCTAGCGGGTATTCCCGGTCCTTTTGTAAACCTAACTACGAAGCAATGGTGAACGTGGCAACGGCTAGAAGCCACCGCTCGTCGGGATATGATTGTGCAGACGGATGTAGCTGACACTGGATGATGCTATCGCTAGCACCTTGATACATGCGCTGCTCTGCTGGAACGTGCGTACGCTGGTGGGATGTCAGTGCCATCGGGAACGTCACCATTGGGAGTGAGGAACACCAAGCAGGTGAACACACTTCTTCCAGCGTTTCAGTACTCTGTAACGAAAAGCACAACACAAAAGCAAAATCAAAAGTAGATCAGCATTTCCGCGACTTACAGCCGTAAAGACGACTCCATTAGTGATAAAGTGCTTATTTGCATTAACAAATTTAATAAAGAAGTACTGCGTACTTCGAGAGAGAGAGAGAGAGAGAGAGAGAGAGAGAGAGAGAGAGAGAGAGAAAAACAACCGCTCTATTTTTCTACCCACAAAACTTGCTGATAACTCGCCCAGTGCAAACTTCGGCCAGCCTGCACTCTATACGGCGGGACGCTTATCGTAACCGTTGATCGTACGTACGCACATGTGTGCTGTGGTGGTCCGTATCATGGAACTTCCGGCGTACAGAAAGGGCCCTCACCACCACCAACGAACCACCATCCACACTAAGTCTATCGCTAGTCTACCCTTGGGCATACTTTCTGCTTGATGTGACTAACGAGACCCTAATTGTATGTAAATTTACCAACTCCGTACTCTATTGCCAAACCCGCTTTCGTCGAATGAATATTTATCGTGCCAGTCGCTGGTGACAATTACCGAAATATCGCCGGGTCAAAAAACTACTGACAACTGATTACGCGTTACAAACCTGTACCTTCGCACCAGAACAACAAATAAGAATTAAAAAGAATGCGTCGATCACGTGGAGCGTACCAGCGCTACTACCGCACAAAATAAGACAAATAAGTTAAGAATAAGTTAAGACAAATAGTCGCTGACCGGCGACGTTCAGCATTTATTTAGTATAAATTCGTTATTAATATAAATTCAATAATGGGTTATTTGCCTAGTTGGAGCGTTGAAATTGTGCTTAAGTCGGCTTGCACCGTGCCTGTCTCTAGCTGGTGCTACGAAAGTGTTTCATGAGCGCAACAGTGAGACTGTGAGATGGAAGAAGTAAAGCATCAGTTCGCATGTAACCGCAAAATACTCGAGGACCGACCAGCCCAGTGGTAAAGCGGTTGATAAGAGTGGTTATTCCCTGCTGGGTACGATAAACGTATCTAGACGCTGTTGGTTGCTGCCTCTGACCACAGTTCTCAAGGAGCGACCAGAGTCCGCCCGTTGGTCTTTTGCGAGCATCAAGTAAACTATCAATTCATCTTTCAATGCAAAGGTTTTGTTACAAATGATTTTTTATACGTAAAATTGGTATCCTCCGACATCGTCCTTAGATCAAAGGACAACCACAAACCGACGGAAATGTCCGGATGTGTTGTACTACCCGTATCAAGCAAGTCTCGCTCTTGCTGCTCTGAGCCTTCCAAACATTACCGAAACAGCATTATAAAGTTCCGATTCTCTTTATCCTTGCTCCCATAATCGCTTGATCGGATTATGCGTAGCTTTTCGGTGAAGCCAACACAGAAAAAATAAAACACACACACACACACACAGAGAGTCCTCCGAAGGACACGACGAAAGAATGTTTAAATCTGCTCAGAGAAGTACAAGGCTTTGTAGGCTAACGATCTGCTACATATTCAATTCATGCTTCCGATTAGTGAAGGCAGAAAACAAAATAAAGCCAATCATTCCAGGGTCTGCTCACATCCGTGCATTGATTGGAGCTGAAGCTTTTCATTCCGTCTGTTTGTTGTTTCCTCGTTTATTTATTGTGTTTTTTTTTTTGGGGGATCTTGTTTCATTTTTATTATTTCTTATTTTGATCCAATACATTTCATCAAGCAGTATGAACATGATTCATATTTTATTCATCCTCCAGGCCTATCACGTACATTTGTCGACCTTGTCTGTGTTTTATTTATTCACTCTCCATTCCCAAGCCAAGCGTACCCCAACGCTGTGCGATGCTACGAATTTTCGACGACCGGTTTTATGTACCTACAAATAGCATAAAAGTAAACTTGGACAACGGAAAAAAAAATCTTAGCCAACATTAGTGTAAAATTTGCTATCAATTTCCTGTTTTACTTTTTGCGCTTCTGTCGGAACCAATCATTTCCAGTCCGGCAACGATTTCGGTACGTTTCACTTCACTTGCCAGTAAGCCAGTGTACTGTGTGCTGATTTTGCTCAAGTGCCTCTCGGATGTACATGCTGCAATTGAGCGCTGGCAATGTCCACTGTTCCACAAATCGATGGTACTTGGTTGGTTAGTTCCACAACGTTCAGCAAAAGAGCGCTTTGCGATCGGTACAGTCGAGTGATGAGCAATCGTTTTGTGGCTATTTTTGTGTATTGGGTATGTTAATGAATCGAACTTAATGTGCCTGCATAATGCTCTGTTTTAAGCGACCCACTAACGATGCGACACTCGACGAATGAGTATTGCCTTAGCATTTAGTTCACAGCAATTGAACATAAATGGTTAAAATAGCTGGAATGCTTTGTTTCAATCGGCTTCAGTAAGGTATAAGGCTTGTTCAAACGTAGCTTATTTATTGTGACCAAAGTTATCGTGATAAGCATTCGAAGCCTTCTATGGTTTGTGATAAACATGATGAAAATACTGTTTTATATTGAGGGTTTAAAAATAAATATTGTTTTTAACAGTACATTTATGCGATATACAACCGTTTATCACAACCATTTTTTTTAAATTTACTCTGATATCTTCACGTTCGCACCTTCTTAAACTAAACACTTATTTAAACGTTGCATCAAGAAAAATAGCTCTTATAATCCAAGAAGTTTTTCAATGTTTTTTTTTCATGAAAAATAAAATATAAATAGATTTCATGTCTCTTAATATAATAAAATTTGTGTTTATTGTACATACATAAATAAATATAAATCAGCATGATCAAAAGCAATTAAATCCTTGATGATGATAGACATTACGATCATTTCGGTAAAAAAAACATTATATTTATATTGTTTTATTCTCCATCAATAGATGCGATCAAATTACCCAACTAAAAATAGCATCAAATATTGCATTCCGCACAGCTGTAGCGGTGCTAAAGAATGAATCATCCATAAAGCATAGCATAATAAGATGACGTTTGACTCGTTTTCCTTCCATGATTATTTAATTGCCTTTCTACCATGAATGACATCATTAGCGTATATAACAACCGCTAGTGGGGATGGTTGTCCAAAACAAAACAAAAAACTGCACGTGCGACAATTCCCCCTTTTCCAAACGACGAAAAATCGACCACCCCGACCGTATTAGTCTGACGCCAACGACCTACCGAAACGCTCACGCACATCATCAGCGCGATCATCATCATCATCATTATCATCGTGCGAGAGTGGCCGGAAAGTACGCAGCACTGCAGCGACACCGCAGCATCCGGTAACCGCACGCGGACCATCGTAACCGGAAACGCTTTGGCCTACACCTAGTTTTGCGTGGAAAGATCACAACATCATCGACCGGTAAAAGCTGACCCGTTTCCGGCCGCAGTGTGATGGGTCTGGTGGACGGACGGTAACACCGAAACAGCCAAACAAAAAAGCTGACAGTGTACTACAAGCTGTCCACATACACATAAATACAGTGAAAACATCAGCCCCACCATCAGTCCCCCGTTTCTTCCGAAAACAGACCCCCGAAGCGTATACGAATCACAGGCTTCAGACCACTGTCCGAGCGCAATTGTCCGCAGACGCTGAGATGCTTAATTTATGTTGCACATACTGCTGTGCCCAACCAGGCCCGAGACCCGCAGCGACAGCAGTGTTCGCGGTTATGTTTGATTGCACGCTTCCTCTTATTCACACCCACCGGACGCCCGGTACTGCCAGTGTGTGCACCAGCACCAGCAGAGAACATATTCGGAACGGAAGACATTGTTATGCTTTTCCAGTTTTATTTTCCACCCGCTGACGCTGTTGCGAAATCACCTTCTGACTTCTGTCCACTCTCGGCAGAGGCGCAACGGAAAACCGACAAACCGAGCCCGAACTTGCTCGAAACAATCAAAACAAGTACACCACACCTTTCCCCCAAAGGCTGGCCCGCCGGCCCTCCAACCTACCAGGGCCGTGCCGGCGTTCGAGAACGTTTCATAATTAAGTGAAAATCATTTCATTAGCATAAATCAATAGTTTAGAATCGGAAGCTCGCCAGCTCGTCCCGTCCCAGATGGTAAGTTTTCTATGGTGGGCGACCGAATTGATTAAACAACATTTGTCAAACGGTTCAGTGTGGTGCAGTGTGGGAAGCGAAATGGGACGTGTTTGCCCAGCAGCACGGTTTGCAAACCTATGTGCCAAAGCAAATATAATAAACAGTACCACCGTTTGAGCCTTCGCTTGTGTCTTCTTATCGAGGTAAATGTTTAATTTTCTACCACACAAATACTAAACTTGATACTCTGTAGGAAGTTGTGAATATAGACGAATGTTGAACCAATTCAATCAAAATTAATAATGCTTCACGCAAGAAATTATGCATTACATAGAACACAACATTGCAAGTTACACTCAAAAAGTAAAAAAATATTTAGTTTCAAATTACATGGACTAAAACAATAATGTAATGATGAATAAGAATTAAGTTGGAACAAATTATTAAATTATTAAATATTATTAAAACTCAAACCTTTTTTGTGTCTCAATATATCATACTTTTTTCGGTAAAGTAGCATATTTTGAAGTCTGGATTATTTGCATCGTTATTAATTGTACGCTTCAAACATGTTTCGGTAAATATTTTATCCTAAACAAATACATCTACTTACTCATTTACTTAGTCAAGTCGGTGATTACTCTGATTTCCCATTACGTAGTCAACAATTTAAACCCGAACCTCAACAATTAGTAGATTGTGTACGCAGTTAATTACCATCTGACCTACCAAATGATGTCTCTAAAGACAGTAAGCGGTATTTTTTTTACGACACCTAATTTCGTTAATACTTTGCCAGCCAACTTGCACCAACAACACAGCACCAGTGGCACGTGGCACGTCGTACGAAATTTTTTAAACAAGATAAATGGATAACCAAGACCCAACGAGGCAAGGTGGAGATGGAGCTTGGGAGACGAGCGCACCTTGCGAAGCTCTAATCCCGGGCCCGTTCTCGTGGCGGTTTGGGAATTTTTCTCATTCATTTTCCGCAAACGCGAACGCTCTCATACATAATTCAACCACATTCCCGCAAACCTTCAACGTGCTGTAGCATCATCGCTACGGAACTTCCTGCTTTACTGCTATCATATCGCTGCTGGAAGCTTGTCACTGCGGTTGATCGACAGCCCCAAAAAGCAGGGAACGAGCATCGGATGGAAAATTTCACATTAGATAGAACACATTTTTTATACCTTCCTTCTGCTAGCCCGTTGCCAAGGAACACTCGCGTGGCAAGCAGAAAATATGACGGTGGTTGATGATATGGACAGGCTTGGCAAAATTAGAGCTAATGAACGGAAAATTACGCCAAACGCTGAACCTTTCCCGGGTTAGGCAGCAATGTAATCCAGGGATGTTACCGCCGTTGGTGTATGCCGTTGGGATCACATTTGTTCGATGCTCGTGAAGAGGTTTTGATCGAAAAATGTACGATATTCCGAGGCTGCAATAACAGTGAAACTGTGCCGAGTACAGAGAGCGGTAGTATTTTCAAAATGCTCTTCTGTTATGTTTTCTACGCTCTATCCATCTTCATTATTTTTGCCAGAAATTTGACTAAAAAATTCCACTAGTTCAATACACTAGTAAAGCAGAACGAGAATGAGCATAGATATTGGATCGTATTTCGATATTTTTTAATTAAAATGCTTCTATTGATTTATGAGTATAATGAATAACACAGCAATGATGATTTTACTGTTTTGTAGTAATAACATGAGTATTGCCCATGTGTTTAATGGGAAAGTTTATAGTCGAAAACAGAAATCTATGTCCTTTCCATCATTTTCTATTGACAAGTACCTGCATACGCCTTTTCGATAAGTACGATTTTTGTAGCTCAATCAATTATTATACCAACAACAGCGAGCAAACAAGATGATTAAACTCTATCTAGGTTAACAAAGATTGGATTTTTATCTAAAACATCTTTTTCACATTACTCAGAAGAAATACAGTTCAAGATTTGAGCATAACACACAGACACACGGTAAAGAAATGTCCAATTCGCACCCTAATACGAACATTCATATCACAAATCACCCACTGACAGTCATTAGCCTGCTGACGATGCAATTCCCCCAAACATGATAAAAGTGAACCACTCGCTACAAACTGCATTGCAATCGAAAAGCTCACACTGGCACTTTCGTTGACGTGTCCATCAATGGTTCCGGCATGAACAAGAAGACCATTAATCTTGCCACACTATCGCGACCAAGCGGCAATGGTGCGCGAATCTATACCGGACGATAACTGACGTCGATAACTGTCAGTTGGCAGCTGGTACGGTGGCGTACGAGGATTTAGACTGACTTCCAACCAAGCACCGAGGATATTGTCAATGGAAGCACTTTTTGACAACAGGGGATAGCAAAAACGAAACACTTTGATGTTAAGTTCACCGAGAGCTAGTAAGCAATTGGTTCGCATGAGTACTACGTGTATGAAAATAACTGCAGGCTTTAAGATATATAATTTTTGCCTCACTACTGAGCTGGCCTGACTGCATTCCATTCTCCAAGAATTATGGGTTCCGGGTATGGCCAAAAATGAATTTTTAAACGCAAAAATATGCATAAAAAATAAATGTTTTTAGCATATTTGCTCTTCATTAAGGTTCATGCAAACAATACCCTTGCATTACAGCTCACCATATCAGCTTCGGCAAATGAATCGGATACCTTGATAAAAAACTGTATGCATAATTGGACACTCATTTCGAATGACAGTAGCAAAAGGTGGAGATATAGGAGCTCCCGTACCCATTAGTTCATTGGCAGAAGCATACCATGCATACCATCACCAGTTACGACCTACCCGATAGTTCAGCACTGTTTCACAGCGTCACATAGTGTGCATCCGGCGGATGACTAAATGCCGACAGCTGGTGCGAGATCTCATGTTACAGAGATGATAGCTTCATAATGCACTACACCAAGAACGGGTATGATAGTTCTGCATAGCTCGAGTGGGGACACTCTCCAGCCAACTTGCATTCATTGTAGATTGGCTAGATGAACGGGCAGACCAAGTCGTTAAGTGGCGATTGGATCTAATTATAGTAGTGTCTAAGCAGCGCTAGATGTGAAACCCATTCCCTACTCCACGAAAGGGAAAAGGGCAATCACGCCTGCAACATATATATGTGGAACGATGGTTTCTCAATGGGGACCAGATTCAGCCATAGAGCTGTTCTGATTTTGAAACCACTGTGTAACGTCGTGCTGGGAAATGAAAAACCAACCAGCTGGTTTTATTTTAAACGCACCACTTCGAGACCATTTCTTCCACCCAGGAAGCTTCGTGATGGTGGTAGCAGTTGTGGTGCATATTGCACGACTTGATATCTTTCTCTTTTATTTTTTGCTCAAACCTCAGAACTACTTAACGCTTTCCTGCAATGTCGGAACGTTGTGAGTTCCATTGTATTTCAACAAAACTGAAAGAAAGAAAGAAAGAAAAACTTCTATCGTTGAAATCTTTCGAAAACGCAATTTCGTCGCAAGCATGGCGCCAAGATGTGATTGCATAAAACTCTTTCCACCACCATCGCTTTCGACCAGCCGGAAAAAAAGGAACGGAGCAAACTTACTTTTCCAACCGGCCAGCAGGAATTTCGTTTTCCAGCGTAATAACAATAGCAACGGCGCACGATCGTCCGCTTCGATAAATACAACACCTCGCACCACGATGTTTGGTTGCAATCTGCTGTACGCGAAGATGCACGATGCAGTCGTAAAAAATGTCGTTTGTTGCGACAAAGAGTACTCTGCGCCCTGCCCTCATGGTACGCCGGAACAAAGCAGTAGCTTCCGTTCGTGCGCAATATCCTGGTCGATGATCCTGCTGGCTGTGTGTTTGTACACCGCGCCAGCTCGAATAGAAGCGAATTTATTTTCCGCTTTCTTTTTTTCGCTTCAATGCAACGACCCATTCATAAAACATGTCACAACCCAGCGCACCAGGTGACATCGTAGTTTGTTCGCTTTACGCTTTCCACACATTTTACTACCAAACATTGCCTTCAATGTACCAGAATTTTCTCCATGATCTGTAGCCGCGATGGCCGCGCATATATGCCCGGATATTGGAACCATTAGCGCACCCGCTGCAGCGGCAGTGCCAAGCATCTCCACTAAAAAAGGGTATTCTTGGTGGAAAAGTTTTGCGCCCAGACTCCCAGACGAACGGGAGTCGCGATTCAGAAGTCGTCTCACGGAGATAGCCGATGCGGGACATACGATGCATTTGATCCGAGGTGGGAACATCTGAGCGAAGCGAACAGCGTCTGGATGCTGGTCGAACATGCACGAGACACACGGATATATGCATGTCTGAGGTGGGAAAAAATATGGCAAATCATAAATTATGCCATGGCACTAGCGTCTGGCACAGGCAAACCCATTAGGTGCGGTACCATAAAAGATCCGGGGATGTAAAGAAGCCGGTACTAGTACTAGCAGGATGGGTTTTGTTAGATTATGTTTTAGACCGTTGCCGATGCGATGAAGGCAACGAATGCTGGCACACGTGGAGCTGCCATGTAGATGGCAAAGAAGCAGAGAATATGAAAATGCAAATCATCGACCATCAAAACGGAGGTCTAATTTTAGGTTTACCATACCTTCCGGCTGCTTTGTGGTTAGTGCAGGTGATTCCCGCATGGTTAGATGTATAACAAGTGCTCATCTTTCCATTTTCTCTTCTACAGAAAGAGATACAAGTTTTTTGCACAAGTGAAATCAGATGTAAAAGCATAGAATCAACATTTTATCCAAACATGTTCCACCACTCGTATGAAGATGCAATGCAAAAAATCTACAACCGATACTTTTTTTTTCAAAATTTCAAAACAAAACCTCTTCACACTTGGACATTGACAATTAACTCCGAATACAGAATGATCTGTTCTGGGACCAGGGTGCTTTACAACCCAGCTAAAATTCATCCACTTCGCTACGTCTACCAAAATATTGGATAAAATCCATTCACCAGCTACAGCTGCAGGAACGTCTGTCGCAATATTTTCGTTTATGGGTTTTGCCGCTAGCACCCCCAGATATTCGTTTGCCTCTTCAGCTCCGTCCAGTTGTATGCGCGCTGCATTGGAAAACGTTCTGCTCACTTTTTACAGATCAGCAATCTAGCGGAAAAAAACTACCGAATGGTACGTGACCGGAACACTGACGCTAGTCATTCGGTGGACCAGAAACCTGAACAAGATAGAAAAATAAAATAAACTGAACCATCTCTATGGGAATGTAGCCAGTCTATCCCGGAATACATACCCAACAGCCTCGTCTGCAGTAAAGTGATATCACGCTGAAACAACGTAACACAAAACTACCAACAGATAAGAAACATATTTGGAAGTATAAAACGAAACCCTCTAGAGGCTTGGAGTCTCCATGGATATACCATACCGTTCACAAAACTACCTCCATATAAGGTACATATTCGAAAAACTAGAGCTACAAGAATGTTAAATAAAAACTTTAATTTATAATCATCGACTTATCGTACCTTGCGGACCTTATTTTGCTAAGCTCCCCAAGCTAAGCCACCCCTTTTTACCGGTCGGCATTAACTTTTCCCATCTTCAAAATGTTCCAATTTTACCTTTCACTGGGCAGAAGCACTTTGTTCTGGTGAATAAATAAACGTGTAGCCATATGGTAAATATTTGCAGCAAGCTTTCTCCCATTGGAAGGGAATCTTCAATTCCGGAATGAGTGTGGACCATTGGCTTCAGATGTGTTGCCGAAGAGAAAAGGCTTCTTTAGTTTTTCTTCCCAGCCTAGCGTACCTTTATGCTGAAGAAACAATTCTATTTCTAGACGATTCTATCCCAAGCGGTAAGTATCAATTAATTAAATATAACAGACAGGTCGACGCAAATTGCCCAACGAAAGTGAAAGGAAGCAAGAGAATTTACTGTAACGATGTGTACTTGTGGTAGAAAAAAAAAGTATCCTTAGGTCCCGCAGAAGCATCCTATATGTGTATTATGAAATTGTAGTGATGAGCATACCGTATGAAATCCTAGATTGGAGATTAGCCGTTGCTCACCGAAGGCACAATGGTTGTGGTTAAAGCTTTCACTTTGCCCTAACGATTATCCACATGTCCATGCGAAAGATGATGAACACTAGCTCTGGCAGGATATCTTGCCTGTCCATCGCATTGTTGCAAAAGCATCGGAAGTTTGTCATTTCTCAACATCTGGAACTCAGCCGATAGATTTGTACGGTTCGAACGCAGGACGTGTGGAACTGCACAAAATGGTCAGATCATCGGACGGTCATTTATCATTCGATGATATCCGACCTGTATGCGGTCCATTCCATTGCAGCAACAACAGTAAAAAGATGTCGCATACGAACTCCAATCCCTGTGCGAAAGCCTTCTGCAATCGAGCAGACAAACTGCCAGCACGAAGGTGGAATGTTTAATTAGATCGCCTTGCTGAGCGACATGGTGCACATGGGCGACTACGGGATAACATCGATGAGCTAGGCATCGTCTAAATGCTTTCACCTCAGCCAAGCTTCCAGCTATCCAGCACTTACCCGAGCACCCATAAATCAATTAATCCATGCCGGTTTCAAACACCGCTACCATTTGTTGCCAGGCTCAAATGTGAATTCGAAAGCTCCTTTGCGCAGTAAACGAACTATAACAGCTACCACTTACTTCAGCTCCTAGCTTCTTCAGCCTACGAAGGGTATAGCAGCATTCGTGTGTGTGTGTGTACGTGTTCCGCCAAATGCGCCCTTTGTGTGTGTGTGTGGTTCACTACACTCGCACGCACCGAAGAAAACGTCAATGCGGCAGTTTCTTCCGGATCCTTTCTGGTGGGTCCATCGTTATCCCACGCAACTGTGAGGCTGCGTGTGCGATGCTGCGACAGGAGCAACTTGTTGCTTTCAAGCATCTGCAGCAATTCCAGTCCATGTGTTCGTATGCGGCTCGTTATCGCCTAACGACCTAGATTTGCGAATTGTGTCCACCAGACCTTCAGGGCCCCTATTTCGCCCTAATCTATTATGCACGTAGAAACAGTACCATGCAGATAGGTGCAATGCATACTAAGAACGTAAGTATTTTTATATAATTACATCAACCATATTCAGCTTAACCCATAATCGTAATAAGACTATATTTCTTTAAAAAATGTATGTTTAATTTGTTTGCATTTCTTGTGCCAACGCGACCGCACGATTGTCGCACTCTGTAGCGCACTGTACGCACTCGGGGCGCGCTCAGGAAGAAGGTCAAACTGGCACCCGACGGCGCAAACCAAAACCGGAAACATCCAATGATGATAAAATTCAATGCGATGCAGAAGGCAGCCAGGCTGGCAGGCAGTTGTGTAGCAAGTGTCTAGGCAGCGATTCCTCCACAACGGAACAATTGTCTTTTATTTACAACGTTCCATGCCCTGCCAGCAGTGTGTTGTTTCTGAGCGGAAAGCGTTATCACAGCAGAGATTTATCTAACCGTTCCAAACGGCCTTGTACAGCAGTTTGCTGGCAAATACGTATTCGCATGCGATAAGTTTGATCGTTTGTAAGATTATTGGGTTGGATAAAATTAATTAAATTTATTTTTTTTAACAAAAATTATATCTTACATGTAACGAATTGTTTCATTATTTGGAATTATCAATAAAAAATCAAATGAAAATGAAAAATGAGATGCTATAATGAGATGTTCATAGCATCTCAAACGCAGTGTTAGTTTTATAACTCATAATATAAAACTTAACGTTGGTCCCACCAAACCTGTACCTTATTCGAGTAATTTGTCCTGTGAACCTAAACTCAGCTTACTTTTGGCTGCCAACACACGGTTGAGATGAAATTTCTGGAAAAAATATTTCTTGCTCTGTTTTGCACAGCCCTAACCTCCACAATCGCACATGTGTCACATTTACACCGCACCACGCAATAATGTGCTGCAGATGGTTTGGGCCCGTTTCGACAGCAAATTGCTTCTTGATGGACACCGCATGTGGTAATCTTCACCGATTCCATCAGTCGTTTCCATTATCACCGGAATCGTCGAGTTTAAATGATGCGAAATTTGCCGAAACGAAACTAAGTTCAAGTTCAATTTCTGTTGCCGTCACATACTCCATTCGGGAAGATGGTGTCAATGGAAGTTGGGTACGCGATTGGAGTGGAACCGTTAACTGAAGGCTTACCATCAAATTACCATAATATAATATCGTCTCGTATTGCGCAAAACCTCCAATCCAAGAGTCACACACACACACACTACATGCACATATGATTCCCAATGCAGACAACGACGGCGACAACGGCGCCACAGCATAAAACGACTTCGTGTGCGCGTTCTCCCTTCGTTGGCCGAACCGATCTAAAGGACGTTTGAAAAATCGTGCCGTGTAGATGGTGAGCGTCTAAGAAACACTAACCACCAAAGAACAAGAGAGCGTGGAGATATGTTTCGCCTGATAAACTCGGGCCAACGTACCGGCTTCGTTTCCACCATGCTGCAAAACGGAACCTTTGCCTGGCAGCGCAAACAAAGCGAACGAGAAGAAAAATCAACCATTATACTTGAAGTTCCCTTTTTTTCCTAATGCAACAAAACGAAAGAAACATAAAAACCGCGCACATACATAGGAACCGTACCACGGAAGTTCGTTCTCCAGCGGCACGCCAACGCCGATAGCATCGGAATCTCGGGCCACGGCTCACACTGTTGTTTGCATTTTCAGCATGGAAATTGTGCAATCAGTTTACAGCTTCCTTCTGCTTCGGTTCGCACTGTTCGCCGATCCGTGCCCATGGAATTCGACTGAGCGCAACGCGTTGGGGTTTTTTTTTTGTTGTTGTTGCTTATTTCGGGGACTACATCCCGGTAGCCAGGCAGGCAGTACCAGAACGGCACATCGAATAGAATGCATGAATTTTAGCGAATAAAGTCAGCCACCGACTACCCCACGAAACCGGCCCGATGATGATGTTGAAGTAGATCATCGTCGACCGTTCCTATTTGTTCATGTTTCCTGCCCAGCAAACCGGTATATGGAGGAGTATGGTGTGTGCAAAAAAGTTGAAAATCAAATTTCTACAGCAAACGCTAACCAGCAATTCAATCAAACTACGCATTTCCTTTCCAAACGGGTAGGAAAAAAAAGGGTAGCGAACGGAAAATTTATCCCATGCTGGAAAATTTGTATTCCATATTATCTTTCGGTAGCGCAGTTTTACAGCCCGGTCTGGAAAATTTGAACCTCAAATCGTCGCAACAATTTTTCGTATTGTTCCGTATGCTTTGCTAAATAATGCAGCAGCCAACCATCAAACCGCAGCTAATAATTTAACCAAATTCCGTTGATATTTTCTATTAGTAATCGTCGGAATTTGCAACTTTGGCGATTGTTTTATCATTACAGCAATATACCTTCTCATTGTTTAGCTTCACACGTTAAAAATCTATGTCTCATCTATGAATAAATGTGTCTAATAAGTTATCCTATTAAGTTATTATATGACAAATATTCAAGCAAATCAAAAACAATACATTTAACAAACAAAAATTGTCTTAAAATACTTTTTGCCATCATAAGAAACCATTTTACTGACCCTGATAACATTTATTAACCACTAAAAAATATCCAGACAGGATGTATAATTCAAAACTTTCTCTTTTGATCGTTAAGGCTCGATCAACTGACATGGTTCATGTGTGGTGAAAAAGTTATTACGTGTACGTTGCAATCACTACCGACTACCTACTTCCACATTCAGTTCGATGAAAATTCATTTTAATTCTTCATCGAAAAAACACACTTTGCAGTGGTGGTAAGAACAGCAACTTTCACATCGGTTATGATTTTAGATTTTAGTGTTCATCTATGCCTTTAACCGCTTTCTTCTTCGAACGTACTGCCTACCACACTGTCCAAACGATGTAAAGTTTTGCCCCAAACTTATGAGGTCTAGCAAAGGCGGTTAGCCTTGGCGATGGTGGCTCACTTGATCAATGCAGCCAAAAAGGAAGTTTTCCATCTTTTGCAAAAGCTATTCTCTAGGGGAAATAAACCCAAAAAAAGAAAAGCGAAGTGAAACACGCATACAGAAAACTTATGAGGCAGCCACATACTTCCGGTGTAGGAAAACATGAATAAAGAGACGTTCCGTCGGCCGTTCGTACTGCATGCGGTCCGTACACACACACATACCCGTCCTAAAGTATACAGAGCCCAACCCTCCTACGGGATGCTGGAACAGGGTCTAATAAACTCATCTACAACGCTACGACAAACTTCATCGTATTAAGAATGCCGTGTACCATTACTACCGCCGGCATGTATGCCCATCTAACTATGAAATTCAATTTCCTTGTTGAAAGTTCACCATACAGCAGTGGTACGGGTACGAATCACCACGTCCCAAGCACTCTCAGTAACACTTTTATTACCAAACCGAGGGGTTTTTTTTTTGCACTAGCTAGTTAGATTAATATTTGAAGGCTAACCCGCACGTTTCGTCTAAAACAGCCTGCACTAAAATTTGCGAACCGAACAAATCCTGCAAGCTCTTCGCTAAAGAGTGTAAATGGTAATCAGCACTTGGCACAAATGCTGCCGCCTGGCAAGTGGGTGAACTGATTAATATCCATAAATTTACGTCTGTCTCGGACCATCTATCTTTCCACTACCAGCATGGTTGATAGAAAGCTGGAAAAGGCAGACACTTCGCTTGCGAATGCGAAAGCCAACTTTATGCCGGCGCCTGCCACGGCACGTTTTGAGACTGTTCATAACGTAATAGTTCACACTAAAATGCAAATAACGCAGTCATGCACCAGGCTTTAGAGGTTGTCAAATCAGCAGAAAGCTACGGAAAATTGAAATAGCAACGGAAAATCTTCCCGAAAGCAAAATAAAGTCAGGATAAAAACATGGACCAAAAAAAAAATGTAGCCAAACAGGCTGGAAAGCAAAGGAATGATGTCGCTTTGTAGTGTCATTTCACTTTCTTCATCTCATTTCTTCTTACTTTCTGATGCGATCTTACCATTACAGGCGATGTGAAACGATGGCTTTGCGATTCCGTTTTGGACACAAAGATAGAAAATAAACCCAGTCAGTACCAGGCAGACATCTTCAAGATGCAGAACAAACCTCCGGAACCTTAAAAGCGGGAAATGCTTTCCTTTTCTCTACTGTACTTATCGGTATCGTTGCAGCACGGCAAACACGCGAAGACACTCGTACATGCTGAAAGACCGCATTTCAAATTATATCATTCCTAGCAGCATTGTGCTCAGAGGATGGAGACAGAGAGAAAATGCAAATTTCTACCGAAAAAGTGTCGACCAAATAGAGGTTTTTTCCACTTTTTCTATTTTTTTTGGGGTATTTTTGCATGCCAACTACTGAGGCGTTTGCTGAATTATTTATTCACCCGTACTTCAAACCATTTCCGGCTGAGAAACTGAATTAAGTGTAGCGAATATCTTGTTTTTTTTTTCACATCTTGCATCCCACACAACGGTCGACGTTAATTTGCTCAGTTCGAATGTCTGAAGAAAATTCCATCTTTTATAAACATTTATTTAAAGTGAATGAAATATCTAATAACTTAATAAACACAAAACAGAACCAAAAATAAAAGCATGAAAAAATATCTAAAGCAAGCCGTAAACTCGTTGATCGTCTTAGAGCATTGATCGCCGAAACGAAATCAATCAAACTTGGGAAGTGGAGAGTAACGATAAAGAATTTCCTTGAAGCAATGTTCCATTTACCGGCCACTCCATATCCCTTTGTGATGTGTATGTCCCTAGCCTACCAACGACCGATGACTTGTGGGCAATGGCGTTTGTGCGTTCCATTTCGCCTCAGACGTTCATTTTCACGCGAGAGCATCTTGCACCAAGCCGGACAAGCCGATCCGCCGAAGGGAAAGTGAAAATTCAATTTAAAAGTCATCATTCACAAGGCACAAAATATGGCCCCGTGAAGATGTTAGCAGCAAGGGAGTAAAGTTTATTTCATACGCCTACGGACCTACTGCAAGACTGAGCATGGCTGATGTTGATTATTTTCTTTGCAATGTTTCGTTACAGACGATGTTAGAAGTGAACAATAAAAACGGTTCAAAAAATCATAGTACCAACAAGAGTCGATAAAACGAATGTGTTTGCTGTAGCGAAGAGCAAACAAAAGGAAAGAGGCAAAGGATTTAAACTATAAACGTTGCGAAAATACCACACCTCCCGATCATGTTGATATAATTAGCTAATGTTTTCGAGCGTCGTTCCCGTGATCAGTAATGCCGTAAGTTAATCAACTCTTCAACCAATTTTATCCAATCACACTAAAACCCCTCAAGGCGGCCGACTCGTTACCTTCCGAGCAGCTTTGAGTTTCGTGCTCGAAGTCGAAGAACTGTGCTGTTCGACCAGGATTTATCACATTCCTGTATCGGCAGCCCCGGGAGCGGTTAGATACGGTGTGGTAAAAGCAATTTTCTTCGATCACCAACGATACCGCCGCCGAAGGCTTGTCCCCTGTTTTGCCGGGTATCCATTTCATAGCAACAGTCTCTCGCTCGCAACCGGAACCGTCTAGCGTCCTACCATCCTGTGCGAAGGTGCAAATTTCTCGGAAATATTGGTTACGCTCACTCCGCACACCGCAAAAACCCTGGCGGACGGGCTGGTGAAATCCATTCCAGTGACGAGTGTCGAGCCGGCGAATGGCAGATTTTCACTCGGCAAAATTTTTGCTACAGGCGTAGGGAATATCCTATTTCGATCCCACTTCAATGCGCTTCACCTTTTCCAGCGCACGTACGAATTGACGCTCTGTTGGATAACTTTTGGGGCAAAGTTTGAACAAGATTGAGCTACTTGGGAATCGTTGATGGACATCGACGAGAGATTCGCAACTCCGACAGCAAGTGCAAAAGTTTCTGTGAAGTGGCCGGGAAAACTATTCTGGTTGAGATTTTTTTTTTCTCAAATACCTGTCCAAGAACTAATACAACGGAAACCGTCGATGGAACAGAAGTGATTGATTATCTTCTTTAGCTGCATACCCACTTTGGCACAGGACTACTATAAAGTTTGATACAATTCGTTACTGAGCATCTCCAATAATTCCTAAGAGCGCATCAGCATATTTGTAGGGTACTTGTACTTGTGTCCAAACAATATTTATCAAGAAGCAGATGACTCTCAAATATGCCGCTCGATACGTGTCTCGCCGGCGTTGTCATGCAGCCGAGAATGAGTTTCGTGTGTAAACTAGTGTAACAAAAAAAAAAAACAACAAGCGATTCAATATGCCTGCTACGTGCCACTGTCTAGGACACCTGAGCTTAACATAGCTTCAGTGGTCTGAAATATTTGTGCTCAACGTGCCAACATGCGCGTACTCAAAAGGGGGATTGAGAGTTCTCTTGCAGCATTGTGTTTTTCCCCCGCTTTGTGTGATTTTTTTCCACCAAATATAATCTGGAAGAAAGAACACTCATGTGCGAAGAAATCACCCTTTTTAAAAGTCAAATGAAACGTAGGCTGTGTAGGCAGCCCGGAAAGCGGTTGGCTTGGCTGTTGTTGCAGTTTTGTGCTAAAATATACAAAACAGGAAAAAAAAGAAGGAAGAAAACAGATAGACAGACAGACAAACGAATGGAACTGACAAATATTCTGCCGTTCCGGGAATGTTGGACTGCCAGGTACGCGAAATATGAAACCTGAACAGCACAAACTTCGAGACCCCCGGACTGGAGCACGTTCCGGCGAACAAGGGAGAAAACTATCCGGCATCTGGCTGTAGCGCCGTACGAAAAATGCTCGATTTCCATATGATGTTTGCACTGCCATCTAATCGTCCGTACATGGGAGCAATGGGTGGCCCTCAAACGTGTTCCACGTTCGCGTACGGTGGCCTACGCAAACATGGCCTCCGGAAAAGTGCAAAGGCTACAATGGCATACTCACGACAAATGAGTAAAGGTTTTCCACCCGTCTGTGTTCATGCATTTGGTTCCTGCAGTATCTCAGCCCAGCACGTAGACACACGGCGAAGTACAACGTTTCCATGTCTCTGAGCATGTGCCACCCCCGCATGTCATGTAGGCTCTTGGTGTTCTCTCTCTGTCTCTCTCAGGCCTTGAGTTTTCCACCGTACCATTTCACTCGAAAGCCGATGAACGGCGGCTTCATCTACCGGAAAAATGGAATGCTAACACTCGTGGCAAAGCCGCTTCTTGGCGGGTGAATTTTCACAACTTGCTACAATAGTTCGGCCTACCGTTCACGTATGGCAGCATAGGTAGCCGCACCAGACGTGGCAACTTGTACAGCATCGCCCGACGTTGCACACCGGAGTGGCCTCGTGTGTTCTTGAACTTTTTATAGTTTGCCACTCGACCTAACCGACACCACCGACGAGCGGTCAGGGCCATTGTATGGCACCGGTAAGTTGACATGGAAACCAAATGTGATACTATGTACTGCCTAAGCTGGCGAACGAGAAAACTCAGCCTTCACTTTTTCGGAAAAAAAGACACTTTAATTTTACGTTTCCACTTACTGCGTTCTGCAATGTTTCGTACGGGTATCCTTAAGACTCGCGTTACCATAATACAACCTCCTGCGCAGCTTCCAAACGAACTCTAACAGAATTCTAAAATCGGCACACACACAGCTTTCATACCCACCGCACAATGGTCGTAAAAGTAATCAACTTCATTCGCAATTATGTGCCGCGGCACGTGGTTCATTTGCGTGCGAAATTGTCTGCCGATCGCTGAAAAGGAGCAAATGTAATCAAGATACACAGCCCAGCCTAAAGCGTCACGCTCTCCGTCTCATATCCCACCGGTATAAGCTGCCGAAAGTACTGACGTAAGCGCTGTTCCAAAACTTTACGCTCCCTTCGCGTAGACTTCTTCTCAGCATCTTCCGAGCAAAAGTTCCTCCGAAATAGCAAATTCGTGCACCCAACGCAACTCAAGCCACCAAAAATGGATGCCAGCATTCACGTAGGGGTAGACAATTTTATTGTGCCCGATTATGGTGACTTTAGCTTGGTGTCTACTCATCGAAACTTATCCTACAGATTCCGACCATTCTTTACCGCACTGCACTGCAACAAACCGTAAAACAATTGAGCAAAGCAAAGTGCCTATCGCCGACGAATTCGTGAAGGCATTCCCATCAACCATCGGCCAAACCGTCTTGGGTGAGCTGTGCGATGTGTAAGTCGACATTTCCAAGCCCAAGTCCAAGCAACACAGCCTTTGCTTTCGGGATCATAAAAACACTCCATCATCGGCGCCATGGAAGCTTCGGTTGCCGGCAGCAATGTGACATCGTATGAACCAATTTCGAATTTATTACTTCCTTCGCTTCCGGCGATAGTTTGGAGCACCCGTGTTCGTCACAACCATCTCCAGCACCTGACAAAACGACTGACAAGACACCGAGCTAAAAGTTCCAAAGTTCATCCGCTGGCGATCGTTTATCGCAGAAGGGTGCATCCGTGAACAATTTTGCCGGGTTTGCCGGGTTTGGAAACTTTCATACACCCTTACCCACACCCAACGACCGTTTAGTGCGACAAACTTCACAACTGTGAATGCACCGTGAATGGGTGCCGATGGGTGAGAAAATTAGGCATCGCATCTGAATGGAATAATTTCACCCGGCCTTCACACGGATAAATGATCTTGGGAAAATTTGGGCCAAACGAATGGGCCGTTTTATGACCCCTTGGTGGGTTTATCCAAGATCCACGATCAACATGAATGTGATTGAATTAATGTTTTTTTTAATGTGCTCTATACCGAGCATAATTGGCAAGAAATATTTCTGGGTCACATTCCAGGTCCAGCACAATGTATGTCAAAAAGATTTTGCGCATCCCTTTTTTTTTCCTTTTAGTCATACGGACTCAGCCATAACTGAGGCACTCGGGATAAGCTATCGGTACTGTCACACTTTATCATTGCTATCTTCAAAAATGTTCACAGATAGCTAGCCGGCATAATGTACTACTCCCCACCGGGTGCAAACAGCTGCACCACACAGTCGGAAAATTATACTCACCGCTATGGTAAATGGTCCTGACAATACTATACACGCCTATTGGGACAAAGCAGGTCCCATTAGTTATTCGTTCGGTTTGCTTTTTTCTCAACCATATACTACTGACATTTCAATGGCTGCAGCAGGAGGCCTGCTAAGCAAAATAGTAGTAGTAGTAGTAGTAGTAGTTGGACAACTTTGAGACCATGGTGAGAGACAAACGGCATTGCACGGCACTGCACAAAACTGGAACATTCTACTTGCCGGCCACCTAACACACACACACACAGACGTAGGCAAAGTTTTCTGCCAACAAATTTTCCATAATGTCGGGCACCGTGCCCGTGTGCAAAAACAAAGTCAGCAAGTAAAGCAGCAGGGAGTTACTGTGTGCGTTCGCCTTTCCAAACAATCCTTTTTTTTTTGTGCCACACATCTGCCAACTGCAGTTTTGTGTGCTTCACCGTAACTTTTTGGCAAACACTGCACATAAATCAAATGCCCAAGAACTTCCAACCAAAAGGTCGATTGTGACATAAAAGGAAGTTAGGAACTTTTTGTTTTACCTACATCACGTCCCTGAAATAGAAAACGATATATATATGTGTGTGTGTGCGTTTTATTGTTTTTTTGCTTCTCTGCACATACACACACACACACGTCCATCAAATTAGTCCCCCATGCGAGCACTCAAAAGTTAGTCCCCCAATGTAAAAAAGGGTCCCTTTTGGTTTGGTTTCTTCCTTTACCACGCGATAAAATTCATTTCTCAAAACCCGTTTGTCACATCGTCAGCAAGCCGGTAACGGGTCGCCGATCACCATCTGTTGCCGATTGTTGTTAATGACTTCCTGGCGAAGGTGTACGGAAATGGTGATAAATACCAACCGTTTCACAACCATGTTTCCGGAGCCAGCAACCAGTGAAAGATCCACGTGAAATGTTGTGCGAAATCGAAAACATTGCTTCACGTACCTGTGTAAGACACAAGAAAAGGCGAAAAGAGAAATAAATTAAAATCAGCATGATTTTTCGTGCTTTTATTTTTTTCTTCATTTGTTTTGCCCATAAAACCATTCGCAACCCATTAAAATACAAAAAAAAAGCGAAACCATTTCCACTTTTCCGCTGTGTTTCTTTCGGTTCACTTTCCCGGTAAAAGGAAACCCCAATTAGCGAGAAAAAATAACGGAACGCAGGCAAAGGTTCTGCTTAGTTGGGAAGTATTTTCCCCCTGCATACTACCTGCTGCTCATTCCCGTTGGGATAGATGCCAACGCACCCAGTGTGTGTGTGTGTTTTTTTTACTGTTAAAATAAGGGAAAAGAATTTCCATCGAACTTGGTCCGCTTGGCGATCCGTCACGGCAAAACCAAAACCGAAACTTGCACCTAAAAATGAAGACAAAAAAAAGGGGTCAGGGACTCGGACAGTTTTCTGGCGCATTTTACGGTTTAAGTAAAATGAAAAATTTCTTCGTTCCGAACACAAATCGTGCGCACACGTAAAAAGGTAAAAAGCTTTGAGTCCGAAAGGTGCCGTTTTTTTCTTGGGGGGCCGATTTTTCACCCAGAATGTTACTGAAGAAAGGTAAACCGAGCATTAGGATCAGTCGGAAGATTTAGGAATGCCGCATGCCAGACAGGAAGATTGAGGCGTTTTATTATTTATCTCTTTTTATAACAACAATTTACAAACAATGTTTTTTTAAACCACACGTAACATAACAGTTAATATGTTTCAATTTTAATTTAGCAAAACACAAATCCAATCAAACGCACAGCATGAAACTTTACAGTTTAACAAAAAGGCTACACACGAAGATAGATTATGTGAGATTATGTTCACACTATCATGCTACTGTATCGCAAGAAAAAAGAAACCAAAATTATCCTTTGCTCGACCATGGACCAATATCTGCATGTTTGGTTCTTTCGCTGTTGTCTGTGGTCCAAACGAAATCGGTCACCAGACATGGTCTCCGGATCTAATTTGGACATTCGCCCATGGTTTCTTCCTTTCTTTCTAGCCTCATGCACGGAAAGTAGCTCGAACACACCATTGAAACCTACATACGATGTACTGCAAAACCTGCAGTAATCCGATTGTCATTGAAGGAATTATTCGGTACGGGGAAAAGCTTTCACCGAAACGAATGGGTCAAGTTTAAAATTCGATTCGAAATTCTCTCCCCCCTCGAGGAGTGTCATATTTCATCCTAGTTTATTGGTTTTTGCTGCAGTACCACCAGACAACTCGTAATGGGGATATATTTTACCACAAACCAATAGCAGACACATATTTTATAGTTAGAAGAAAACCCCCTTCATTGTTGTACTGTTTGAAATATAAAGCAAAATTACAATATAGGCGTAACATTTACTTGAATTGTATTTAAATTCATGTAAAAACACTCGGTTTATTTAATACAAATTCTGCATTTTTAAAAGTATTGCTTTGCAAGTATTTCGCACAAAGTATTAAATCTAAATAAGTTTAATGAGAAACTATGCGAGTGATCCTGGGCGAAAAAAACAGTTTTTACCCTCATACATAGTGTAACTTGATTGTTTTTCACGCGTTTTAGTACAAAAGAGTAGTAATAAATTCAAACTTCAAATTTATTGGAATATCATAGCAGTAAATGAAGAAAAACAAACTGTCGATGTTATCAAAGTTCTATTTCGGACTTGGTACAAGCGAATAATGAAAGCTTTACTATTATTTGCTTGGAAAATCGAATAGCCTTAATAAAATAAATCTATAGAAAATGTGAATAAAACTATTTCATTAAATAAGCTTTTACCCACACTATCCCAGACGCTTTTTATAGTCAGTTTGCCATCAACCAGTGAACCGGTGCCAAACGTAGCACACTAACGCATTTTCCCATCTTTCGTAAGCACTTTCAGGGTCAGCACATGTTTTTCTGCAGCACACAAAATGGCACTGTACAGTGGGTTTAACAGCATTCCGCGAACATTTCCAAAAGCTATAAATATTATCCACCCGTGCCACGACCTGCCACACCACGCCGCCACCGCTCAGGTGCGATGGTATTGCAAACCCAACATCCTTCGCTCGCCTGACAACAGAGCACTTAGTGCAGCAAAAAGGAACACAACTACCACTATGCAGAAATGTATTATGCCATACAAAAATAAAATAACAAAAAAAAAAACACACACATCCACCCGGAACCGGAAAAGAGGAGTGATGATTTCGGAAATAGAATACGGCGAACCGCTGTGTAGCTGAAATGTGCACAACTTTCAACACATTGGGCAGCGGATGGCACCAGAAAATCAATTCTATTTTCGCAATCGTTCATTAAGGTGCATTATCTTTGTGCTTTTGGCGAGTGAAATCGGTGAAAACTAAGCGATCATTCGAGAAGCTAAATGGAGAACATTTAGAACACAAAATTTGGAAGAAATGGCAACGGTGTGGAAACATTGCTCCTGTCGGCGAATATCTTAAAATAGAGCGAAAAACGAAGAAAAATCAATAGCAGAGCGATATGTTTGGCGCATCTTTCAAAGTTCTTTTTTCGTGTTTGTAACTATCCACCAATGACCAGCAGAACAAGAACCGCGGAAAAAGCGTACCCTAATCATGATAATTTGTTTTCCGCTCCATAAAGCTATTTACCGTACAACGCAAAGCATCGCTTTTTCGCGCACACCCCAAACCGAAATGTTGATGGATCGATTCGTCAACTATTCTGGTGTGCCAACTTTATACGCTCTCATCACTCAAAGCAGTCCCGAATGGGTTGCAAAATGGGGTCTAAACTTGGTCCAAAATAGAACAACCAACACGATGGCCGCGCGTCTGGCAACCGGAGAGAAAAGACTAAGTTTTTCCTTCCGAACACACCGGCCAGCGCACTAGCCGCCTCTCAGTTGCAAATTTAATTACCAAAGTTTCGCGCTTTATTCATTCGCATTTATGCGCGTAACGGGCGCGCATGTGGAACCGATGCAAACCACACGCTGGTGCAGCGCCTACTTCACAACCAAACAACAACGAAAATTTATAAAAAAAAGCAGGCTACGAAATTTTCAAAGCTCAAAACAACCCTTCCCGTTTGTATAACTATTTGTTCAATTGTACTTTTCTACCAGTTGACCTACCCAAACATTGAAAACAAAAACAAAAAAAAAACCCCTCCAAAAACAAGCACACACATTCTACACTTTAACGGTGAAATAACAATCGCGCAATGCGAATTGTGCTCGCCCCTGTTTGCACAGCCAGCCGATATTTGTTTGTGTTTGTGCCGTTGAAAACAATAGGTTTTTTTTTTAATTTGGAATTTTGCTTTTTCGGTTCTTTAAATGGCTATCAGAACGCCTAGCATAAACTACCCCCACCCTGAGCTTGGGCGGCACTTTTAATTATGAGCTGGGTTCATGTAGCGCCGCACACATGTGCTGGCCACCGGGTCAGTTTTCTGTGAATGAAATTTATAACACACGGCCCAACCCCAAAAGCTGCCTGCTCCCATTTATACCGAACGTTCGCGAACGGTGTTTTTGGTCGGTTGTGTGTAATTTGGTGGCATTTTGCATGCGCAGCATTAATGCAGCGGCGTAACAAACTAGTGCCCAGCTGCACACAAGGGTGATGAATTACTGAAATGGGTTGTTGGCATTGGTTTTCGTTTTTGCATATCGTACGTTGCATTCAGTGAATCATAGTAAGTGACCGGCTAGAGCACCGTCATTTAGGGTTAAAAACCTAAAATGTGAGGGAAGTGTAGAACAATATTTGTATCAAAATATCGATATGAGAGTGAAAATGTGCTCCTTTGGTAATGTCATGAGAATGACGCCGAACTTCTGTCTCTAAACGGATAGAGCACATACACCGGTTCACCTGTTTACAGACATAAAAAATGAAGCTCTCATGCTAGGGTTTTCAATTTTCAATTCGATGTATTGAAGGTTGTAGATCAATCCTCATCTGGAATCATCTGCTACAACTTTTTTAAAATAAATCTAGTGTAGCTTTTTTATAACAATCCTTCGTCTGGATGGGATTTGATACTAAGCTTGATGATAAAACTGACGAAGAATCTGCCTACTAAACTATTACTCATAGTTAGAAACACCTTATACCTTATGGAAACGACTATTTTTTGTTTTCGCTTCGGTTTATTACAATCTGTATTATTATTACCCTTCATATGCTTCCTCGAAGGGCCAGGAAGCTTTTAGCGGATTTCGTACAACATTGGACAAAAACAGTAAAGACCTATTTGCCTAATTTCCGTATCAATCGAGTGGTTTATCCTCTTTTTACTAGAACCAATTGGAATTCGATATTTTTGGTCCTTATTTTATGTACATAAATATCATAACAGGTGACTATTTACTAGTTAACTTTAAAGATTAGTTGATCGTTTGGCAAATTTCTTTGCCCCTGTAGGTTCATTTATTTACAGACAATACGATCTTAATGCGATATTCTGTATAACTACGTACGCAGTTAATTTGTTTAACCATATTATGATTTCTACTTAAAACTTTTCCAAAAAGCATTACGGCTAAACACTCCCATAACTCACCGTGGGAAGCCATGCGACCACCAAATCCCATTTTGCACCTGTGTTACTTAACCTAACAATCACCGACTCGTACCGACTACTTCAAGAGCAAAACAAACGCTGGATGGCGCGAAGATGCGTACACGCCCATAAAACCCATATTTACGACGGTATGCATTCAACATTGTCGAACTTTATCCCACGTACACCACGGTTCAAACCTCGCACCGCACGCGAACGACTTTCTGGCAGTGATTTCATCCATCCAGCCATTTACGCCGCCTTACATTTACGGACGTTTCGTTTTATTTCTTTATCGTTCTTCATCATTGCTCGGAAGGATCCGATCCCTTGCCGAACCGTTTGGTGGAACTCAAGCTAAAGCAGCTGCGATGTGCACGCGGCATTATGCAAAAAACCATTCCAAACAATTGCCATGTTCATCCACCCGGCCATCCCGANGGTTCAAACCTCGCACCGCACGCGAACGACTTTCTGGCAGTGATTTCATCCATCCAGCCATTTACGCCGCCTTACATTTACGGACGTTTCGTTTTATTTCTTTATCGTTCTTCATCATTGCTCGGAAGGATCCGATCCCTTGCCGAACCGTTTGGTGGAACTCAAGCTAAAGCAGCTGCGATGTGCACGCGGCATTATGCAAAAAACCATTCCAAACAATTGCCATGTTCATCCACCCGGCCATCCCGAGCATACCATGCGGCCGGATGTGAGAAGCTTTGCTAAAGGGGGAAAAAAGGTAACTTCCGTCTTATACCAACAAGTCAAAAACACATTTGCATTATATTGCAAAGATGATTAAGAATAGTCTCGTAAATATTGCAACATTGCGTAAATGGGGAAAATTGTCTGATACGAAACCGTGGACAATTACAGTACCATCCTGATGTGTAGACGCTATTAACTTAAAATGGTAAAATAACTCCAGAAAATTTCCTTCACTGCCATACACTTATTTAGTCGGTAATAAGCTCCATTTTGAGTTCTTCATTCTATTTAGAGATCTGTTTTAATGTTTTTTTCACCACACATACAACCATCACTAGACGAACTCTGTTATCTATGCAGTTTCAAGGTTAGTCTTAGAAGTAGACCGAAATTTAGGAGACGAAAAAGCTTTCGAAGCGTTATTGGAACAACAAATGAGGTTATTTGATTAGGTGGTCACAGCTATGTGGGTATTTGTTTAACATGTTAAAGTCTCTCTCTCTCTCTCTCTCTCTTTGGCTTAACGACCTACCAGGTCATGCCGGCCATCAAATGGCTTACTAGACTATTAGATACCACGTAGTTGCATAGTCAGTGCTCACTACGGGGGAACGGTCCGGATGGGATTTGAACCCGGTCCGGTCGTGGTAGGGACTAGCGCCGTTTCCAAATACACCACCGAGCCGCCCCGACATGTTAAAGTATTTCTGCTCAAAACAGCGCATGATCGTGTAATGTAGCTAACGTCGATACCTAACCCTAACAGTAAGTATGGACATGTAACAATTATTTTTAATTTGACAACCAAGTTTTTTCGTTTAAAAAAAAGAAAAATATTCCCACAGTTTGGAGTAGTTAGGATTTTATTGTTCTATGTTTATCATGATTTTTGAATTGATATTTATTCCTTTACTCAAACAAGTCACGGAATGCACGTTCTAATGCATTTTAATGCATACTTATAGCAAATTACTGAGAAACTGAGTACTAAGTAAGTAATTTTAAAAATTGAATTTGTTGTGATCCCTAGTTAATCCGGCAATGGTTTTTCCGTTCAACCGTAGGAAAATAAAGACAAGAGTCTCCAGAAATGATAGGACCTCCTGAAGTAGTAGTATCTTGAGGAACAAGAAAATACTCTCCTCTCAGCTAGCTTCACATACCTGTATCTCGTCATATAGTCAACATATTGATGAAAAGCTAGATTACCTAGCGAAGATTGTAGCGAATTTCTCATCATAGCTCATCAGTTTGCGGATAATTTCCTATCAACGACCACAAATTCAGAAACTGGTGAGCCCAATTAACCAATCATCGCAGATACTCATCTTAACGGAAGCCAAACATTAGCCACATCCAACGGATCGGTCGCTGTGGCTTGTTACCACATTAACAAACAATAAAAAAAAAAAACAAATCAACCAACCGTTCCAAAATTCCCATTCAATGCACTGCTTATAGGTAAAGCTGCAGTGGCTCAAAATGCGTTCCATTTCGCGTGCGGCTGCATTAATTAACACCCGCACGGGTTGTGACGGCCATGCCATGTGCGTGGTACGACACTTTGTCGAATCACTGTATTCATTACATCAATTTGCGTATGCGTTCGTCGCTACCTCCTCCAACCCATATTTCGTGGGCACAAATGTGACGACGATGATGGCGTAACTGATCCCGCCGGACGGACATCGCTGCCTGGCGCGCGCGCTCTAAATCATGCAAACCCGGTGGCAGCTTTGGGAGGCGGATCCGTTGACGGTCGTGTGGGTTTTGTGTTGTAAAATTAAGCCTAATCGGACGTTGCATTATGTTTCACTTAGGGCGAGGAGAGTATCTAGATTACCAGCCGGCCAGCCGGCGAATAGGAGCGGCGATAAGTTAGTCTTTCCCTGGCAGCATATTTGGTAAATAAGTATAGAATGCTTCAGCGTAGGATTAAACAATTTCAGCACACACAGTTTCAGAAGTGTAAACAATAGTAAGTAGCGAGTATGTATTGGAGAAGCTGTTTAGCAGTTTTAGTAGATTATTATGGGTAAAACTTTGCTGCCCCTATCGCGTTGTATTGTTTACTCCAACAAGCAGATATTCACTTCCGCCAAGTCGCGATATTCCACGAAAAA
>STHB01000004.1:14529078-14539536 GCA_018908115.1 Anopheles rivulorum
TCTTTATGCATCCCCTTTGCGTTGCTGACCTGCAGACCGCTAGATACAGGTAATCTGTCTCACAACCGTGACCTTCGCTGGGTACAAGTCTACACCACAACCGAAAACTTTCCTAGCTTCTGCAGGTAACCGCAAGCAAGCCGGGAATCCCTCGTGCATGTGCACGACCTTAGCGGATGAAATGTGACGATCCTACGTCACAGTAACTTGACTGCCGTACCGAACGCACATGTCGGATCGCACTGCAACGTCGTAGCGGACAAGTGCATGTTCTATCAAGCAACAAACACTCGAAGCAAGTGGTATCGGTTGGAGAGCTCAAAACTAGTTTCATTCTTAGTCCCACCGTAGCTGGACGGTGTGTTCAAAAGTGTCGTGCCAAAGCTGCACGAGAGCAACAACGTTAAAGCAACAGATTAATCCACACCGTCACGATAGTGTTCTGTGCTACAGCATGAAGGTGAATTATATATTTTATTAAATGCAACGTATTTTTGTTGTTGTGAAAATTGTAGTGCTTAAAATGTTTTGAGTGAGAAACGCTTAGAATAGCCAAAGGGGAACCTGTTTTTACGAAGATCATTTCCTGTTTTACCGAACTTTGTGTGACTAAAGTGCAATTTCGAACAGGTTTTTCGATTACCCACAGTACAGTATCGCATTTCAGTGGAAAATTTCTATAAATAAGTTTACATCTGCTTAGTTAACCACATGAAGAAAAAAAAACAAATTTCTCAACAGTGCACACTGTGTGATCGGGCATTAGATAGCGTTCTTCCATGCCATGATAACCTGCCTACCTGTCACCCTAGCCCAGTTTTGCAGAGGGCATCTTTCCCTTCTACCGGTACCGTTGAAGTCACCAAGACCGTCGCACGGTTACGTAGAACGGCTACGATGGCAACCCTAAGTATTGGCTCGGGTTGGCAAGTGTCGACTGCATGATCATTGATTATTATTCGATACGATCTGCTAATTTCCGTGTGGAGGGGATCGGTTGTGTCGGAGACATCTGGGGGAGGGTTATCGTTTAATGCGAGATGGCCGTAACGCGACTGTATATAATACGCATATTTAATTAAACGTCGGGACCGGAAATGCCTGTAGGTGGGAATCGTACTGCAAAACGGAATCCGACTATTGCGATGTTATGCGAAGCATCGCATTAAATGTGTTCAATTTGTTCTAGTTTGCTTCTTTTATTATTAATTCAATCGGAATTCGTTTTGTTTTGCACTTGCAACAGCTACTCTATGCGCTAGCAGTACTTAGCGCGTGCGTTACGGTCAGCCATCAGAAGACGTCCCCATGTCCGGCAGTGTTTTCGTATGATGAACGGGATGATTCCTACGACACCTGGTTTGGCACAATACGCCTCAAAAGCAATGTGCCCCTGTACGGTATCTTTGTGGACATTATCTTTTCCTCGCCGGTGCTTTCCTTTGGGGTAACTATCGAACCTAGTGAACCTTTGTGGAGTATTCTTTACAGACCTATTCATCTTTTATGTTCAAACGTCCATTCCAGACATTCCTGCGGCAGTACAACACGGACGATAATGTGCAGTTCCACATCATGGACAAATCGTATCGAGTGCGGGCCGGTGAGGTAGTTGTCGTCAAATTCTTCGTACGTTACGCACCGGACCAACCGGTTCCATTGCTGCGTCAGATCCGGTTCAATGGACAGAACATTTGTACGGAGACGCGCCAAAATCCGGTGCGCGCGAATGTTCGCCCAACAGGGTCGACCTATGGCAATTCGTACGCAGCGTAAGTAAGCAGCTGATTCACCTAAAACCTTAGCAACCTAACCGTTCCCTCGTTGTTGTAACAGAACATCAAGCGAAACAGATGACATTATTGCCGATGTCTACACACCCGTAGTACAACCGATCAATTCCCACGTAGCGCATCCTCCCGTAGAATCCCACGTACAGCCCCTGTACTCCTCTAGTTCCTCAAGCTCTTCGCGCGGTACGGTGGCCACCAGAGCTACCGATGCGAAGAACTCTCACACCGGCGATTTGTATCCACCCAGATTCAACCCAGACGACCATGGGGAACACTCGTCAAGCTCGGCTGGTGGTGTCGGAGATGGGAAGGATCACGACTCGGATCGGTAGAATCTTTAGGCGCTTCTGACATCCGGTACGAGACGTGTTCGATAATGTTTGCTATCTTCTTCATTCTAGTCACAGAGTTGCGAATAGACGTGTCACTACGACGACCTACCGCTCGATCGCTGAGGAACGTAAATGGGATCAACCAACGCCAAGATCACTTCTAACGGAGGGTCAAGGCGTGTCGACGAAGCGTGTCTCCAGTGTGCCACTGATTGCCGACAAAGGTTTCACCACGCTAGCACCCATCTCTAGCACGGCGGTCAGCAATCGGGAGCAGTACTTTGCCGGCGATTACGCTTTTCTTCAGCAGGATAGTTCCCCCAAGTCTACCCAAGCGCACTACATTAACAAGTACGAAGGGGACATCTGTGGTACGGTTGTCCCGAAAGCAAACCCACTGGTAACGCACGGTACCGTATCGGAACGTGGGCAGTTCCCATGGCACGGTGCCCTCTACCGTAGTACGGTCACGGAGCTAAAGTATCTCTGTGGCGCTACGTTAATATCGCGCCGGGCTAGTATCACCGCGGCGCACTGTGTGACGCTGGAGAAAAGCACCAAACCGGTCGATGCTGGCAGTTTGCTGCTGTACTTCGGCAAGATTGATCTGAGCAAATGGAACGGTCCGGAGGAGGATGCACAGATCCGTACGATCCACATACCCGCACAGTATCAGCACGAGCGGTTCTTTAACGATATTGCGGTGCTGGTGCTGAAGGAGGACATCAAGTACAGCAACTTTGTGCGGCCCGTTTGTTTGTGGAACTTTGACGATGACTACAAGACGCTAATCAACAAGATCGGACTGGTGCCCGGGTGGGGATACAATGAGCACGGTTTGGTCAGTTCGCGGCTTTCCTTCGCCCAGATGCCGGTGGTGGCACACGAAACGTGTATCTGGTCGAACCGGGACTTCTTCAGCAAGGTCACCTCGGACACGTCGTTCTGTGCCGGGTTCAAGAATGGTACCTCAGTGTGCAACGGTGACAGCGGTGGTGGCATGGTGTTCAAGCACAACAATCTCTGGTACCTGCGCGGCATTGTGTCGGTCAGTGCGGCACTACAGGATCGGTTCCATTGTGACTCGAAACATTACGTCGTGTTTACGGATGCGGCCAAATTTACATCCTGGATAAGGAGTCTTATGTAGCGTTGTGGCATCTATAGTGCCGTTGGCAATTAAAGGCAATGCAGTACTAGCGTGATGGCTTATATAAAGTAAGAATTACCAGTAGATTAAAGCAAGAATTTGTAACAAAATAAAAATATTACCCCTTTATATGTTACGTACATTAAGTGGTGATTGGCTTTCTTCTTGTCCACCAAATACGTTGGATTCGATTCTACGGTACAGATTCGCGTTGTTTCTCCGATAATTCTAGGCTTATCAACGACGTCACCAAGCCGGCGACATTGCGTTCCATGACCAAACGGATACGTCACCATTTGGTTGAGTACACTACTCAGCCTTTGAATCAATAATACTCTCAATCTCCACCCATCCCATTATCGTCCCACCAGGGTTGTGTGTACGAGAGAAGGAAAGAGAGAGAGAGAGATGAATAGAGATCTCGCGCACATGTTGATTGAAATGCTTGGCGCCATTATCAATCGAAAAGGGTCAGGATTATCGGACAAGCGTGTTTGGCCCTGCTTCGATGCTCAAAACAATGCGCCACCGATCGCAACTCATTCGGTCCGTGATCTTCGACCAGTAAGGATGGTTCCCTTCGGTAGTAGAACAGCACTGCTACTACCAACACCCAGCACGGTTTACGTTCTGCTGCTGTGTGCCTTCGTCAGCTCGCCATGCACCCTGGCCACCTACGTACGGTTGGGGCAAAGTGCAGAAGTTCGCTTACCCACACCGCAAGCAACAAGCTGCAGCGATCTGTTTACGGTCGATCATGAGAACGCCTATCGGAAGCAGTACGATGGAACGCTTGTATTACGCCCGAACATAACGATCCGCTACGTGCAACTGGTGGTGCAGTTTGATCGTGAAGTGGAGCAACTCACGGTAAGATAAAAATGGGTGAAACTTTCGCAAAGGATTACCGTCGATGTGGGATCGAACGATCGTCGATCGTACCCGTTAATAGTAGTTGCGCCATTTGCTGCCATTCGCGATCGTGTGTTTCGTGTTTACAAATAAAACGCAGTAGTAGAGTGTCGATTTGCACTGATGCAAACGATGCCATCATATGCATTTGATAAAGGCTTGCCAAGGCAAAGGCTATCAATGGAGTGTGGCGGCAAAATGGCCAGTGTAGTTCGTTGCATTTCTTTTCAAGATCACCTGTACAGGTTCAAAAAGCTTTGTGTTGCTGTAAGTAATAAATAGTTGTTTTAATGCTAATTCTCTAAAACACACAGATATGATCGTTTTACGATCGTGAGTCACTGCGCAGTAGTGTGAAGGAGTATGTTGCACATTGCGCTAGTTGATAGTTTGCCAGTGGCCGCACGTCATCGCACTTCTTAGAAGTGTCCAGTCAGCGAACACGCCCTAGTAATGGCACGGTTGACGCCTATTGGAAGCAATATTTATGATAATTGTTTTTGATTGCGGCTTGCATGCATATTCCCATCCAGAACTACTTCGGCAGAGTCAGCACCATCGATCATCAGAGCTTTCACATTGCAAATCTGACGTACCCGTTGCGCGCCGGTACCGTCGTTAAGATTCCGCTGGAGGTGTCCTACACATCCGTTACTCCGCCGGTGATCGTTCGGATTGAGGTTAACGGTGTTACGGTTTGTCCGGTAAACAATTTAAGGTACTCAATCAGGTTGTCAGGTGGGAGAAACGATAAGGAAACCATTTTCACCTGATGTCTAACGTTCTTCGTTTTTGTAGACCACTCATAAGGAATTTCCGCGATCCATGGGCAGGATCTACTGGGTCAGGGTTAAGCAGCACCAGCAAACCGGAGGTACACGCTCGCAATGGAACGACGGAACCGGTCCATCAGTTCAACTCATCCTGCCAAGCGATACGTACCGGTGTGATCGTTTCCTCGGGACGCTGGGATGCGGTGATACAGCTCGTCGCTGAAAACACGGTTGATCGTGCTTTAATAGAGATTGTGTTTGATCAGCCGGTGTACATGCTGGGGGTAATGCAGTATAGTACGCGGTGTGCAGATATGTTAGGGACACTTTCATTAAAGTAACCGTTCGCCTTCTATCCGCAGAACCCATTCGGTGAGGTGACGACCGAAGATAGTGTACGGTTTAGGATCGAAAATCGAACGTTCATCCTGGCGAAGGATGCAGAGATAGAGCTAAACTTCTTCATCCGCTACAATCAGATGGGACCGATACCGGATGTTGTGGAGGTTAATTTTAACGGACACAACCACTGTCAGCAGCGAAGACGGCGTGTGTTGAACGAACCACGGGATAATGGTAATGGTAATCAGAGAACTACGACTACCACCACGCAACGCACCGTGCCTTGGGGAAATGTTCACCAACNATACCGGATGTTGTGGAGGTTAATTTTAACGGACACAACCACTGTCAGCAGCGAAGACGGCGTGTGTTGAACGAACCACGGGATAATGGTAATGGTAATCAGAGAACTACGACTACCACCACGCAACGCACCGTGCCTTGGGGAAATGTTCACCAACAATCAACGGAGGATACGGTAGGACCCTTTTTTATTGAGCGAGAAAAAGACCACTTCCTGATTGACTTGTGTTACTTTAGTACGATAGTTTAAGTTGGCCATTGGAGCAGAGCGAATGTGCCACAGTTTTGGAACCGATGGGTTTTCGCATACGTTCGCGAATCATCGGCGGAGTGACGTCTAATCAAGGCGAACATCCGTGGCATGTGGCGATCTATCTAGACGAGGTACGTATTGAGGAGGTTAAACATTTGCCGAGACAATGCTACCCATCTATTCTTCCATTTAACTCGAATAAATGCACAGGAGTATCAGTGTGGTGGAAGTATCATCGGAAGACGCTGGATCCTAACGGCAGCCCACTGTCTGACGCGTCAGAACACCAATGAAACGCTCGAGATCGATCTGTTTCGTGTGTACACCGGTATCATCGACATCAGTACGATTGATGATCACTTCTATCGTACCGCGGATGACGTTATCATACACCGGGATTACAATCCGGTGATGTACACAACGGATATAGGATTGCTCCGTCTCAAGCGTAACATCACGTACAACAGCTTCATCAAGCCCGTCTGTCTGTACAACCGGACGGTAGATATCAGTACGTTCTATGGTCGCGAGGGCAAAGTTACTGGCTGGGGTTTTAACCGGAACGGGGTGATTAGCAATGTGCTGAACTATCTGGAAGTTCCGGTCGTCTCGCAGAAGATGTGCTCACAGCGTAACGTTCAGTTTAATGGTGTGCTGGCAGTGGGAGAATCTTTCTGTGCGGGACATGCGGATGGTACGTTGTGGATGGGCATTTTGGACAGGGACTGTCTGTGTGATAACAACATTTTCTACCATTTTACAGGTAACTCCGTGTGCAATGGTGACAGTGGTGGTGGATTGGTGTTTGCCGAGGGTTCACGTTACCACGTGCGTGGTATCGTTTCCATCAGTGCCCAGCGCCGGAATTTGCTGCTTTGCGATCCGAACCAATACTCCGTTTTTACCGATGTTTCAAAGTTTCTAAATTGGATACGTCAGCAAGTGTCGTAGAAAGGTGGACGAACCAGGTCGGAACTTAAGGTGCTTACGTTATGAAGAAACATATTTATTTCAATCGACACAGCAAACGAAAGGAAAGGGCAGAATAACGATTAATAAAAAAAAATGCTTTCGCACAAAGCGGGACGCTGGATGTTGGGTTGCGTATCACATATTACGTCAATTAAGCAGCGAAAGAAAACGATACATCGCTTCCAAGCAGCACGCGTCTCGTTTTACGGGTCCCGGTCACTCAACAGCTTCCCACACGATCCCGAGGAATTAATCGAAGCTCGGAACCATGCTTCAAAAACACGGTACCGGCGGTTTGCTGCGGGTTAATACCGATGCCATCATCCGTAATGATGGCGCTCGTTGCTGGCGGCACTTTAAATTCTTCCGCGGCAAACTTTAGAACCGCGGTGAAGGGTGTCGCTTCCGGCACACTTAACCTGGAACGCGCGAAAGAACACTGTAAGCATTGCCAACATGTGCGAATCGATTTTAATCGGATTGTTTTGTAACTTACACCTTAAAAGGCAGCTTCGGATCGGATGTGAGTGTAATCTTAAAGGTTACCTTCGACCTGTGGAAAATAGAAGTGAAAGTATGGTTGAATGTGGTTCAAATGGTAACATAAATCGCCCCCCTTCACTTACACTGCCATTGTTCTGTCAAAATTTGTTATACTACACGTGTATCTAACACAAGGTATAAAACTATTCTAGTGTAGTAGGAATGCGTTGTAGAAACTGCTGTAAAATATGCAGCAGCCGTAGCTGGATTTCTGTTTCCACAAACTCAGCCCAAATGCAGCCTCACAAAATTGTCAACAAATGCAACTGACACGTTGCCGACACCGTATACCCACACACATATACGCAGTCTCGCTGTCAGATGGAAATAAAGTACAGTGCTTCTCCAATTTATACGACACCAATTGTTTACCATTGCATCGCATTATTCGGCATTTGTTTCGTTTGTTTCTTCGTTACAAACATTTGAAGATCGTTCATATAAAAGAGAAACTAGTCTCTTCCAACATTCAAACCAAAATTTGCACACCAAACGTTTCCGTACCATTTCAAAGACGAATAATTCAGGCAGTTTACTGTGGGCGATTGATGAGCAAACGTTGTTTTCGCTTTTGTCATACACTTTTCGCCCTGTTTTCGCCCTTATTCAAAGTGTTCTCGTATTTCTCACTGATAGTGGAATCGTCTAAGCAGGAATATGAAATACTGCTCAATGTAAAACCAAACGTTGGAGTTAAAATTTATTTCATCTGTTCCACCGTGGACCGGACCGATATTGGTCAATGCTTCATCGACTTACAGCTTCCTTTGATTGGATGTATCATAGTTATCATTTCCTTACTTCGCGCCTAAGTTGCCAAAAATACTGTGATTGCATCCAAAGCCGTTGAGATTGGTGTGATCAGGCCACGATACTCCGCTCTCCCAAAAGCACCCAAACCGTCAGTGTAATAGATCTTTTCTTAAAATAAAACTGCTTTATCTAATCCTCTAAATCTTAACTCGAACTCAAATGAGTTTGACTGATTTATACACTCATTTCACACATTTTCATCGTCACACACGAAACACTATTTATTTCTTGTTGTTTTCGGAACTGTTTCAGCGTCCAGTTGAAGTGAGGAACACTCGCACACGGCAGACCGTCTACTGGAACATAACTTGCTGATTTAACGTTCCTGGTAATCGCACATATGTGCCACCTGGTTGCTGCTGCTGTTGTTGCTGTTGCTGCTGTTGTTGTACGACTAGCGGTACTCCAGAACCGGAAGCAATTGGCACCGGTTGCGCCACGATGGTTGCGGTCGGCTGTACCAACAGATCCTGGGACAGCATCGGCAGCGGTGGGTCGCCCTGGAACCAGTTAATGAGCGCATGTTCCGGAAATTTGGTACACTTCAGCTGGTCGGCAATAAGGTTCTGGGAGAAGTTGACGTGATTGTTGTACGCTTCGATCTCCTGCGTCGGTTCCTTCAGCATCCGATGGAGATCCTTCAGTATGGCACTGCCCCACAGTTGTACGTGTATGTCCGGAATTTTGGACGCCAGCTGCATTGCCGGCGNCCAGCAGATCCTGGGACAGCATCGGCAGCGGTGGGTCGCCCTGGAACCAGTTAATGAGCGCATGTTCCGGAAATTTGGTACACTTCAGCTGGTCGGCAATAAGGTTCTGGGAGAAGTTGACGTGATTGTTGTACGCTTCGATCTCCTGCGTCGGTTCCTTCAGCATCCGATGGAGATCCTTCAGTATGGCACTGCCCCACAGTTGTACGTGTATGTCCGGAATTTTGGACGCCAGCTGCATTGCCGGCGTGACCATGTTCATGCTTTCCTTCGAGTTGCCGATGCTAAGAAATACGTGGCTCAGCAGCACAAGCGAACAGGACGTGAGTCGGTTCAGGTCTTCCGCGTTTGCCATCTTAAGCGTTTCACGGAGGAAGCGTCTGTTGGTGAAGATGATTAAAGGTAAAAATTAAAATGAGTTAAATGCTGGCAGACAGTAAAGGTACAACTCGCTACGTACTTTGCCTCGTGGAAGCTACTCTTGTGGAATGCGTTCAACCCTTGCACGTAGTAGAAACTTCCCATCAGCGCCTGGCTGTTGGAGCATTGCGAATTTTCCTGCTGTATCTGCTCGAGAATATTGCGCAGATCCTGCTCCCGCTTCGTCCGCAAGTACACGATGGCAAGGTTCAGGTTGGCAAACAGTTTAAGTTCCCGTTCGGTCGTTTCCTGGATGCAGGCGTAAAATTGCTTTTCCGCATGCTCGAACAAACTGGTGGACATTGCGTACAGACCGAGCAAACAGTGTAGCTGGGGCGCGTGCTTCTTCAACAGAAACTTGTTCGATGATGACAAGCACACATCCTTGGCCAGTGCAATCTCCTTGATCGCTAACGATTTGTTACCCATCACCAACCGGCACATGATGATGTGTTCCAGCAGAATGATCTGAAACACTGCCAAGATTGGTTTGTTTTCTTGAGCTGTAAAGATGGAAAAAGGGACATTTAATCATGAATTCCACTAATCAACAATCGGTTCATTACGCAACCCTACATTTAAGCTTCTCGATTTGGGTCAGTGCCTTTTCGGTGTACTTCTGCGCCTTGTCCATGTATCCAGCCATCATGGAGTGTGACACGGTGACCAGGTAAACCAGCACGTACAGCTGCTCCTTCGGTAGCCACATGAACATTTCCGTGTTGTTTTGTCCGAAGATTTGTTCATCCGATGGCCAGTTCGGTGCAATGATCGTCTGAATGCTTTGCTGTAACATTTTTAGGCTCGTTTTCACCGTCTTCACCTGCCCCAGCTGTAGGTAGTGGCACACTTGCAGCACGTAGAAAAACACCTTCAGGTACTCCTTCAGGTGAAAGTTCTGGATCGAATGGTCGATGATCGGGCTGGCCTGGCTCAGTATCGCTAGGACGTCGTTTGTTTTTCGCTCGATCATCATGATCATGGCGCGGCTCAACAGAAACAATGACTTCAGATACGTGGCGTTCGATTCGTCCGTTGATTCTACACCCACCGCCAGCAATTCCGAGGCCAGCGTATACTCTTTGTCCGTCGCGTGTGTTTGCTGCTTGGTAGAAGTAGAATCGTTTAAAATAAATGAAATT
>STHB01000004.1:14539742-14552641 GCA_018908115.1 Anopheles rivulorum
AAAAAAAAAAACGAAGAAAAGTTATAGTTTGCCATGGCCAGAAGATCGTTTCTTTTTCGCTACTAACCGCTTGCTCGAGATGGTTCTTTGCTAGGTCGGTATTTTTTGTGTAGGCCATCAGTATCTGCCCGAGCTGCAGATGCGTACGGGCTTCCACCTTCAGCGGTGGCTTGAACGTAAACAATGCCTGCAAGCACTGGATGCACTTCTTGATATCTGGCGGAGTCGAAGTGCGAAAGTATTCCGCCAGTCCCAGCAGGGATATGTAGCACGCATCCTGGGAGGATGTCATCAGACGGACAGATGGGCACAGAAAATGGAAAAGCGCGAACGAAAACGGTTCCTTTTTGCGATGTTTGCAGCAAGCGAAAGTACCGACGACGTAAACAAAAGCGATGCACTGCGTTCGCACATTTGGGATTGCCTTTGGTCAATGTAGCTGACATTTTATTATTATATTTTATTTTTAAATTTATTTACAAAGCCTATAAAATTACAATCTGTTACAGCTGTTGGCGCAGGTAAATATAATAATGTTCTTCTTTTTATATGTTAAATTTCCAAAGACAATTTCAAGCAGAAAAACAAATTATTAACTAAAAAGGCAGACACGATTTTCGAGGCGACCACGATGCACTCTCACCCAGTGGCAGTGTTGCCAGATGCAGCGATGGCGTCCATTTCAAATTAAACCGTTTTTATCCTTCACGTTTCGTTTCAAAATGATCCGTGGTATAGAAATATTACAGAATGTTTGTAGGAATCGGCATGCTTGTTCCATTATTTGAGTGTATTTTGTAGAAAAAATGGGACAACGTCTAAAGATAAAAAGTAAAACAGCCTATTTCTCAGCATTCTTCCCGTAAGCCCTGGGTGCGTTCTAGTTCTTTCAAGCGAAACACAGCTTACCGGATTTAGAAAGATGCATGTGGGGCCGTAGCCACGAGCCCATCTATCTGCAAAACGATTGGTATGTTAGGAAAGCTAGACTACCTAAAACATTATTCCCTTCTCTACAAGATCATCATAGATCTACGATCTATTTCCGTCCTTACCTTACCAGGGTCGGAATCTTGAACGCAACATTTTCTTGAAGATCTGCTATTCATGCAGACTCACCTTCTTTATTTGCTCTAACCGCTACATCGGGAACAGTCATTTGTACACGGGGACTTAGCATATTGATTCTTAAATGCTAACTTTCTCATACGAATAAACGGCCACTCCCCGTTTTTAACAATCACACATCCATCCATTCCATTTCCTTCATTCGTACAACCTTCTACCGAGGTACGAGCCACGAAACGATGGACTTTTAGTTTCTCCGCCTGCCAAACCCTCGATCCCTTCGACCGCCTCGATCGTCCCGGAAATCTCTACCACCGCCCCGATTTCGATGATTACCCCTATGGTTGCCACCGCCATCGTTCCGCATCCAATCGTCATTGCGATTGAATTCGTTCCTATGGTTTCCGGCATTATGATTATTATTATTGTTGCTACTGTTGTTATTATTGTTGTTAGGAAAGCCACCGTCGTCCTCGTTCTGGCCACCCATCATGGCGAACGGGTTCGGATTACCGAACGGAGGCGGTGGTCCACCCGGGATCGGTGGTGGCGGTCGTTGTAGATTAAATGCGTCCATCGAGCGGCCAGCGTCCTCCTCGCCGAATGGACCTGCAAACGGTGGCATCCCACCCGGATGTTGAATACCACCATTGTTCGCCATCTGCCATGGTGCCAAACCGTGCATTCCGGGCGGTGGTCCAGGTGGCAGATCGCTATCGTACTCCGGCATCCACTGGCCGTTGCTATTGGTATTCTGGCTAACGGGCGTATCGGACCGCATGGCCGATGAGGACGATGGCGGTTCCACGATCATCACCGAATCGTCATCTTCCTCATCCCAGTTGCGATCATTGTACTCTTTCCAGATCTTTTTGTCCTCCTCGAGATCACGCTTTTCCCGATGCTTGTCCCGTTCCCGTCCCTTCCAGTTGTTCCGGTTTGCTCCAACATCCACCGGATCGCTCGTGTTGAACTGTACGGTTACCGGTGGATTTACGTCGATCTGCAGCAGCGACGGAAGCTTCGGATCAAATGCGGGATCATCCTTCGATCGTGATGCCGCATCCTCCGCCGAGTGAACCGAATCACGCGAATGGTCCGGTGGGTCCACAATGAGCGGTAGCGGACCGTAAAAGAACTTTGGTTCAACGTCGAGCCGTGCTCGTTTGGCGGGTGGTTTCGGAGGTTGTTCCTCATCTCCGTTCGATGGCGGTTCCGGTTCTTCCAGCGGTGGGAATATGTCGTGCAACTCCGGAATGCCACCTTGCTCGATGAATCGATTCAGCGCTTCCGTACCTTCGCTTATTGCTTGCTCGAGTGGACTTTCCGCTGGAAATATAACATTCAAAGTTTTAGTTTGCGTATAGGGAAAACGAATCCCATTCGGACATCGGGTACTTACGTATCACCGCAATCGTGCGCTCGTACAACGAAATGGCAGTCGGTAGCGGTTTCTTCGGCGCCATCGGTCCACTGTCAACGATCTGCGAGATCACCTCCTTTATCTCATCCGCCGCAGTAGAATGATCGTCCAGCTTGCTCGATTCGTTCCACTGAGCCTGGAAGTTGCGCGGGATGGGCTTGCTGTACGGTATCTTCTTTTCGCGCATTTTCTCATTAAAACTGTTCAGATTTAGATCCAGGCCCGGAATGGGACCCGCCTCCTTGGTGGCGATACTTTCCACAATGTCCACCTTATCCTCCGGTCCCATGCCCGGTATGACGATGTGTTCCTCCAGCTCGCACTCGTCCAACCCGGCCAGGCTGGCGGGCAGCGTGTTGAGATTGTACTTGTCACGCATCTGGTCGCCGGGCCGATTGCGCGTCCAAAACTTTACCGTGTGATCGTTCGATCCCGAACAAAGTATGTGCCCGAGCGGATGCCAGGCCAGCGTCCAGACGATACTATCGTGCGCCATATCGATGCTTCCAACCTCTTTGTCGGTGCTGTGTAACAAACAAACGGCACGTTAGATGGAGTACGCTTTGACGATCGTTATTACTGCTACCCGGTTACATACCCGACGTTCCAGAAGAGGATCGACCCATCGGACCCGCCGGAAGCGAACAGACCCTCGTGTATCGGATGCCACGAGACCGCGCTCGCTTCCTTCTTGTGGCCACGAAACACCTGTACCTCCTCGCTGAGATTACGCAGATCAAACAGCTTCAACAGGTGGTCCCGGGAAGCCGTCACCAGCCAGTTACCGTTATCGTTCCACTTCAAATCCATCACCGTCGATTTGTGGGCATGTCTGGGGAGAAAAAAAAAGGAGGAAAAAGCAATTAACATACGAGAATCGCATGCGAACGGTCGACGTTTGTCTTACAGTGTGGCGAGCGCCTGGCCGCACTTTGGATCCCAAAGCTTGATCGGCTGCTGGTTGTCCTTGCTGCCGGACACAATCAGTGCCTTCTGCGGGTGCCAGTGTACACACTTGACGTCCGCACCGTGCCCACGCAGAACACGTTCTTCCTGGCAGCGTAGAAAATCCCAAACCCGCACCGTACCGTCATCGCTGCAGCTGGCAAATTTGGCATCCGACGGACTGAAACTGTTTTTCGAACAAAAAGTAGAAGAAAAGGAAAGGAAACGGGAAGCGGGGCATAGTGTTTTATCCGCCGCGGAGAGAGAACGGTTAGTTATTGCTCCACTTTCCTTAACAATTACACACGAGGCCTCCATGTCCGCTTCGATGCTGTTAATAATCCTGTTTTGCATTGCTACGTATTTAAATGGTAAAAGGGAACAGTATAAAGTGTATGGTTTCTGCACTGGTGTACTGGTTTCGGTCGTTCGCTTGTGATCGCATGGGCAAACATTAATTTACCCTCGCGATCACAACCGTCGAACGATTCGATTGTGGTGTTCGTTTATCAAAACACTTTTTTCTAGGTGGTGTCGTTCAAATTTTAGTCATACATTTTATTTTCACACTCTTCTTTCACCGGTGGGGCGAGAAACTTTATTGTGGAGCGACAAAACCAAACAGTACACTCGAAAGAAACATGAGAACAATTCGGTCACATCTTTCAGGAAACGGAAAATCAGAACAAGTAAAAGTACAAAACGCAAGGTTCGGTTTTAAATGTTCGTGTACGTACCGGGAGGGGGGTTTTCATCCCCCCACGGTGATCGAAAACGAACCAAATAAGACATTTCACGACACTTTATTCAGCTAGTTTCGAAACTGTACAAAGCATGGCACATGGTTTTTGCACTAAGGTGAGTGGCTTTTAGTTTTTTTTTTGTTTGTTTGTTTAAATCTCCGTGTCACAGAAACACTTTATTTGAACGTTCTGTTATGTTTGGTAGTGTTTTGTTTTTATTATGTGTAAAAGTTAGCATTGTTTCATTATTTTATTTCGTTTCCTTTTATTTGTTTTCTTTGGTTCTGCATACACAGCCAGATGCAACACACGTGTAGAGCCCTGGGAAGGGATTTAATTTTTACTCTAACATTATCTAACATGGTCTTGCAAAAGGCTTGTTCCGTGTGCGCTTGTGTGTTCCTAAGGCACGTTTGTATGTTAAATAAATAAAGCAAAATCTGTTAAATTAACTTTATTTTCAGGTACCCGTTTCGATGCAATCGAATCCACAGCGTTTCGCGTTAGGAATTGGTTTCGTCAAACCCTTAAAAAGGGGCAAAGATAGCTTTGCCGCGCATGTGGGTCCATAAAATGGACCCCGTAAATGATATGATGTTAAGAAACAAAAGCAAATAAAAAACACAAAAGAAAGATCCCAGTATTACCAAACACGCAACCAGAACCGTATGGTTTCAAGTGTTCCATTAGCACATGAACAAATTTGTACACACAAAAAACATGTTACAAAACGCGTTTCAAGAAGAAAATTGTCTTCCTGGGTGCATCTTTGCAGCAAAAAAAAAAAGGTTCTACGCTTGGTTGAGGATAAACAAAACGAAATAAAAATCGCGAATGCAACACAAAATGGGATTCACCATCTGTGCAACGCATTGTTTAAAAACGCTGATAACGTGGACAGTAAAGGATAGATTGTGAAGAGACAAAGTGAGAGTGAGAGAGATAAGAGTATACTTAGGCGAACGAGCAATGGCAGGAATATTAGCAGCATGAAAGCGGCCAACGTCGTTTGCAACCGTCGTGCCCTTGCGAGAAGCCGTAACTGCAACCCCAAGCGGCAACGTCTGATGCCTGCGACCGATGGCCACGCGACGATGGTGACGGGGCTGGTGCCGTTGCTGTTGCTGCAACCACCGTGACTGCAACCTGTGCTGCTGTACCTGATTCCACGTATCGGATCCTTGTGAGCCTGGAACATCTTCACGTTGTTCATGTTCGACTGCCAGTACTTGACGTATCCTCCGTGATCACCCGTTACCATCCAGTTGTCGTTGTGTGACCACACCATCGTTCGCACCGACACATCGTGCGCCTTTCGGTAGGCAAGCCCCAGCAAACGAAACAAGAAAGAAAAGGAAAACGTAATTAGTATCAGTTACGATCAACGATTGCTTCGATTGCAAACGGCGATCGTCACAAAAGGGTTCATTTCATGCGTTTCATCCGTACCTGAAGGATCGTTTCGAAGTTAAACATAAGCCCATTCCATAGGGTGAACTCGCCGGAACTCGCCCCAGTAATTAACCGGCGACCTTCCGGCGTCCAGGCGAGCGTGAAGATCGGGCAGCGCATCTTGTTCGTCGCCGTCTTCACGAAACGCGTCGTGACCGCATTGCTGGGATTGTCCATGTAGCTTGGCGGTGGCAACAGTTCGGGAATGTAGATGCTTTCCGGCTGCAGGGCACGTCTGTCACGATGATCCCGTTGCCAGGTGCGACACTGAGGTGGAACGTATGGAAAGAAACAAGAATAGGATCGTTATCGAGTTTCGCCAACTGGATCCGTACCCCAACTGTTGCCCACTAACCTCAAGCGCCTTTATGATCGATGCATTATAGTCGACCGTTTTACGCATCACAGACTTCCGCAGCCGCTTGCCATCGAAATCATCCTGCGACATTGGGCCGCCGCCTCGAAACCCATTGAAGTGGTGGTACGGTTTGTGGTGGTAGAAGTTAAACTGCTGCTTCGGTGGCTGCGGATGCTGGTAGCTAAGGATACGGTTGATGGGCGGCGGGTTGGCGAAATGTTGTACCGACGGTGCGGCATCCACTGACGGAGGTGGCTGCGAGAACTCCATTCTCGATTGCTTCCGTACGCCAGCGGTGTAGGTGTGGAATGATCACAGACAATCGAAACACACCAGACCTTGCAACCGGAGGCTTGGATCCTAAATCAACCAAACAGCCACACAATGCAAGTTTTGGCCAAGGGGACGGTAAGTAACTGCGCAACTATTTACACACTAAGCCACCGCACCTGCCACATATTGCGTACCCCGCGAGTAGTTTCCCTTTGGTTGGGAGTATCAAAAAAACACACACACACACACACACACAAATACACGCGCGCACGGGTTCACTTTCCCAACTGGCACGCGAACAGGACACGATTCCAAGGCGGCGCACTCTAATCGCGTAGCTGTATGTTGAGCTCTTCTCTTTTTCCCTTCCGATGGGACGAAAGGCAACACGCGATTCGGTGAATTCTAACGGATACACTGTGTTTGGAGCATAATTTGCAACCTCTTCCGTGATACAGGGTACAGGTACGGCGACAGTAACGCAGCTTAGCCCGGGAAAAGATTGCACTGTTACTTGGTTTTCCGTGGGCTTTAGATGCACACGCTTACTGGCATTCGGTTCGTTACGAGCGTACCGGCACACATTTACTTAACTAAGGCTTAAATAACTCCCTAAGGTGTAGATTATTTCCTGTTTCGTTTCGTACAGCAAGTGAATGTTACGCGTGATTTCTGCGGCCAACCATTTTCCAGACGTTTGACAACCGACACGATGACAGTGGGTTATGGACCATCAACGGTGGACAGCTGGATGACACATACGCTCAAGTGTTTGATATTTTTTCTCGTTAATTTATAAATGTTCAAAGAAGTAAAATTGAGCTAAAATAATGTAAATTTATTCATCTATCTGTTCTTTAACAGGTGTAATAGAGCAGTCTAGCTGCTTCTTTTTATTTTTATTTGTTTCACATTTCTTCCTCAAAAGTAATCTCAAAGGCAGATTGAAATGAAAATTTATTCAAAAATAGCAATAAAATGTTTTTGTCTCCATCATCAGCTTCATTATTGCTTTCATTTTATATTGTTTAAGTTTTTTTTTGTTAATTTAATCGCCTAAAGCTAACATGTTTGTTATGTGTCCGTTGCCAGTGCGGTTTGTGTTCGATCGAACATTTTCATAGACCACCACATAACACGTTTCCATTCGGTGTCTCACTTTCATTTCTTGCTACTGCTTCTCATTCATTGTTACACTTCGCAAGAGGCAACAACATTGGTGTGTCGTCCGATTGCTAAAGAAACAGTGTGTTAATACATGGTACTAAAACTAAAAACAAATTTGCTCGTCGGTAAAACTTAACATGTAATGCGTTTGCTCGCATATCCGTCAATCGAAGCACAAATTCTTCTACGAAAGGTGAGCAAAGTACGGCAGCTCCGGCCGTGCCTTCTTATCCGCGGGTTTTTGTGTATGTGTGTTGCGTTTCGCGTATGTGTGTATTGTGTGGGACTGGGTACAAGGTGGTAGTGAGACGATAAGTGTTTAATAAATTATCTACAAATGTGAAAATTAAGCTAGCATTTGGAAAGGGAAAGAAAGAAGGGGGAAAAAACCCCCATCTAGTAGCTTGTTTAGGGTAGTGATGTAGTGTATGGTGTGCTAAAGAAAATGTAGGAGAAAAAAAGATTTCATTATTATGTACGAAAAATATTATGGTGGGTGAATGTTGTGTTGCATCGTCATCCTAGCTACAAATGCTATACGGTGTGTACGTATATGTTTGATTGTGTGTGCGTGCGTGAGAGCGATAGTATGTGGGTATGCGTAAATAATGATGTGGTGCCTTCACGTTCTGTCAGAATGCCTGTGTGCTACGAATGATTTCTATTGCGTTCTGGTGAAAATCTATCACTTTTTCACTGCCCCATTCGTCCTGTCCACGCCCTTACATTGTGCGGGGCAGAGCAAAAACGGGGTATTATGCTTAAAGCGTGTGTGCGTGTGCTTGGTGCCGCCGTAACGGAAGTCAATTGAAACGCATTGGGCCGTGCAAAACGAGCAAAAAAAAAAAAAAGGGAAATGTGTACAAGGTGATCACACACTCACACACAGACCGACGGGCAGGTGGAAGTGTGCTGTTGGTGGGGAGGGAGGGAGAAGAAAAAAAAACAACCCCCTTCTCATTGCCACCTCAACAGTCGACCGTGTCGCTAGCAGCAGCAGCACAACTCCGGCTGCTCCCCTGGAGTCTACTCGCTCAACCTCACTACACCATACGCAAAGCACGAGAACGAGAGTGCGCGCGAGAGAGTGAGCGCGAGAATGCGAGAGAGTGAGAAGGAGAAAGAAGCAATAGAAGGTTCCCGATGGTGGTCACCATGGCGCAGTGGAACCCCGAGTGGAAGTGAGTTTTTAATCATGTTTATATGAGTACGGCGTTAGTCTAACCCAGCAAACGCTGCCATCCAAAAACCACCACCACCCTGCATCAGCACCAGTAATCTTTGCTTTCGTTTCAATAAAACCCGAACCATTAACCACCGAAACCCACATTGCCCGTCTCATATGGGGCGAGCGTTTGGTATGCTTCTCAGCGTTAGATAAATATGAGACGTTCAGAACAAAAACACTCGGGTGGAAAACCATCTCGCCAATCAAAGCAACCCAAGCACACTTCTTAGTATGCACACAAACAACACACCGCGCACACACACACACACGTACGGTGCTATTCACACCAAAAACCCTTCCCCGTCAGCAGTGCTAAAGGGTGTGTGTGCGCACGTGCGCCCTACCGTTGTGCCAATTGGGTGTTGGGGGGGGGGGGGGGAATATGTGTGCACCGGTGGTGTGTACGGATTGCGTATGTGTACAGGCATGTTCACATTGTAATTTTTTTTCAGGGGGGGGCGCTCATAAGAAGAAGGGGCCTTCTATTTCCGCGACCGCACACATCGCACGCACGCACACACACATGCACAAGCCAAAGGCATGGCATGCTAGAGCTGTGATTCATTGTTGGGCCCCAGCTCTTTGTGCCAAGGATGGATTCGTTTCGTGTATGGTTGATTGTGTGTGCGTACGGTGTGTAAATGTGTGTGTTTGTGTGTGTATTAACACATTTACTCGACGTGTTTACTTTATGATTGTTGAAAATGTGATGACTAGATGTTGCAGTGGAACGTTGGAATAATTCCCCGACTGTACGTTTCACGTTTCTCACGCTTTGCAGTTCTATTCGTTCTATTGTGTGTGACCATGGGATTGTAGTTTGCCCGACGACAGTTCCCCCAACTGCAATAAGGGTTTTAAACATTCAAACATGTTTAGACAAATGTATTAAAAACATTGAAATTAAATAATCGTTTTAAAACGAAACAAACCTTAACTTTTATGCTCGGAATGTTTTACCTAAACTTAAACGAAAGTGAATCATTAGTTTGATTAAAAAAGTGCATTAAATAAGCGTTGTTATAAAAATGCTCACACACTACCACCGGCCCATTATGTGACATTGCCAGTCGGATAAAGTGACAACCACAAAGAAATCGCCGGCACACGGAGTAACAAAGCAAGCCATTGTTGTTTTTCCGCTTCTCTCTCTCACATTTCACAATCATGCATCGCATATTTGCAACATGAATAGCATAGATGGCATCTGGCGGTAAGGAGAATCGAGGGTGAGAAAGAAAATAAATACGAACCAATCCACTACCACCAGCGTCACGCGAAAGTAAAATGAATCCGTCTCCGGACAGTGATCGGAAAGGAATCGCATGACACCACACCACTGGTAAGGAGCAGAAAAAGGGCAACCCCGTGTGAGATATCGTGCAGCGCCAAAACATAACAAAACAAAACAACAAAAACGGACGGAAATTCCAACAGCAGCGATGAGTATGAGTATGAGTATGAGTGAGCGAGTGTTGGTGTGTCTCGCTTTAGCTGAGTTTTCTTTGTTCACTGTTCATTCTGTTTTGGGGCGTTTCATGCTTCTTCCGTCTTACCTCGTCTCCTCCCTCCCTCCCACCCCCATTCGTAGTTGTGCCATTTGTTTCATTTTTACGGCAAACGCGCATGAAGCGATGACGGCATTCATGATTACATCCAGCCCGTATATTTTTTTCGACGCTCCATTGTGTGTTTTTTCTTTCTACTTCTCTCTTTCGTGTTGGGTGGTAGAAGGGTAGGGAGGAAGGGGGTTAACGAAAGCATGAAAAGAAAATCGAAAAAAGCAAACCCCCTACCCCTTTTCACCCCCAAATGAGGAGGAAAATGAGAGAGATGGTGACGATCGAAGGAAAGATCGAGAGGGAAACCGAAATAAAGCGACGCGAAGAATAGTGAGAGTTTGCACTTTTCGTCTAATGTTTTCATGTTCCCCACCCTTCCAACGGGTACTTCCTACCCTAATTCGCCTCCCTCCACTTACACCCTGTACCTAAGCACACTAAGCCGGTCAAAGCCTCACTTGATTACTCCATCGCTAATGGTGTTGCTGCTTCGCGATTTCTGCACAGCTTTTCTTTCATTTTTAAGATTGAAAGCGAAAATGGTCGCAGCAACCGTGTGATGTTTCGTGTGTGGGTGTGTGCGCGGGTGTGTCTGTTGTGCAAAGAAAAGCTTCACGCCCTAGAAATGGGTTTTGCTAAAAAACAAAAGCTCTCCTCCCTCCCTATAATGAAAATCGCGTGCTGTGTAGCATTATTCTAGCTCACCAACCTCCATTTTTGTGTGTGTGTTTTGTTTTTTACCAAAAAAAACAAACTATGCACCATTCTATGCTTTCTATGGTGTGGTTTATTTTTGTCTTGTTTGTTTGTTTTGGCTAGATTTTGGGACGCAGCAAAGCTTCGTTTCTGACAGTCGCCGTTCGTAAATGGAAACATTCCAGTTCGCTTAGCCTGCTTCGGATGAAATAGAGTCAAGTTACAAACGACGGAAACGACGAACGCCATTTCGAGGCTTTACTTGTGTAATCGACGGCAGCGATCCGTGTGCGGATTGCTTTTGTTGCGTATGGATGGTTTGGTGAGCTTCGCACAGCAGCATCAAGACCTGCGCGCTCACACACAATCAGCAAAAGCGCATTTGGTTTGATTACTTTCGATTGTGCCACACTGCGCGATGGTGATCGTCTCGTGTCTGGGTATGTGTGTGTGTGTGTGTATCAAATCGCGCTGCTCATCATCGTATGCGGGGTGTTCACACACGCGCGCGCATTGTTTTTGATTTTCCCGTTCCCAGTTCTCCGTTTCATGTTTCTTGCCGCTCGTCAGCGTGTGTCGCCACTTTTCACAGCTAAAATTGTTCTACCGTGAGAGGGCATGCTGAACCGATGGCAATATGGCCGCCATGGTGTGCTCTGGATCGTTTGTGATCTATCACATGACAGCAGCAAATTGAAGTGTTTTTGTTTTTTTTTTTACACATTTTCGTTTTGGCTCACTTTGACAAAAACACTAGAACTAGCAAGCGTTTTTTTGCGTTTTTCTTTCAAATTATTTTTAGTGTGCATAGTATGCATAACATAAAATGTAAAAATCATACATGAACCAGCATATGCTGCTAATGAGTTAGTTAATTACATTCTTCACGGTGAGTTTTTATAGCTTTTCTGTGTATTAAATCACTAATTAATATTAAATTCCTGTACGAGTTGCTTCAGCATTTATGCTCTCTGCGATTTTCATCATTTATAAATCATTAAACTCATTCGGGTGAGTTCGAAGTGTTAACTCGTTATGTGAACTCACTCGTCTTTACTTAACTTCCTCAAGTGAGGTGTTATTCTCATCACTGAAAACTCGATAACACCGTTGGCAATCCAACGCTGTGGCTTGTAGGGTATCTGATGATACGTGACTTGAATGGTCTTTAACAGCACACAGAAAGTAGAGAGTTATTCTTTGTATTCTATCTTTTGTTAAGATTAATAAAAACAATAGAAATGAGCTTAAAAATCGAAAGCATTTTTCGTTTTAAATTTAACTACCTTGGTAAGGGAAAATAGTGTCAATACTATGTGCATTTTCGTTATGATGTTACCTGTAGCAAACCACCGCAGAAAACAATGAACAATTCGGAATACTTCTAACGCTCACTAAGCCAACTTTACACTGTAACATGGACGTGGGCAACAACTCAAACACACAACATATGAAACAACCCCTGGAGAAAGCTTCAGCCCTTCCCATCGCTACCGGGTCGCTGCTGGTGTCGCTCTGAACCGTGGAACGGTCGAACGGCGCATGTTCTTCCCGGTCTTCACCGACCGACAGAACCGACGTTTGCCCGTCCTGGCGAAGGCTTTTGATGTGCTTCACTTCAATGGTATACTACCGCACGGAACGTCAAAATCATTCTATATGGCCGCACGGTTCCGTCGCAGGAACTTTGTCTTTATGGTAACTGCTAGTGAGACGACGACGACGACCGGGGTGCGCACATAGAAATAGAAACGATGTATCGGACCCCACGCCCGGAGTGTGGAGTACGGCAAAATAAAAGTTTTCCCGACACAAGCGGGAAAAGCGGGACACACCCAGAAGATTGTATCGGATTTTCCTTGTTTTTTTTTTTTGGGCGCAGGGAAGCGGGGTTTGCTGGCGTGGTTTGGGGCAAAGTTTTGCGATTAGTTTTTCTCCAACGGTGGAAATAAATTCTTGTGCTTGGGTACAAGGTGGGACGATG
>STHB01000004.1:14563901-14574854 GCA_018908115.1 Anopheles rivulorum
GTTCAATGTTCAACTTTCGGTTTGTGCCGATCCTTGAGCTGATCACCACAGAACCGCAGCTGGTCTGTGCTGGGTAGTTGTTTCAAACATGGTTCATGTGCTGGAAGCGGTTCAGCAACCGGTTGATGACTGACTGGGAAGCTTAAATGTGTGAGGACGAGGAACCTTTTTTTTCGGGGAGTTCAACGACTTGGTCACCGGGCCTCTTACCGCAAACAAGCGAAGGAACCATTTTGCCGATGTACCGACGTGAGGTTAAGATTAAAACATTGGCGAACGCCAAAGCGAAAGCTATTCCGACTCCAGCAAACAACGATGGTGGAATCGCAGTCGGATTCTTTTGAGCGCGACTTCTTTTCGACACCTTAATGATGATGTGTGTAGCGTCTTTAGGAATGGAGTTGAACAGTCGATGGTGCAGTGGCAAACGATTTGTATAAGGTTTAAGAGTAGAAGACGTTTTTTTTAAGGCATTTCGTCGATTATTATGTCTGCATCACTGTTTTTGTCTGGCTTGGCTTCGTGGCATTTAACCGTCTGGCAAAACCACTCCGATCCATTACGTGCCGCTGATGCGCGGTCGTGCCCAAAATGTCCTCCCAGCAGCAACCGTGATAATAATCGGTTACACGCACAATGGTTCGTGCACTACACACCAACCAGACCAACCAGGCGAATTCTGTTTCGATAATCGCTGATTTCTTCGTGTGCCTCTTTCCTCGCACACACAACCGGATCGGTGGTGTTGGTGTTTCAAGGCCATCAGACCGGAACGGAAAAGTTCATGTCCGAATAATCGTTCGATTCGCCTGAACTCCTCGTCCGCGGTGTGGCCCCGGTTAAGGTTTGTCTACCCCATCGCGAACCTAAAGGCATATCAGCGGAACAATTATACCACCTTGAACTCTCTATCGCAGGTTGTGGCTGTGTGTATCGTATCGCCGACTGGATATATGGAGTGGTTCAGTGATTTTGGCTTGTCGGTTTTGCTGTCTCTGTGCATCGATGTATTGTTCCTGTTTTTTTTTACTGTAGCAACCGAAGATGAACGCTTCAGTGTAGGTCTTCTTCGGGTTGGTAATTGGTAGCCAAGACCAAACAATACCGGATGGATGGAAACCAAATCGGTGATTCCGGTGTCGCATGCTTCGAATCCGTTTTGGGGTAGGGGACAAACACAATTACCCATTACCACTGGATGTGTCTCGGGTGGTATGTATTGTCTTTTTTCTGTCCCTCGAATCCGTCAGGTCAATGACGGGGTTACACTATTGTTCTTGGGGGCCATCTTTTGTTAAGTTCAACGGCCTAGAGATGAATGAGAAACTCACATTGTGAAGCGAAGTGTGTAAGAATTAGTTACATCTTTTTAACGCCTAAATTTAGACTAAGCGCACTACAAACGAGGCTTTCTAAGCTTTACAATCTTGATTAATTTTACTGGAAATTCTATAATTCTAGCAAACGTGTGCAATAATAGTTATAAAACACCTCCTTGTGCTTTAGCTCTTGGTGAGCTCTCCGATCCTTTGAACTCTTTATCAAGTGATCGATGAGAAATGAATTGCATACTTTTTAGGGGTCGATTGAATTTATAAAAAACGTAGCACACAACTTACCATTAGAAACATTCCCTCTTCATGCGGCAAATGGTATAATACGTTTGATTGTTTTTACAAAAAAAAAAAGGAACCCCTCTTTACAGCACAGCACCAACTAATTTAGCATTCGGGCGGCATTCGTTTTTCAATCCGCCTTACACCGATGCATCTGTTGCCAATTAATGATCGGTCGTTTATTTTACAGACGCTACAGACACAAACCCCCCGTTCTTACACCCCGTGCGTGCGACTCTGTGTGTGTGTGTGTGTGTGTTAAGTAAAAGGGTCGAAATGGGGTTTGCAATGGTAACATTCGTTTTGCATTCCCGGCGATAAGCGGAGTCGCATGCGGGTTGTTCTAGAAAAGCACTGCTCCGAGAGTCAGGGAATTGGGTATGGGTATAGTCTCCCCGATTCTTTCGCAAAAGCGGTAAAACATTTCATTACAATAGCGCAGTAGAAGGAACGTTATCTTGATTGCAGCAAAACCGATACACACCTTCGGTACGGGGAGGCGAGAAAGGGGGAGTTCGTGGTCGTAATGCTTTTTTTTCTTCTTTGGTTCGGCGAATTCCATCAGCGTAAAGATGAAGTTTCCCAGATAGAACCGCTCTTTTGATATAGAGAATTACTTGGGTTAGGGATTAGGTTCGCTTTCAATTTATTCCGTTGGCACGTTTTGGTGTGGAACGCCTGGCCCCGAATAGACTGCGCTGCAGTACATAATTTTAACCGTACCAACGACCTCTCGTTTGATGATCGAGAATGCATTCGGAAACAGATAATCAGTTGTGGTTATAAATTCACCGAAGGTCCCAAAAACGTTCTCCTGTGCGTAAAAATGGCCTAACGTATCCTTCGCAAAAGCACCGATCCACCGTACTACAGTAAAGTGTGGGCTTATTTGAATCTGTGTGTGTGTTTTTTTAAGGGTGCTTTTATTTTATTTAAGCCTCCTTTCCTTCCCCGTTGGGAGAAAGGTTTTGGTGCCCAATGGAACATAATAATCGCTTCCATTTTTCATATGGAAACGCCTAAACGCCTACAATGGTTTGCGCATGGTTTGGCCATACATAAGAGCCGACTACCCTTGTTTTTTTGTGCTAGTTTTGTGCTCCCCCCCACACACCCCCAGACAACAAACCAAACAAAAAAGAGGCACCGGCTTACCGTTTATCGATGATGAGGATTTGCAAAAAAAGGATTTCTGTCCGAACTTCCCCAAAACTTCCATCAACCCTTGGCAGCCTTCTTTTTTGTGTTTGCTTTGTTTTGTTGGGCTCTCCACCTTATTCGCCTTTCATATTAACCGGTTAGCATGATGCCAGAAGGGGATGAAAAATCGTATCCGGCCTGGTGTGGGGGCGATCGTGTGGTACCCCCCCAACGATTGTGTACCGTTTGTGTGTGTGTTTTTTTTTCTTCATTTGACCGAAACACGATCCTTCTTACGCTTTTGTGTGGCACGATGTGAATGCGTTCCCCTTTCCGGTTTGGTCTTTGCTGGTTTATGTTTTATTAAATTTTTACTTCGATCTGTGTACGTTGTTGGAATGCACGATCGTGGAAATGATGTGAAATTGGCCACAAATTAAACTACTACGTTAGTTTTGCAAACCAGTAGCCCTAATCAAGTTATGCACAATCGGGGGTTCGGGGTAAATGTAAAAAAGCTGTTCCTGACATGAATGTGTTTGTGGCCAAGTGTCCTGTGTGTAATTTGGTTCCATTTTTAAAACTCCCCCTCCGGACTGTGGCGTTTCTGTAGCGATGAAATTTGATTTCATTTGTGTAGTAAAAGAAAAAAAGCACGAAATTGGGAATAGGAAATTTGATTTCATGTCCTACGGCTTCACTGAAACCTCGAGTGTGTTCTCCCGCTGTCACTTTCTACCGTCGGCGAGTGTAGATCCTTCCGTTTTATATACTACACTACTCGTCATCATTTAGATGATAGACTCCCTACTCTCGCCAGTTCGCTGAGTTTGAAAACGCACGCCATTTGGCTGTTTGGTAACATTCGCTCGCACTCCGCTTAAAGCAGCTTTTAATGGGATTTCAACCCTTTCACCGCCAAACATCCGAACAGCCGGACCCCGGCGCATGTTGAAAAGTGGTCTGCAAAGAAGAGGACAACAAAAACATAAAGGAATAAAACAGTATCGATGTGGTAAGGCTAACATAACTTACGCTTACTTACTCCGCAACTGATCCACACATCCATCTCCGCACTGTTGTAGAATCTTCTCGTGCCTTGGTGCCATGCCACACATGGCTCGCTTATGTTCGTGTGGAAAAGTGAATTTGGTACTTGTGGAAAAGAAAGGCCAAACCACCACCCCCGTGCACGACAATGTGCCATGGGAAAGCTACCATCGGGTTGTGCTTTCGGTGCTGTCGAATGATTTAACGGTTCTGTGTTACGAGCTGGAAAAGCGAGAACGCGTTGTTCTACATGGTAGCGGCTTACTCGTACGGAGGCGACGCTTTGAAAGGTGACATGGTGCTGGAAAAAGCATCTTCTTTCTATTCCCTTTCCTTTCTTAATGGTTTTTTTTCTGCTAACCGATACTTAAAGGTGATGGAAATGGACATCACTGCACAAACGTACGGATACATGAGGTGCACCATTTGTTGTGTGTAGCCAGAGGCAGTGGTTTTGTTGGCAAGGTGTCCATCGGGTTAGAGTGGTTTTTGTGTCGCCAGCGTTCTTTCGGTCTCGGTGTTCTTGTTAGTATGGGTGAGCTTCTTCTAAATAGAATACTGGAATGGAAATCGATTAGTGCGGTGTGTAAATGGTGCGGAACAGACCCCGAAACAGACACAACTGCTTCACAACGTCGAATTGTCGCTTTTTCACATTTTGCTAGCGATCGAACATAAAAAAACACCCCACAAAGCAGTAGGCAAATGGACGAATAATTGTTCCGCTGCATGACACGTTTTGGATCCCGATGTTAGGACGAAGCTAAGGAAGCTTTCGGGAATGTTATCAGAAAAGGAAAATTCTTACCTTAACATACCTAAAACCCTTCTTTCTTTCACAAAATGCATTATAAAATTGTGTCATTGTACAGTCTCTTTTGATGATGATTTTATTAACATATGCTGATTTTATAATATCAAGCCATATACCCCGCAACGATTGATTGATTTAATTTTGCATTTGAATTCAATGTAAGCAAAAAGAGTGTAAAGTGTGCTGGAACAAACGTAAATAACGAAATGGGCAAGTAATTAGGAACGCATGTAATTCTTCAATTATAGCAAACAAGTGCCTGATTGACCAGTTCTATTCTACTCTCTTAAACGGTTAACGTAGTGTAAAAATAAAGAAAAAACTCTCCCTATCATTGTTTTAACAAACAATATCTTAACGTGTTCCACCTTTTCCTGGTTCCCATTCATCAAACATAAGCTATGTCTTTTCGGATTTCTTTATCTATGTTTCATTTCTATTATTCTGTATCCTCTTTTCATACATTTATTTTGTATCTCAAATATAATTCCTTTTCTTCACCCTTTTACTTTTGTCCGCTGTCCAACAAAATAACCTTCCTTTTACCGATTACCTCTTTGCCGTACCTTAGCTTTGGAAATGTTTGCGTAGCAATAATATTCTCTGTCGTCGGATCTGGCAGGGTTGTATACATATCTTCAAGCCTTTTGAAGCACACCCGTTTGACTGATCTGTAACCGGCACTACTTATTTAACTGTCCCTTGCCGCTGCTGCTATCAACACTCTTGGTGTTTGTTAATCATTGCCCATTAATATCCCCGAGTGTGAAAATGGGTATTTTACAACAAAGAAAAGAAAAATGCAATATTATAATCCATTATATGGCGAAGTGAATGATATTGTTCATGTTTAATTTTCAAGCGATATTGTGTCTTACTTGTTAAGCTCATCCTTCAACAACTCAACCCTTCCACTTTGCTGTCCTTTCCTTTGCTCTATTTCGTTTATCCGGCCGGTTTTTCCGTTGCACAGCAAACGCATACCGACGCCGTGGGTTCGTTTCGTACGCTGCAAGCCGGACACTCCCAGCGACTTGACTGTGCGTTGACAATGGCAGCAAAGCTGCCGGAAGTGGGAATGAAACTGTTGGTACCCACTGGAAGGAACTGTTCTTTTTTCGTCGCCGGAACGGCTGCTGCTGCTGGCTTGGGACTTTCACACGCAATGCACTTCTGCTGCTGTGGTTCGTTACGGATCATACAAACATCACACGTCCATTTGTTGGCAGTTTCGGCCATTAGTTCCTGGAACGAACGCACCTTTGGGGCGGTCTCCGGAACTCGCAATGGTTCCGTTGATGCAAATTTGACCGGTGGAAGGAACTGCTCTTTATTAGTCGCTGGAACAGCTGCTGCAGCTGCTGCTGGCATGGGACTTTCGCATGCAATGCACTTCTGCTGCTGTGGTTCGTTACGGATCATACAAACATCACACGTCCATTTGCTGGCAGATTCGGCCATCAATTCCTGGAACGAACGCATCTTTGGGGCGGCCTCCGGAGCTTGCAATGGTTCCGCCGTTGATGCTGGAAGGAACTGCTCTTTTTTCTTCGCTGGAACGGTGGCCGGTTTGGGGCTTTCGCACGCAATGCACTTCTGCTGCTGTGGTTCGTTACGGATCATACAAACATCACACGTCCATTTGCTGGCCGATTCGGCCATCAGTTCCTGGAACGAACGCAATTTCGGGGCGGCCTCCGGAACTTGTACCGGTTCCGGTGATGCAAATTTGAACAACATGGTCGCTGCTGCTGGAACCGGTTTAGTTGAGTTGCCAAGCACCAATGGTGAGGTAAATACAAACGTACGCTTTTCGCGATGTAATGTTACGGACACATTCGACGCTGCGGGAACCGAGCTGGTGGTGCTTTGAGATGAACCATTCAGCAGTTTTGGCGACGTAAATACAAACGTAGTCATCTCGCGGAATAGGGAAATGGATGTTTCTGATGCGGATAACTTTGGCACAGCAGGAACAGAATCGGTGACTTGCGATGAGCTTTTAAGTGGCATCGGGGAAGTAAATCCAAATGAACGAATTTCCTTAAAGGTGTTCGTTGGTGCCGATGTGTTCTTTGCGAAAACTCCTTGCTTCTTGTTCTCATCATTCGCCGGCAATTTGTCCCCGTTCGTGCTCTTGGCATGTTTCTGCCCCTGCTCTTTATCCGCCGGAAGTAATGGTCCTTTCATCGGTACAGTAAAATCAAACTTTGGCAGTCCTTCAAGCAAGGGTAGTTTCAAATTTGGCAGCTGAATCGGCTCCACCGTGGGTTCGTCTCGTTCCTTTATCGGGTCCGCGTGCAGGCGTGTCTTTTTCGTAACCTGCTTTCCACCGCCGGTCGATTTGGGTTCATCTTTACCTGTTGGGCTGGTCGTGTTATCGACGTGCGATGGCAGCGTATACTCCATTATGGGCACTGTCGGTGGTGGCTGTTCCGTCTCTTCCGAACGTTCCATCTTTTGCGAGCGTATTAGATTTAGCATTTGCAGTGTACGTGGGGTGCGTATGTCGTTAGTCGAAAGCGACAACTCACGTTTTGTCGACAAACTTTTCACGGAATATTCGTTCACTATTTCAAGGATGCGCCGTGAAGGGTAAGACATTGTGGATGTATGTTTTTCCGGACTTGCTTCCAGTGGTGCATCCGGGAGCGATTGCGCCGTGGCGGGCATGTGTGATTTTTTCACCAGTACGGTAACGGCCGGTCGCGATGGACCTTGAGACGCTAGCGTTCGTGCAGAAGATGCGCCACCGAACCGTGTTAATCCTTCGTAAAACGGTGAACCTCCGTACTCCGGCGGAATCCACCCATTGCTCAACGATTTTGACATTTTGGCTGCGGAAACGTTAAAGGAAGGACGTCGAGAAGAGGCGACAGAATCATTCCTGTTTTTGGTGAATTTCAGATGCGAGGAACCGAAAAGTGTCTTGTGCACAAACCCACCGCGTGACTGTTGCATTCGATTGCGATAGGCTGAGTTGCTCATCAATCCTCCGAGACGATGACTTGCGTTGAACGATGCTGAACGTGCTCTGAGCGTGTCGGATGTGGAGCGTGTGCTTGTCTCTTCCCCAGTGTCGGCAGTTTCACGCAGCCGGGGTCGTTTTCGGATCATGTCGTAAGTACGATTCACGTTATTGTCGACGTCGGAATCGACTACGTTTGGTGAATGTGGCCGCTTCCTCAGATCGAGTGATAACCGTGCTTCGGTTTCATGCTCATCGAAAATGGTTTTCGCGTTGGAATTTTGCTCCGATTGTTGTCGTGTCGGTTCCATTGCACCGGTACGCTTGCTTTGACGTGCCGGCAACAATACGGACAACATGCCCGAAAAGTTGGAACGAATTTTGCCAACAAAGGAATTATTCCCATCGCTACCACCGTCGTTCAAAGAATTATCAGAATCATTTTTGCTCTCACTGTAGTCATTCATTCCGGTTTCCGGTTTGGTTAAATCGTGCCGCTCCTGTGAGTTCGGCGTCACTGCGTCCTCTTCGTCAGAATTTTCTCTATCGCTATGTTCCGTACGGCGCACCGACGGTGAAGCTGTACCCGTACGAGGCATTTTGCTACTGTCACGCACACCAACACACGAGCGCGCATTCGCACACACCACACTGCGCTTGCTGCTGATTTCTCGCCTACTGTCGGCAGCTACTGCAACGAAATTAACACACCAACGTTGGAGGTCAAAACATGGTCCGAAACTATTCTAAAACTACACTCACGATTCACGACACAGATATTCTGTAGTTTCTAGAAGCTTTTACTCACAGAATATATTGATTATTCTTGTTTTTTCACCATCAAAGTGCGAGCACGCGATAGACTCACTGACATGGCGATCAAGTCATGCCGGGCGAGCTGATTGTTCTCTCTCTGTCGCTGTGTTTTCTTCCCGCTCACTCTGTTCTTCGGCTTGAACCGGTTGCAAAACTGAACCGGTTCTTCCTTCCTTTCAGCTGTCAGTTTTGACAACGTCATGCGGCCGTTGTTTACAAATAGCATGGAAAATTTTCAATATGGCAGTTAACGATGGCGTGTTTGGTAGAATGAGCAAAGATTTTATTCGCAAACATCTTTTTGGAGAAAATAAAGGCGCAAAAAATTTTTTATGCATTTCGTATATTGCAGATGTAGTTTTAGTTTTAGTTTTTAATTTCTTTTACGAAACTGGCATTAAATGTATTTCTTCGAATTGTTTCATATAGACTTTTTAATGTTTCAATAAATTATCATTAATTCAATAACAGAAAAAACAGATAACTATTCCGATCGCTTCATTCGTCAAGTTTTTATGCTGCAGGGAAAATATGATTTCGCAAAACGTATGGTGAAGATTCTGGTTGTGTGAATTGAATTTTAATTAGAACTCTTCTCCATCACCCAAGGCACCTACAAATAAATAGCACGAAATCTCTGCGTCAATGTTCGCTCCTTCAAAAGTGTTTGCACTCAAAAAAAAAGTTTATGAGAAAAAAGGGTTCAAAACTTCGTTCGTGCATGGAATAGGATTTTAGGAACAGAAAAGTGGAAAAGTGGCCTCGTTTGAGTGTTTTGGAAAGCGACCTGTTCACGCAGCCAGGCCTGATGGAAGGTGACAGGCATTTAACGTTTCCGTCACACTTCCCCCAATAGGACACGCCAAATTCCGGTGACATCGGCAAAACAAAACCATCAACATAAAGCAATATTTTCCGTAACATAAGAAGCGATAGCAGGCGTTAACCTGCTTTCCAAAAGGAACCGTTCATGACGAAGGAAAATGTTCGCTTTCCTTCCCGTTGTATCATGCAGAAGAAAGTGAAATTATTATGGCACACGATAGCGAAAATGGCAGGAAAAGACCAAACGCGCGCGCTTTATGAGTGCCATCGATAATTGAACTAACGCACACCAATATGCACACATACACACATCCTAGCACAGCAACGGCCACAACTCCAATGTGGAATAAGCCACATTGGCAGTCGACAAGGATAAGGACGAGGTCGAGAGACGCTTATATGATGTGATGATTGGTAATGACGATGGTGCGATGGCGCTGATGATGATCAAATCGTATTTGCGGTCATGTCGTGCACCAGTTTTTTCATCTTTTTTTTGCCTCATTCCTCCTTCCAATAATCTCCCCCCTCCCCTGGCCAAACACGCATTACAAATACATGCAGGCGGAGAGATCCCATTTCGGATTCGATTTCCCACAAGCCACAAGTTATTATATCCTCCCCTTGTAGTCAACGTTCAACATAATTTCCTTTCCATCCACACACACATACGCGCGCGCGTACACGCATTTACACCTCGGTTAGTAAAGGGGCACTGGGAAAATCGAAATTGCTTCACGTTAGATTTTTTTTTTGCTTCGCTGCTTTCATTACCCATTTCCTCCACTTTTTTATGGGTGGTTTTCCTTTTTTTACGGAGATTTACCAGCCCGTACGCAGGATGTTTGCGTTGCTCTATCTGCCTGCCACCGACAGTCAACTGATATGATATGAAAGTTGCCTCTGATCTTTCGCTTATGAGAAGCCGGCCCGGGGAGCTTTCATGCGTGTAGTAGTAGGTTGTTTTTGGGGCTCGTCGAGCTGAAATGGAAGCTAAAATTTGGGCTGAACACCAATACAGAGAGAGATGCCCAGAAGGTACATTTTCAGGTTTCGTTTTATAATTTTAACAAATTTTTATCGCAGCTGATACGTTTCACGTAGTTGAGCGTACGCAGATTGGCTCTATTCACTCTGATACAGGCTGAACCCTGATTGAGTTCAAATTGGAGCTATTTCAGGATATAAGATGAACTGGAATGTGTTGAGAACTTTCTGGAATTTACTCATGTTCAAATTGAAACTTTTCAAAGTAATTTTTAAACGGCTCATTTGAAATGTTTCAATATGTCAATCAAGGAAGCATTGAACATAATCTGTTGAGAATAGAAAACGATCCAGAATGTAATGGACTGGATTCCAAAGCCACCTCGATACATTCTAGATCATTTGAAATGCAAGAATGATCAGTTCGCTTTCGAAAACCCTGTAACGAGGGTCATATTGCTGTGTCGTGTGGCATTCGGGTACCTTATTAATTTTGCCAAACCAATTCCATAGGACGCAGACCATCATAAGATACAAGCATCAAAGGAATCATCACGCAGCTGTTACGACTCATTTGTAATCTAATTCAATGAAGCGACCAGCATTTAACAACTACCAATCATTGCGTACTCATGGGGGTCGGTAATATTAAGGTCCCCCGAAACGTACCATTGCGGAACCATTCTCTGTGGATGGTAATTACACACGATTCGGCCTTCCAATAAACGTTTAACTGC
>STHB01000004.1:14589003-14675482 GCA_018908115.1 Anopheles rivulorum
CAGGCGCACATACATTCATCCGGCCCCAACCTATACGGCAAATTAAATTATGTAGATCTCTTTCTCTCTCTCTCTCTCTCTCTCTAGCCCGGAAGACGGTGACGAATTCAATAATACTGAATGTGCCTGCGTACACACACTCATGTCCCGTGAGAAGCAGAAGCAGCATCCCCGTTGCGAGAAGTGTTGATGAATCACCCTTGGATTGTGCTCCGTAAGGGAATGATCACACAACTGTCGCTCTGATCGTGAATGATGGTGTCAGCATGCTAGCTGATGCTTATATTTGCGGGTTGTTTGTGCGCTCATTTGGAAGATTTATGCGAATCAACAAGGATTTTCAAGGTCGCTCTACTTCTACGTTCTGCATTAGAGCCTCTCTCTCTCTCTCTCTTTGGCTTAACGACCTTCCAGGTCATGCCGGCCATCAAATGGCTTACTAGACTATTAGATACCACGTAGTTGCATAGTCAGTGCTCACTACGGGGGAACGGTCCGGATGGGATTTGAACCCGGTCCGGTCGTGGTAGGGACTAGCGCCGTTTCCAAATACACCACCGAGCCGCCCCCATTAGAGCCTAGTAGTGGCGAATAACGGACTTTGGACGCTGATGCTATAAGACTTTTTCCACTTCGACAGCCACCAAAAGTGGAAACACTGCGGCATGGCACTCATCAATGGTTTCATCGATAAATCATCGTATGCTAACTCCTTCGGCCTGCACACTCTAGCAACAGGACGCTATGCCAGTTTTCCGCAGGAAAAAAGGGTGGGAAATGGAGGGTGGTGCAGGTGGAAGGAAATGGCCCACCCGAATCCCATCCCCACCACCACCATCACCGTTTGGCGCTGATGCTTCTGATTCGATTAATTTTGAATGGATTTAATGAGTATCATTCTCCCGGAACGCGATTTCATTAGGAATTAATGTGTTTTCCATTACGGCGTTGCATAAAAGACCGAAAGCTCAATGGCGCTTGCGGGGCTCTATGGCAGCAGGGTCCAAAAAACAAGGGCGAGCCACCAACGCGGGCCACGGTCTGCCTCGAAATGAGTTAGTTTCGGATTTCGGCAGCACGGTCAGGATGGTAATGTGATTCTAATGCTGTGGCGAATAGGTATTTTAATAGGTGTTCCCTCGGACACGATGTGTGTGTGTGTGTGTGTGTGTGTGTGGAGCAGATGGCAGGAATACGTGGTTTGGTGATTGCCTGTGACTTCCTGTTGAGCGTATTTTCCAAAACTCTGGATCACTGGCAATACCTGGCGCTCAGTAGTTAGTAATAGGCTCCTGTAGAGACTCGTTACTACAATTGGTATTGTATCGATAAAACTTTATGCTGCCGTTTCCGCCTCTAGGTGCGTGCGAATGGGAGTCTAAAAAAAAGGTCTAATTAATCAAGGGACTTATTTCTTTCTTTGTTTTTTTCCCCCGCTTCAACCACGCACGTACCGCGAACTGTTGGCGCGAGGCGGAAAATAGAAATAATGCTGATGATATTGCTTTTATGCACGAAACGTGCTCGCATCATAATCGATGCCAGGCAGGGGAAGTTGCGCTTGTTTGCTCTTGGACTTGTACCGTCCGCTCCTTGCGGAATGTGTACTCCTAAACTTCCTTGTCCCCAACAGGGGGCTCATTTTCCGATGCCGAATGCATCCGAATTCATTAGTATTTGATGAATTAATTGCCATCGAAAATTGAGTCACATAAAACGGTGAACGAGCGGAGGGGGGCGTGTGTTGGAATGAGGATGGGGATTCGATTTGCTTTACGGCTATTAGTGACGCACGGGCATTGCATATCAATTGATCTGATTGCCGTTGAGTTCTGGCTGGGCTGGGTTAGCGTTTGATTTTGCAACAAAAATGAGGAAAGAGCTTTGCATTGCGCTTGCAAACAATTGAATTTAGAGATCAAAGATAAGGCAGATGGCGAGTTAGTAGCCATATCTATAGTATCTCAGTAGTGACTCATGATTAGTACACCATTGAGTGTATCATGTTTAAATTTATATCAGTGCAGATAGAGCCCTTTTCGCCTAAGGACCATTGTCAGCTTCAGAACTCTTACCAGTTTTTATCTAAGTTATAGTGCAATTAATCTAGCTGATCTATACCCCATGCTTCATCTTCTCGATTGTTGTTCAAATCGTGCACCAGGAACACTCATCTTCAATGGTAGTTAAAAAACAAGAAACCAGTGGCGTTGACCAGACCAAAGCAAAAATACCTCAAGACAAACAAAACCGTACACCATCTCAGCATCGATTATATCGTTAATACCATATCAAAGGGCACCAGATAAGCGAACGAACGGAGAAGAAGGCATCTTTACTCCACCACCCTAGCAAGCTTTCGTAAAACTCATCAAACCTACCAGATTTAATCCTTCTCTCAAGAAGCGTTACGACCGATGGGCATATGCCGCGGTGATGGTGATGGTGGTGCTACTAGCAGCGTTTTATGCTCTTAATCTTCAAAGCTGCTTTTGCTGCACAAATAGTAGTCAAATTAGAGCAGCGTTACGACCGACGCTGTCTTATCGTACCGTACGAAGACACGCCTGACTGTGTCTGTTCATCTAGTAGCTAGGTAGAATAAAGATCTATCTTCCCTTTTTTTTTAAAGGTGGTGGCACCTAGTAAAAGCGGCAGGCGTTAGTGTTCTATCATTCAATCTAACTTGCAAAGCTTAAGCGCTGATGCCTCGGTATCGGAGCAAATTTTGCTTCATGTTGGGTAAGTGCAAGAGAGAGAGAGAGAGAGAGAGAGAGAAAAAAAAAATGCTACTTCCTTCCAATCCCGATCCCGACAAAATCCAACCCACTTAAAACTCAACGTGCTCGGGAACGTTCTAACGAGCTAGCATTGTTTCACGGAAAACACACAAAGATAAAGAGCGAGAGAATCCTTTTCATTATGCGACTCTGTCACATATACAACAGTCGCGTCGATTTTCCTCCATCGACCGAGCGTGGCACACTGTTTTCCCTATTGCCACGATAATTGCCACGGTCCCTTTTTGGCCAATACCATCATCATCGTCATCTTCTCAGGCTTAGTTTCCTTCAAGGTACCGGATGCACGGATAAGCAACCCGTTCTACCATCATTATCGTCATCGACTTGCGCCTCACGGTCATTCTTTAAGTTTCGGTATGCAACTTGGCACACTTGGTTCCAGTTTTGCACTACTGCGGGAGCGTCTCTGTTATTCGCTGCCGGGGATTCGTATGGAACGTGGCAGGACCTTCATTATTATCCCATCCTTACACAGTTCCTTTCGTTTTGAATTTCCTCGTGTGACTCCAAATCTCCGTGTCACGTGCACTAGTCGGCGGGATGTTTCGGTAGGAAAAGAAAACCCCATGCCAGAATGGAACAGCGTCGCGTATGGAAAATACCACCGTCCGTTTTTCGGGAGATCCCTTTTGCGTTAAGCGAAACGCTTAATCTCTTGTCCTGCTGTCCCTGTACAGTGCCCGGCGCCCCTTTTCCCATTCTTGGCTGGATTATGTATAAATATTGATGCATACCGTGCTGCTTGGCCCCTTGCGTCCCTTCTTGTTCCTTTGTTTGTTTTTTTTTGTTTGGCGTAAGGGCACGATGTACGTTTTGAAGGCGGTCGGTGTTTTAGGGGCGCATGTGCCTCACTTTTGTGCCGGTACGCACTGCGCAGCCGTGCGTCAACAGTGACGGATTTTTGAGAAGCTTTGAGGTTTGGTGTTTTTCGGATCGGAAACTCTTACAGCTATTGTTTTTAAAAGGGCTCTCGGAAAACACCCATTCCGTGCGGGGGAGTTTTCCTGATTGTTGTTGTAGTTAATGGTTTGCGAAAGATTCGCATTCAATGGTTTTATTCCGACGCTAACCCGGAGTAAGTATAAGAGTTCTAGTTTAGTACACGTACAGTCGAGTTGTTGTCACTTTTCTAGTGCTGTTGGGCAGGTGACAAGTGTGAAGTGTGTGCATATGGGCGCGTGTGTGTGCGTGTGCAAACATTCGAATGTGTGCTGAAGCAAACGAGGAAAATGTTATTTCATTAGTTTACTACCGGAATTGGCCCGAAAGGGTGGAATAAAAGGTTAAGCAGTATTTATGGTGGTACCGATGATTAATCTTCATTCGCTTTGCGGTCCAAACTCCTCCTTGTCAGTCGCAAGAAGGGACATTTTTTGTTACCCCGCTGTGTTTACTTTCGCTTCATTTTTTGTTGATAAACAATTACCCATCGATAAGGAACACCCGATGCTAGAGAGGATTGTAGCAAATGTACCGAACCCAAAAATGGTACCATTTGACACAGAAATTGTGTATGTTTGCCATCATGGGGTTGGATGGGCCTGCAAGCATGAAAGCTAAACGGCGTATAACAAACGCCAACAATTATCGATTTGAAAAACCGGCAACGGCAAAGATAAGCATAAACTTACCCCGTAAAAGTTCCCATGCCTGCTGTGTGTGTATGTGGTGGGATGTTTTTTGTTTGAAAATAAAGTAAAAACCACTCTTATTTCCACCAATTTTCTCTGCGTGCTTTTTTTAGTACCACCAACACCACCAACAAAGTAGCCGTGGGAAAAGCGAATCGAATCAGTGTTAGTTGCTTTCTTGCGGTCTTTCGTTGCTTTTTTGGGAGCGTTGTTTTTTTTCAGTTACGCTCACACCATTTCACACACTCATTTCTCTTTCTTGTGCTTTCGCTTCGTGCTCTTGCGTAATAGTGTGCGCCTTTGGGAAGGGGGTGTGGGAGAGAGTTACACACATTTCTAGGGCGACCGTGTTTAGACGCTACATTCCACGTGAAATCGAAAGTCGCGGATCGCCCGCGATGTCGCGGACAGTCAGTTTGCGTCTGTATGCGTTGCGTATGGTACGGGCGGCACGCGTGAGCGAAAAGCGGGCCGCTTCTCTCGCACATGTACGCACACATCGAAGCAATCCGGGGCGCTCCCGGTTTCGGAATGGGTTTGTTTTTTTTTGGTTTGTGCGGCACTGTAGTGGTGCGTACTAGTGAAAGCCCATCATCATCGCCGGAAGCACACCACGGGAAGGCAAGAGCGCGTTTACTTAATTCACGCCATAGCATAAGCGGGTTGTCTTTTACGGTTCGTTGTAGTACTGTCTAGACGTTAGTAGGCTAAGAGTGTCGAATATTGTAATGTTTTACTCACAAACATTTGTTTATTTTTCATTGTTGTTTTTTTGTTCCACAGCACTAGCTGCCACCATCATCTACCCGTGAAGATAACGCAACCAAGCTACGGCTGGAGATGTGACAGGGATGGCACTACAGTGTAACATTCGCCATCAAGCGTCTCTCGCGATCGTATCGTGCAGTGTGCGTATCGTCGATGTGGTAGTGCAATAGTGGTAACAATTTGTTTGCGAAGAAACAAGACCGAATGCCATAATATCCTATCGGGACCGTCAAGATAACGGTGGCGATAGTAGTGGTGGTAGTGAGAGTTATTATTGTTTACACAGCACACTACGCATCGAAGGAGTGCGAGAATGACAGCCATCTGGGATTATCAGTTTTAGCATAACGCTGTTTACCTGTGTGGCCGTGTGTTTTGTGTGCCAGCTAAATAATTTCTTATTTCCTTTAACAGAAGTCTGTGTCCTTTTCAGCAGTCACTGTGTGTTAGCAAGTGTAGAGCGAGAAAAACAAAACTATTTCCTGTGCATGTGTGCTTGTGTGTACTAGTGCTTGTCTAAGGAGGAAAAATAGTGCAACATTTTGTGTGTGGCATATTCGTCTAGTAAGCGTCGGTGCCGTTTTCTTCTTCGTCAAAGTGTATCTCGTGAACAAATAGTCAGCAATAGAAATACTATAGAAACGTCAAAAGTCAAACGCACAGCTGCGCCGATGGCGCTGCTGTAAACAAAGCATCCAGCAACGCAGTAGCCGGTTGGAATTTCATTAGCAACGCAGTCGAAAATGGTGTAGCAGGTGAAGTTTGCCAGTAAGTAGTTGCATCCGAACGGTGTGATACGTACATTCCACGAGCGTCTGTCGTTTTGCACGGATCTCGGCACGAAACATACGGCAGGCTTCAACGACAGGTGATCGAAACGGTGTTTGGGCTGCGTGTGAAGTGAGAAACAATTCGGAAGCAAACTAAAGAAGAGCAGCCAAAAACCACAACACCCCATCGTTCTCGTGAAGTAGACGTCCACCCATCCATCGCAGCTCCGTCGGACGCAATGATGAATCCGAACCATTCCGGTGCGTCACGGCGCCCGTACTCGCGCGGTGCCGTACCGCGCAACCGTTCACGGATGCCGTTTTCGCCGCACCATACGCATCATTCGAACCGGAACCATGGTGGACACAACCAGCCATGGTACAACAAGGACATGGAGAATAGCTTTAACTACGGGTAAGTTGGCTCGTTGTCCAGGTTAGCGCTTCGTTGCCATGCTTGGTTTAGTATACTTGTCAAGGGTTTTCTTTCTTACCGCACAAGTGTAGTAGGCCATCTTTCTAGCATTTATTATGCGCGCGGGTTTGCATTGCTTTGCACACAAAACCCTCTACACACCTACACCTACAAACCAATCGCAAATACACGCAGCAACACACACGTGCTCGAAACGATGTGTGTGTGTATGTGTTCACTGAAACAAATAGGAGAAAAAACATTTATTTCCTACTAGAACACTTACTGTAAGGTTAAGGTTGCTCGGTAGAGGATAATAACAATTATGGTGGCACGCCTAGAGAATGGTATCAATTTGGAACGCACCATTGCAAGATGGGAACTGTGCAGAATGGCTAATCCGCTACTCTGGTAGTTAGCAGTTTAACATATGGAGCATCGTGTTAAAAAATGCCTCTAAATTTCACGCAAGAAAACTACATTATCATGCATTGTGAGCTTTCTAAGTCCTTCACAACAACGCATATATAAATGGTATCTTTTTATATTGCAACCATGTAAACCACCTTAATATGCTTCCATCAGCCAACATGTTTAGAGCCTGATCGTATCGTAAAATATTTTTTTATTTGTGGTTAATAATATTTCAACCTTTCTTATAAACTACGCAAATAATGTTTTTTTTTTTGTATATTAATGTGTAATGTTATTGTTATTCAATTATGATTTTAAAAGGCACACCTGAAATGTTTTAGCTGTAAATTGCATGAACTTTTTTGTGTGTAATTTCTCTTGTTTGGAACCACATGTTATCAGGCAAAAAATAAAAAAAAACCCGCTCGCTGCATTAGCCATTCTATTTATTCGAGACTTGCCGATGTTGATACCATTCTCTCTAACTTGTGTTGCCTGCGGTGGTATTTGCAATCGATTCAAAGCGAAGTGCATGTTTTTTCCAACTGCAACTGCATTTGAATCTATTGCACATACTGCAAAGAATTGCATTGTTTGTGTTAGCGAAATACTAGAAGAAAATACCTGCAATGGGACTCTCCTAGGTTGGGGTAAATTTGTTTTTAATCAAAAAAAAAAAGAAAAGAACCAACTCTTCACACCTGCAACTGTCGTCCTGTCGGTTCCTCAAGTAAAAATAGTACACTCCTGTGACTTTTCACTCAAACCCAACTTGTTTGTTTTCTCAAATGATGCAAATTGTATAATGTTGTGTAACGACGTCAGTGTTGCTACCACCCTTATGATTGACATTGTTTTTGTTAATGTTATCGCTACTACTACTACTACTGCTACTATTACTACCACCACCAATTCTATTGTAATTGCGACGCATATTTATTTAATTGTTAGCTACTGTAATGGATGCTAGATATTTAAAATGATGGTTATTTAGTTAAACATTAACAATTCATTCTATGTCAATGTTCTCCTTTTTTTGGGAATTTTTTAAAAATATATTTCGTTTTTTTATGTGTCTCCATACAATGTTTGAAGAACCTTTTTTTTTCTTTTTGTTTAAAACTTTCTGGTGCGTCTCTTTGGTACTGTTTCATGTTTTCATGACTTAATTATGAGTCTAATTTTTATTTTTTTCACCAACGATTTTAAGTATTTTCAAATAATTCAAATGTTTGTTGAGTTCTTATAGTTTTGTTTTATCATCCATTACAATGTTGGATGTTTGTTGCCCCTGGTAATGCATTAAATGTAAATAAAAATGTCGAAACAACTTTGCTTAAGAATAAACTCTTTTCTTGTTAGTCAAAAACGTACATTCTTTAGTAATGATCTTGTCTCTCTGCTTGGTAATTGCGTTTCAACATAAAAAGGCTAACTACACCGTACCACAGCATCCTTCTTCAATACAGTCTACAAGCAAGCAGCACGTGCCTAATTCCCGTTCGTGAACTATTCTAGTGATTGAGCCACTTTCTTACCATTATCATCGGTTGAGATAATCTCACTGGTTTTTTTTTTTGCTTCATTTTGCATTGGAATTATCTATTACCTTGTTTACCCGTATAGAATGTGATGCGTTAATGTGTTGGGCAAGATATTAATGTTGGTGGTTTGTTACCTACCCCGAAAAAGAAACCGTGGGCATTAAACGTTTGCTTGAGTTGCATATAGATTAACATACGTTGAAACACACGCATCCAAACATTATTGTTGCCGGGGGTAGTTCTTGTTCGACAGCAGCACTAATACCTTTACACACTGAAGTATATAAGAATTAGGAATGAAACTTACGGCTAGTTGTGTTACGTTGTTGTTTTTTTTTTTACATATAGCTACCTTTCCATTACCTTTGCCAAGAACTGCAGCAAGTACTTACGTTGCTATATTTGGAAGATTTAAACAGGATTCGTTAGATATACTGTTGTGGTTGCCAAGAGTTGGGTGCCATTTGTGATACAAAATCCTTTTATCAGTTTGCACACAAAATTATCGCTAGAGCCCTTTGTTAGGTTGTAACACCAGGGGACCGTTTTTGTTTCTGGATCCCAAGATGCATACATAGTCATGTTGTTCACAATGTTTTCTTTTAAACACCTTTGTACGATGTACTGATCGGTATATGTTGTGCTCGTTTGTTTTCATACATTTTTGGTTTACTGTTTCATGTTCACATCACATTAGACTAAAACAATATCGCTTCGAAGTGAGTGCTTGTTAAGCTCCAACCGTTTTTGCTGTTCCTTACATGTTACAAGCTATGTAAACTTTATGCATACCAGTATAGACATATAAGCAAGAACATATTTTCGCATCTTATTGTTTGTAGCAAATGTTGCAAGTTAATGATTTTCATAATTTGATGATAGTTATGTTATACTTACATTCTATTCCTGTTTTACCAAGTGGTTTGCCAATATATTAAATATTTAACCCTTTGTTTAATTCAACCCGTTCCGAATCATACATTTTAAAATTAAATTATTTAAAAAACTAAATAAAATAAAATAAGACATGTTTGTATTTAACAATGTAACGTGTTTAAATAAAAATAGCAAATTTATATATTTTTTCATTTGGTTAAATTGAAGTGTTAAATTTCATACTACATATGATTGTTTGCCTTTTTGTAATAGAGGAATCATTATTGTAATCACCTTTCAAACATGGTATAAATGATAAACTACCTAAAATTATGAAAAAATTACAATAATTTAGAGAATCGTCTAAGGCTGCCTGCCCCGAAATAATGAACGGGCCGATACAATATACATAATAATTTTAAATAACAACTTGTACGTAAATATGGCAACCTAAGCAATGGATAAAAATTTCCCCCTAATGTTTGTAGCATCGAAACACTAAACCAAAAAGTGGCAGTTGCGCTCATACGCTCAACGTGACCGCATTTAGAGCATTATTTCTTTGTATTTAACGTGCATCTACCGCTGGTTACTTTCACCCACATGCTCCTGTGCAAACGAATGTCATGTATTTTATATCACAAACAGCTTTTTTGATTAATAATTTACCGCAACCCACCGTGGTTTTAAGAGTTTCCAGTTGTTGGTTTTGTTTTCTTCTACCCCGGTATAACGATTTCTTCTACATGTAGAGCAGTGCAGTGATTGTGTATTGTGTTATCGTTTGTACAAGTGCAAGAAAAACAATGCAACAACAGCAAAAAAACAAACAAACAAACAAACAAACAAAAACACATACACACCCACATGTACACACAGAAACATATTTACATAAGCTTACCGTAATTGTAATTGTAAATTTATATCATTTTAATTAATACATAATTGTTTTTAATTTTTTCTTCCGCATGCTTTTTGTCCTTTGTGGTAAATTTATTGCAAACAAACAAAAAAAATATATATATATCAAAACTGAACTGAAACTGAAACTTCAAAAAACCAAAAACTGATATGTACAACCTGCCACCATCACTACAACCCTACCACCAAAAATATTACCTTCTGCAAATATGCTGCGTACTACTACTACTACTACTACTACTACTACTACTACTACTTCTACTACTAATAAATCCTACCTTTTTGCTACTTCATCTTCAAACACCAATGCGCATCAAACATACAACGCAACCCCGAATGTAAAACCGAAACCCACCCACCCACCCACCTACCTGCCTCCACACATACACACTTCCCACACCCATGTTATCGTCGCATTTGATTTGGTTGAACTCCCTTGCCCTAATTCTGGTTTCTGTATTATTGTTTTTTCTTCTTCTATATATAAATATATATACATATATGCATATATGCTATCGATTTGCGAATACGTGTTTCTCTGTATTACCGTATGATCACTTACGCTCCTTATCAAATTGCGTACTGTAATTGCCTGGTTATGTTTCTTTGTTGAAACTGGTTGCAAACCGAAATGCTTCACTTTTGTAACTTTCTCCTGTAAAATATTACGATGATTTGATTTACTGTACTCGTTATTGCCGTGCTTTTTCCCATATTAACCCGTCCTTTTGCACCTATTACATGTTTTGGGTTTTGTTTCCTTTTTTTTTGTTTTGTTATTTTGTTACTTGAATGTCTTAATATATGCGGGTGGTGCTAAACACCAACGTGATAATTTATTTGCCAACAAACTTGGTCTCGGACAAATCAACCATCCCTAACAATACACACACGCGGGCAAATATGCGCACACGCACACCATTCCGTTTCCCGTATCCTTCCCTTTTAATTACAACCAAATAAAACACTGCAGTGACAATGGAAGTAGTCCCAAAGAATCATCCTTCACCTACACGTCCAAGTCCCCGCCGGTGCAGTTGCATTCCCCTCCTATAGCGGGCCGCCAAACGGCGGCAGCCATACTCATGCCTTACGGTGCTGCTGACGATGGTAGTATTAATAATAGATCTCAACAAATTCTTAGAGCCGGCCCGAGCCACATTGACCGGCACCGGATCAATATGGGCGGTAATAGTATGCAGGATCGCAACCGGCACACGATGAGTGCCGCCACGATCGATCGCCATTCGGTGAGTTCCAGCAAGCGCCACGTCCAAGAAGGTTGAAAAGGTCCGGTTTTTAATGATTTCTTTTTTTTCCCTGTTCGTTTCCCCTATCTGTTCCCCAGAATCATTTCGAGGGACCATCGAACTCGACGCGCGGTTCGGATCTGCACGGTGGTGACGCCCGTTCAGTGCTGTCGATGGACTCGATGCGCAACAGTCGCGATAATAATGGCGGTGCCCGGGAACGGTACAGTCCGCATTATCACTCCGGCGGTGGAAACGGTTCCGGTCCGGCAGGGAGCAATGGCAATGGTAACCAATCGTCGTCGCCACCGTACTGCCCGGTGGACGGGATCGGTGGTAACGGTGGTGGCATTAAATCGGACAGTCCGTCGCGTAAGAGACGTCGTGTTTCGTCCCGGCTACCGAGCCAATCGCCGCCCGCCGCAATCTGGGAGCATCGGCGCTCACCGCGCAACGGCGGCGGCATGATGTCGTTGATGGGAACGAGCGGCGGTAATGGCGGTGCGAACGGTGGTGGCAATGGTAGCAACGGTGGCATGGGAAACCATGCGATGAACGGCCATCACAACCTGTCGTTGCAGCAGCAGCAGCAGCAGCAACAGCAGCAACAACAACAGCAGCAACCGCAATCTTCGCAAAGCTCTCAGCAACAGCAGCAGGTACCGCCGCAGCTACTCCACCGGGACCATCCACAGCAGCAGCACCATCACCACCAATTGCACCACCATCATCATCACTCGCAGCAGCAACATCAGCAGCAGCAGCAACAGCAGCAGCAGCAACAACAACAGCAACAACAACAGTCACACCATCACTCGAACGGTGGGGGATCTCATTTGCATCCCGGGGCGGGCGGTAATCTGGCTGCTGCCATTATTTCGCAGCTCCAAACCCATGCCCACCATCCGCAGGGCAGTCCACCAATTCGGCGACCCCGCTTTCACCGGGAGCAACAGCAGCAGCAGCCACAGCAACAGCAGCAACAGCAGCCACCGCAACAGCAACGTCCCTGGGAATCGCTGACGCAGGTATTCCAGCAGGCTCCGGCGGCACAGGCACAGCATCCGGCTTCGTCACTGATGGTCGATATTAATCAGGTGCCGGTCAGCTTACCGCTCGGTCATCACCATGAGCAGCTGTGGACGTACTCGGCGGGTCCACACATTTCGATCTGCTCCGGACATCCAGCTGCGCCACATTTGCCACCGTGTCAGGTAAGGATACAGTCCGCAACATCATTTGAACAGTCCTCAACAACACGGCTTTGTCCCATAAACATTGCACTTTCGCTATGGCAATAGTAAGTGCTTCAAGCTGATATTATTGAATCGGATTTTAATTCATCGCTAGACATTGTCCCTTACTCATTAGTTGTTGAGAAATTATCATAAACTGGAGTCGTATTCTTTGTTTAGTACAATCCTGAGTTGAATCCTAATTTGATTCCAGAGGTCGGAGAGAAATCCGGAGACGGTTCCTGAGTCGATTCCGGAGTTGAACATAGAATCCGAATCTGGAGATGAATACGCAATTGAGTCCAGAGATAATTCCGGAATTGCAACTCGGTCTGAATACGGAGTTGTCACCGTTCAGTCGTTGCCTTCTGAATATTTCGGAATTGGATTCATCCGACTTGGAGTATAGCACGCTAGTTGATTAACTAGAAGATTTACTCCTATTAGGACTTGGAAAATGCTTGGTATTTTTAATCATTGCTCGACCATTCTCCGATTCATAATGTTTGAATGCGGTGTTCTGTAAACTGATTAGACCTTTGCTGTTCAATAATCCGTTCAGAAACGGATCGAATCCATATGGCATGAAGTGGATGTACAAATCTGTCGCCAGATATCCTATGATTGATGAAATCTCTTTGACCTTGCCTCATTTGGAGTTTAGGTGTCAGTTAAGTGGTCTTAAATCTGTTAGTTGCGACTGCATCTTGTTCAATTATAGAGATGTTCTTCTGCTCTATTAGGCATACATTACTCAATGTATAGAATGGTATAATTAATATCGTGGATATTGGGTTCTATCGCACACAGGTTCATGGAGTCTATCCGCAACCGTTCGCGCAAACGTGTGGTATTGGAGGACACTTCGGAAGCTATGCATCTTCTGCAGGACCGGCACTAGCCGTACCACATCCACCACCGCATCAGGCGCATTATCAACATCCACATCTGGCACAACAGGTAAGACAGTGACGAAAAGGAATTCATCATTCTGTTACTAATTACCCTTTTCCCGGCTTTTCACAGCGTACCGATGGTCTTTCGCTGGACGGTTTGGAGCATGCGGGTGCGTCACCGTTGCACCTGTCGCCGCTAACAACGCACGCGCACCATCTGCACGGTGCGTCACCGCAGATGACGCAGCTGACCGCGACGGCCCAACCGATCTACATCTCCACCGAGGTAAGTGCCGTGGGTAGTGAGGTGCCCCGTACGGGCGTCACACCCGCCGGAACACTGATCCCACTGATCGCGAACGTCCCGCAGGGTCGCAACTATGAGATACTGCACCGGACGGTTCGCCGGGCGATCACGGCACCGCGGCGCAACTTTGCCCGCTTCCACTGGCCCGGTCCACCACCTCCGCCGCCGCCACCACCACCGCCGGCTCATCACCAGCATCATCATCCGGGCCATCACCCGACGCATCACCATCGGCCACATGCAGCACCGCCACCGGCCGCACTGCAGGCCCATCCGCAACCACTCGGCCATCCACAGCCGGCCCACGTCACGCTGTCGGCCACGACGTCCGCCTATTCGGGCATTTTGCTGAACTTCCTGTAAGTGTCTAAACGGCGAGCTTTATCGATTGCTCTCGGTTCCACAAAACTGTTCCCTTTTTTTTTATTTATCTTTGCCATGTTGCGCACACGCGTACTTCAATGCTCTAACACAAACCCAGACCCGTCCGATGTCCTTTCAGAGCAATGTTCCCGTTGTCTACGTACGGTCCACCGGATCTCAACTCACCGGATTCGAACGAAACGGAAAACTACGAAGCACTGCTAAGCTTGGCCGAACGTCTTGGCGAGGCAAAACCGCGTGGTCTGGCACGGCCCGAGATTGATCAGCTGCCGAGCTACAAGTTTAATGCGGAAACTCACACCGGTAACGTACAGTGCAGGAGAAGAGGGTTTTGGTGACTGCACCTTTGTGTGACGTTGCTAATGTGTGTTTGATTGTTTCAGGTGATCAAACATCGTGCGTGGTTTGCATGTGTGATTTCGAGGCCCGGCAGATTCTGCGAGTTCTGCCATGTTCGCATGAGTTCCATGCTAAGTGTGTTGATAAGTGGCTACGGGTAAGTATATTCATCCGCTCGCGATAACACACAGTGTATAGTACGTGAATGTGCAGCATGTACAGAAGTGGTCCATTGTTAAATATCATTGTGTTCGGACCATACTTTAAGCGAAATATTCGAATAGTGCACTTATAAGTGGTATGCTCATCTTCTCTTTTGCAGTCCAATCGTACATGTCCAATTTGCCGTGGCAATGCATCGGAGTACTTCGAAAGCAGCGAGGAACAGTAATCGTTTTCCATACAAAAAAAAAAATCCCAACAAAACGTAATTGAAAGTCAATGTTCTTGGATACCAAATTTCGGTACATTGCCGGGAGTCACACGGAGATAAGCACATTCGCGGTAAATAGGCGGATTATGAAACATTTTGCAATAATCCTCCAATCAGAGTCTCAGTAAAACATTCTGCCTCATCTGAAAGATTTAAGGTGAAATTCGTTAAATCCAAAGTTTGTTTGTTCGTTATATTTTTTTTGAGTAGGGATGAAACAAAACCTAACAGCGCTCTATAATTGAAATCGTTCGTGCGCCGTCTTACGCTTTAATTGTATATGTTTCCTTTATGCAAAATCGTTCCCTCCGGCCCCAGCCGGTACCGGTAGGAAACATTGGGCAGCTCATAACTCGTAATCGTCTATTAGTTAGTTCCGAGCAAAAGAAAATGGATATTTTCATCTCATGTAGAAAAATGGTTCTTGTAACGTTTAATCAGGAAAAGGTGCATGTATCACTTTAAGAGCATAAACAAGTTAAAAATAACATTAATTCATGTTTATGCTTATCCATACTTTGAAGCACATAATAGCTTTCTGTCCATCGCAATATTAACATTTTTTTTCGTCATTAGAAAGGAGAAAAAATACTGCTGGGACGTTTTGAAATGCTTTTTTTTGCAAGGGAAACTATATAAGTGAAATATAACATATTCTATAAAAAAAAACGATGTTTATCGCAAAGATAATTTAAAAACGATAGAACACGAAATGATACTGCAAAAGCCATTTCGCAAACCACCCAAGAGCAATAATTCGAAAACAACAAACACAGCAACCAGCTCAGTCAACGTATACAAAAAAAACAATGTTTTCATAGGCCATAATATAATGTAGCGAATGGGAGCGAACTAACACTGCTAACTATGTATAGCATTACAAATATTAAAGGAAAATTATTGAACTCAAAAACAAACCAAGCCACACACAACAACAAAAAACCAAACCCACACACACACAGAAGCGCTTCAATTTTATTCCATTAATAGAGCGCTTGGTGATATAAGCGGACAATGGTAAATAATGGTAGCGAAACAAAAGCTACCCAAATTTTAATGCAACAAAAATCATTTTATTGTAATCGATTATTGAACATTAGTTTATTTTATTGCATTGTTCTATTCTCTCCTAACTGTCCTTTTAATCGGCATCCCAAAAGCCAAAGCTATATATGTTTTTAAACCACTTTTCCATATATTGATATCCGTATGTATGATAGTTTTTTTTTTTTGCTGTTCATTTACCTGACCCGTACCCTAAGTCGGGTTGGGTCGTGTTTAAATATGTGTGCCATGTGTGTGGGTGTGTAGGTGGCTCGTGTATCGGTTTATGTTTATGTCGCGTACAGCAGTATAGCCCGTACGCATCCGTTCATCGATTGATGTAGCTACATATTGCATGGTTGTGGTTTTATAATCAGCATTACACTATCGAAATACTTGATCAACGAAGTATGGAGTGGTTCCCCGGCGCTGGCCTGGCGGAACGCATCAATTAATTGTTAAAACATACGTAGGACCAATGCCATAAATAGCCACGATTCGATATAGTCAGCCGTGTATAAACTAAGCGGAAGTAAGCAAACACCTTTACTTTCATCTGAAACACTAACAAATCTCAGTGCAGACAAATTTCAACCAGAGTTACCTTACTTTTTTGCGCATCGGTAGCATTTACTATTTGCAATAATAATTAGCATGAGCCCCCCGTTCTATAATCACTACCAAATGTTACGTATCGCTTATGGGAAAACGCATTAGCAGTAAGCAACAGGTTTAGTTCTTAATGTTAGGGTTTCGGTTTCCGTTTTTGACCGTTCATGTACGGTGAGCTTCTATTATCGTTATTCCTTGCACATGTTAAGCAACGTATAGGAAACGTTTTAGGTTTATGCTTATATTGCTTCTTTTTTTAACATTCTGGGTGCACGCGTATCGCAATTTAGGAAAGAACTGACTATTGAAAATCATTCCATATGTTAAGGCTTATCATTTTGTCGATTGGGAACGATTTGCGACCATTTTCCAATCCGCGCGAATGTATTTTAACGTTAGTTTGTCTTATAGTTAATGCATTTTAAGATCCTTCTTTATGTATGTTGCACATTAGCTGCCGTCTACATTTAGGTGATACATTTTCGGTTTCTGGAAATTAGAAAATTAGGTTTCGTTATAGTTTATGTGATTGCGCTAGCTTATAATGCAGTAATGAAACACACTCAAAAGCTATGTAACAATCATTTGAAAGCAATATTCTAGTGAGTTCCGGGCAGGGTTATATATGTATGTTTTTTTTTCCTCTCTCTCTCTCTCTTTCTCTCTGTACCACGCTTTAATATGATCTCGAGTGAATGTTGCGCGTGCGTGCGTTTGTGTTATAACCGTTGACAATGATCATTAGTATCATCCCCCTTTAACTGCGTGTGGCCAATTTTGCACGGCCTACCTTTTTGACACGATTTTAATGCCATACAGCTTTATTAAGGTAGAAACGTAGTAGTTTGTTGGTCCGGTTCGTGTAGTAGTATACTTGGAGTAATATACGCTTCAAATAACGCGGTGCGTTGCAAGAAAATAGTTTTACATCGGCTATATTCCGGCTATAGTTGCGGTATTTAAGCTCAAATTCAGCGTTCATTAATTAATTTGTTCCTTTTAGTAATGCTTTGTTTATTTGTTTCTTCTGAATAATCGCTTACCTGCAACTGTTTCTGCGTGTATAAATCGGCATTACAACGCAACTTTTAATGATAGAATCCCCCTTTCCAATCAAGTGGGAAAAATTCAACATAATGCCTATGGTCTGAATCAAACACAATTTTCCCACCCTTCTTCTACGCTCGTTCGCTACGGTAGTTTTTAGTTGTTTTTACTATTGTGTTCCTAACGAATGCAAAACGAACAAAAGCGCTAAACCTATTGAATGTGATTTTGGTACAATATTAGCTTAGAGGAACGATAAATCGGACCGTTTGTATGTAAAATTGTGTGCATGTGTGGTGAGGGAAGGATACGTTGCGAGGAAAAGAAAAACTAAAAGAAAACGTACACCTTTAAAAATGTGTAATAAAATCCGTTCATAGAGTGTAAAAGACAGTTAAAATGAAGAAGAAATGAGAACGTGTAATAGCATTTCCTATGATCGACACAATAATGGTAGCAGACAATGCACGGTCTGAGGCGGAAATGTATTTGCAGGAACCTAAATATATCTAAAACCAATTATGAATAAGAAGACAAGTACATTTTAAAACGGGATCAATGGATAGATTTAAAGAGAATCACGCTTATGATGCGCGCTTGTGATGGTTTTCGTAATACGATCAGTTTCTAGCTCGGTTTTCTTTTGCCAAAACATTTTTCTAACCACTCCACTCGGTTGTTTTTAAAAATAATAACCTAACGAACAACATAACAAGCAAAACGCAAAATGGAATGAAAAACGGTTTGGTTCGCTTTAGCAAAACGGGCTGTTTAAGTCGGACTGTTTTTCGGACAATATTTCCACAACTTATTATAACTTTCGACAGCACAAACTTTCACCGCTAGTACCGCACTGTTGTTGTAAAATTTGCAATCTTGTGCGCTCACCTATCGAAACCACACCACACTTCTCTGCACGCTACGTTGTAATATCGCCGCCCGTGTACCAGAACTGCCGAATGCGTAATTTCGTGCGAATGTGGTGCGTGTGATTGCGCACATTAACGGTCGCTTATCAGGCGCGTATCGTTAGTGTGAGTGTGAACGGGTGTGTTGAGTGAACGCGACAAAGAAACCATAACTTAACAAGGAACAAAACAAACAAACAAACAAAAAAAAATGTTTAAGTAAAACAAGGTAACAGCAAAGCATTATTGTGTGCCCCTCCTACATTCTGGACTGATCTTTATATATATACATATGATGAAAACAAAAAAAAGGTACATATTAATATACATTAGTACGGTGTAAAGCAGAACGTAGAACGATGCAGTGGACGCAAGCGAACGAATATGCAAAATGGCATGCGGAAAATATGCGTAGAACCATATATCGATCCATTGTTGTGTCATTTGTTTTTCAAAACCCCTGCGCGAAAAAAAAAAAACATTCCACAGTATTGTCACTAACCCTTTGAAGCCAAATAGCGAAAAATGCATGTGAAATTTAATTACACCAAATAAAGGAACAAAACCACTGTGCAGGATGAAGGATTGCGCAAGCGCCATTCAGTAACACGCGCCATCCTTTGCAAATGGCATCTTATAAGAGCGGAAAGCAGAACAAAATAAGGAGAGAAAACAGTGTATCAAGCAAAACTTATGTGCGCAATCTTGCTGTAGTGTGCGTGTGTTTGTGTGTGCGTGTGTGTGTAGAGTGACGATTTTTAGTGGTTTCCATGTTGAGTATTGTGCGATAAAGAGTAAAAAAATATATATAAATCAAACACACACACAAACAAAACAAAAACAAAAAAATGAAGAAAGTACATCCGCCCTGTTTAGTAGTCTGTAATGGACGCCTATATTGTTGCAATAAAGGTGTGTAATCAGAATCAGAGAGAGAGAGCAGCACGCAAGCGTTGCCGCGTATCCTTTAAATCAATCGGCATCCTCGATCGCTCACAGTATCTTGTATCTTCCTTACATTTTAACGATGTTCAATATTTATTAGTGAATGAATGGCCGTCAATAAAATACACAATAAACAAGGGCGAAAGACGTGCAGAGTCAGAAGCAAAACAAAACAAAACAAAAAAAACAGGAAATTTCGGATGAATAAAACCAGTAAACAACAAAACATCACCCAAAACACGCAAACTAAGTGCACTAGGGATGTATTGTGTTAGGGTAAAGAGTAAGTGAAAAGAGAAGTACATTTATGCAAGTAAAAAAAAAACACACACACACACCACACACTCAATGAAAAATTAAAATGCATTTTCGCTGCTGCTAGATGTGATAAACTTTAATGAAAAAAAGCAAACAATATATATATATATATATATATATATATGAAACCAACAAAACAAAACAAAAAACAAAACGAACAAAACCATTAACAAATAGTTTAGAATAAATATCAAGATGTCCAAGAGAGTGTGTGTTGCTAACAAAACAATAAAACTAAATAAACCACCAATGCAAATCTCTCTTTCTGGCTAACCCTAACCGTACGCTGCTAGTGCTACCAACTGTGCATGCAAGCTGTTTATAGTTACGTTCGATATTACTAAACTATTTGCCGAACTGTCGTAGCGTGCACGCACTACTACTACTACTTGCTTGAACCGTTTCTTAGTACATCCTACTATCGACTGTTTCGCCGGTACTATACCCAACAATACATTGTACGCATTCATACACAGACAAATATACATACACCTTCGGGATGTACATTTTTTATGTATCCTTTCATCTTCTCACACGCAACTCTCCTTGTACTTGTGGTGTGCTGTTTTGCTACACTGTGGTTGTAACATTTTTCGCAACATACGCTCTTGTATCTTCCGGATGCAGCGCGTGCAACACTCACTGTTTGCGTCCGAATGTTCTTATACATGCATACGTTTTATTTGTTCACTATTAAGTATTTTTATCGACAGTGTATATGTGCGTGCGCAGAGCAATTGGAAGATGAAACTACCCAAATGTACACAATATAGTCCACTAAAGCACTAACGCATCCGCAAAAAATTAAATAAATTTACCACATTGTGCGTAAAGCTTTCGGGTGTGTGGTGCATATAACTACGTTAATTATTCAAACGACCGACAAAAGATCACTTTCGTATCGTACAACAGGGGACGTTATTCTTCAGGAACAGTCTTAGCTCACCTTTGTTGCGCTTGTTCTTGGTGATCGAGCGGCATACATACCCGATGTCGCACTGCACCCTTGTTCCTTGCAATCTAAATGTATTACCACAATCATGATCTATCAATCATGATCGTAAGATTGATCTTCCGATCAGTCAGTACTGGTGGATTGTCAACTAGGAGTTGACAAATGCAAACTCTCGGGGTAATGTAAATAGCTTCGTTTGAGCAATACTTTGATGGGCTTAGTATCTGCATTGGTCAACAGCTGCTTACCTTTTTGGAGCAATGCGCGATGAACATTGCAAATTTAAGAACGATTTGTACACAGGAAATAGATAAAACATTGAAACACACACACACACAACAAACGCATGGCAATAAGCGAATAGTGTGGGCAACTCTTGTAGTAACAGGTGTAAACAAAATACTAACGAAACAATTTAAAAACCTACACACGTTTACACGTTTTGTACGTCGTAGAGCTTACCAGCTCTCCGGGATGTTAATTTAGTATTGCTCGTACATAAAACGGCTTCTAAAATATGGTAAAAGCATATAAAAAGCAGAAAGAGAAGAGGACAGAACGAGCAACCACAATATAACAAAAAAAAAAAAACAAAAACGAAAGAACAAAAAAAAAACACTACATAAATGAAAGACACGGACGGACGAATGCATACAATTTATGCCCAATAGTAGTTAAACACTGTAATATATACATATATAAATATATATATTTTGGGTGTGCCTTTTTATACATTGTACAATTTTGAATGTGGCCACGTAATAATTGTATTTTAAATTTAAACCAAAATGAAAACGGAAAGTAACATGAAATAGAAAAAAAACTACAAACGAGAAAAAAACCACTCAAAAAAGAGTAAAAAAAAAATACCAAAAAAGAACATTAATATCAAATGTGTATGAAACTAGAGTTGTGTTGTATTGTTTTATTCTTCCGTTTGAACGTTACTGGATTGATTGTTGGGCTTGCCGTTTTTCCTCATCACAGTTTCATATTCGTACGCATTTTTGCCTATTGTCTTTACTTTCCACACGTCTTTCCTACTTTGTTCCTATCCGTATAAATATGTACACACGCATACATACACACTTTTTAAATGGTGTTATCTGTTTAGCTTGTGTTTTACATTAGTTATGTTTTTGTTCTTTTCGGTTTGTGCTTTTTGTTTATTATTTACCATTTTGCTGATTTGGTGGGTTTCAATTGTCTATCGCTTTCTTAAACATGTTTTATTTTTGCAAAAAACAAGGGTTTTTCCACAGTTCCGTTTTTTAATTAACGTAAATAAAATATATTTATATATTGCTTAGCACTGTACTACGAATGAAAAGTAATATTTTTTATTGATCAACAAAAAGTGTTTTTTATCATAACTTATCAACTTTGCACACAAATACCTACCGTGTACGTTTAGTTTTACATTTTACCGCACCTTTTTCAGTTCGTATTCATGTAAGTTGCAAAGAAAAAAAAAAAGAAAATAATATCGATGTCAAGTGTACTGCATTGCACCCGTTTCAGAAATGCTTTGATTTTTTTGTTTGTTTTGTTTTTGTTTTATTCAGAATTATTATAGATCTTAGCTGATTTTGTTAGCTTCGATAGTTCATTTAACTGAAATCTTTTTCCACTTTTGTTTTATACAAATTATACAAAAAAAAACTTGCAACTATAATAGTATCGAATTATTGGTTCTGATTTGAGAATGATTAGTGTGTGGCGTGTGTGAATTGCGCTGGTGGTAAAGCTGGTTCTGTACCGCGAATGGGAGCGAATGTTGTTTCGTTGCTTGTTTCTGCTCGGTAATTTAATATTGGACCACTCCGTGCAACTCTCTCCCCTCCTTCCCCCCACCACCATCCCACACCCCACCCATCCACCACCGAGAGTTGCGGGGGAGGGGGAGGATCACATTTGTAATGTCTCTCATCGAGAAGTGATTAACACCACAATAAAAAAAAACCCTTCATCGCCTCTTCCTAGTGTATGTTCCTTGAATGGTTCTGTCTTATGAATGAAGTCAACAGCATAGTTCGTAGGTACTTTCCATCGTTTCACTGTTTCTTTTTTTTTATTGATAATATAAATAATACACATCCACGTGTGCACCGTGGCCGCCATGGTGGTATATATATAGCTGCTGAGTGCACACAGTAACGCTGCCAAAATGCTCTACGCAGCACAAATTAGCCTTTTTCAATGCGAGAATGAACGTGTTTTTTTTTTCTGTCTGTCCTACCGTATCTATCCTACCATTTGTTTTGCATTGTATGCTACTATTTACTACTACCTACCTACACTACTGCTATATGCATATATAAATATATACTACTTAATAACAATAGGTGTTTGGAGCATTTTGTTTTATACGTACAATTATACAACTTACATACATTAGCCGTACTTGTTCGTGTAGACCAATGTTGTTTTTGTGCCAGTATCATCATTTGGGGTTTCCTGTTTTGTCCTCATCTTATCATAAGCCCCGAATTGCAACTAAGTAGTAAGCGAAAGGTACCGTGGTTTTGGTTGTTGTTTTTTATTATTTCGTTTCTCTCCTTTTTCTCTCTTTTTCTCTCTCTCTCTCTCTCTCTCTCTCTTTCTCTGTATCTCTTGCTTGTATACTGGACATAAGCGTTTACGGGTTTTGTTTTCCTTGCCACCATATTACTATAGCGCACTCGTTCATCGTTGTTTTGGTTTGAATTAAACTTGTATACCAGATTAGCTACTACCCGTCGTGCGCTTTGTGTGGATGATCGCATTAAGCACGCATCCCAGTTGTGTAGCAAGATGCATATAAAATGCATAAGATTATTGTACGTAGTCGATAAACGGTGTATAAGCAAAGAGCAAATAGTTAAGGAGAGATACTGGTTCTGCTGTAAAATCGCCTGTCCAATCCTTTCTGTGTCACCGGTGTAGCTTTTGGGTTCGTTTCCCAGTAACGCCATTTTGGTGCTACAGTGCAGTATAGGGGGTGAAAAAAAAAAACCAGCATGACTTAACTCCCCTCCCCCCCCCACCCTCCCTCCTCCCGTTGCAAGTCAAACAGCTCCCCCATAAAACACCAGGCTGTATGGTGCAGAATGTTGTATGAAAGTGTAAACTCTTTAATATAACTCACAACTGCTTTTGTGATCATGTTTGGTGCAGTAGACACAAATAGTTGAACTGGAGAGCGATACCGCAGCAACCAATCAACAACAAAATAAGATACATAAAAAAAACACAACAACAAATAATTAGAAATCCGCGTAATATCTATTATACCACAGAATGCGAACAGCGGCAGCAGTGTATCCGGCAGGGTATAGATCACGGATGCAGGATATTTTAACTAATTTCTTCCGAATTTGGTAGGAACGAAACAGAACATACACAGACGACCAACGTTGTAAGCGTTGTAGGTATCGTAAACGTAGTAAAGACAGAACTAGGAAGAGGAACATCGAAGGTAAAGCAAACTGTTTGGTAAAGTACTTGTACTAGCAAGCTAGCAAGACGAAACAAGTACATCATTTATTCGTTCACTCCCCTTGCAACACTAACCGAAATGAATTAAAAAATAAAGATGCGTATAATTGTGAGTGGGGTTTTATTTTTTTATCCTTCGACGTTTAGGACAGTGACAAAAAAAAAACACTCCGAACTTTAGCTCTTTCCGCGGGCTTAAACACAACTGTTCTATGCAACGATTCTATCCAGTACGAATGGAAAGGATTGCTACCGTTAAACACTTGTAAGCATTCCTTTACAGTGTGTGTTGACAATCGATTGCAATCGATTGCTTTCCACGATCCGATCTTCACCTTAGAAGCGATCGATTAGCTGCAGTATGTGCGCTTGCTCTTGTTCGCGCCAATCGCTATCACTGGCATCGCCCAAATTGCCCGCATACTCGCGCATAATGTTCCGTATCATTTTCATTGAACCGTTGTGCAGGTTCAGTATCTTCAGGACACGCTGCTTCACCACATCCATGCAGCTTATTTCGAGGATAACGTAATCGACTAGCTGCAGCGTAAAGAGACCGCCGGACAATCGCTTCACGTACACCATATCGTCGTTCTGCTCGTCGTCTTCGTCGATTTGCTTAAAACGAATAGAAAAAAAAACCGTTAGTAATGGGTTAGTCAATGGAAAGACAATAAGAGAGCCTAACCATTTCCTGATCAATTTCCCGATCCATCGTTTCCACCTTTTCCAGATACTTCCGGTGAAGCTCCATCAGTCGTTCCACCTTTTCGAACTCATTCTCGGTGAATTTGGACAGCAATCGCTGCCGCTGGGAACCCTTGCAGTTGCGCAACATGCTCGCAATGATCGACACAATATGCTCCTCGTGTTCGTCCGTGCTGAGCAGCCGTTTTTTGCTGCGTTTCGGTGTTTTCATGAACAGTGGAAAGATGGTACGCAAACCGAGGATGTCGACGAACTTGTTGCAATTGTCACGCCCGTCCGGTCCGGCCATTGCGTGATCGAGCACCTTCAGCGAACCGTTGCGCGAGAGTTTCTTTTCGCGCAGCATCAAATTCATGAGCTGTAGCCCTTCGCCTTTGAGGAACTTTTCACGGTTCTCTTTCGCCATCAGTGCCGAGCACAGGCTGTTGAACAGATTCTCCATGAACTCCTGTTCCTCGGCCGAGCTCGGATCGTGCCGTTTGTAGGCAGCCAACTGTTGCAGCAGCACATCGATACCGTCCACATTGCCCAGCGTGATGCGGTTTTCGTTCGTGTCCTGCAGCAATATTGACAGAATTTCGCTACAGTACAGCTTGTTCGCGTCGAACGGGATTTTCGCTCGCAAACGTTTCATGATCCACTGCAGCAAACCTTGCTCGGCCACCTCCTTTGCGATGTCGGACTTTACCTCGATTAGGTTTTCAAAGATGGCCAGCGTATTGTGGACACCGTCCGCTTCCTCCTTAACCGACTCATCCAAGCGCTCCAGGTTCTGTACCAGCAGTCCCGCGGCCTGCTGATTGCGCAGCGCTTCAATCAGCGTTTCTGTTCCGTCCAGACTTTCGTGCAGAATGTCCACATCGGTTAGTTCCTGCAGTAGGTTTACCACTGCCACGCTTATGTCCGAATTCTGGTGAGACAGCAGATCTAGCAAACTGGCCACACCGTTCAGTTCGACTAGAAGGGGATACAGATCGGGCACCGTGGCCACCGCGTGTAGCTCCTGTACGGCGTCGTTCAGTTCGATCTCACTTTCCATAAATTTTTCCGCATTGTCTGGGAATTTGATACGCATTTCTTGATTCTTCAGGACACGCTTCTCGAACAGTAGTAACATCTTTTTCAGTCCACTCTCATCCAGCACCTCACCGTCCGGTTCTTCCGTTTCGACAAACTTCAGAATGTTTAACCGCTCCTCTTCGGTAATTTGCGGCTCCTTAGCAGGCAGCACTGGCTGATCACGAGCACTTGCGTTCTGTTCGGATCGATGCACTTTTTTCGGCGGTTGGCTGCGCGTCGGTTCCTGTTCCGGAGAGTGTTCATCGTCGTCGTCATTTTGGTGGTCCCGTTCAAAATCAGATGGACGCTTTGGAGTTTGCTCGGGCTGAAATTGGTGCATCCGACGTAGAGATTGTTATGGAAATGAGGTATGATGAAATGAATTTCATATTTTTACTTACCTTAAATGATAACAACTCTCCTACATCCATTATTAGCAAAACTATCTACGGAATGATACGGAGTTATAAATTTGGTTGTTTCTCCGGTCAATGTTTCTGCGGTGCGGATCGATGTAAACAAAGCTGTACGAATAGCGCGCCGTGCGTTTACAAGGTACAGTCGAGTATCATACGACAATTTGAGTCTTTCAAGTCGGATTCAAACTGATTTTGTGGTATTGTTACTTCTTAGACACGAATTCTGTGTTCAAATTAGAACAACAAGGCCACAATAAATTACATTCATTGCTAAGAAGTACATTGAATGCTTTTAAATGCAATCCGCTATTGTCTAACGATTAAAAAGTAATAAAGCTAGCAGATACGTTGTCGGAGAACTGTCGGAAAGTGTAATTTTGACACCAAACGACAAAATTACCCCAACCGGTTGGGATTTAAATTAGCCGTTGGTCACTTTGAAGGTTAAATTGTAGTAGTAGTTTAAATATCCCGTGTTTGTTACAGAATACCTTTGCTTGTTCAAGCAATTATTTTAAGAATTCAATATAGTCATGCAGAAATGAAATGCTTTCGATTCACCGAGAATGAAAAATAAACAGCTAAGCAATGTTTAAAATTGTGTACTTTTTATTTCCTATACACAACATTTACATTTAACAAAGCATTATATATCTCATATATTTTCCTCATTTTGTTGCTTTTATTATCCTTATTCTCATGTGTTTTTGTTTTTCCTTTTTTTGTTTTTGTTTTGTGTAATTTTTTTTTTCCAGATCACCTCCTCCACCCCCTGTCGTTGTATGCAAGGGCAATTTGTGTTGTTGCTGTCGTTCCAATTTCTTTCCATTAGTAATATTCTTAGAAGGATTCAATTAATGAATTAATAAATTTAAATATATGCTATAGTGACGTTCATCTTGCGCCTTGCGGGTCACCATTTTCCAGTGCCCTTGCACGACGGCTGCATTCTGCTAAGGATAAATCTCATGAGCGAGTTGAGTTTTTATTGTTTTTTTTTTTTAGCATTACTTTCATTTCTCCGCGCGTACCCCTTTCACGCATGATTAGAGCTAACTTGATACATCTGTTAATGCTGCTGCTGTTTGCTGATTGCACACCTTTTTCTTTTATAATTGGCCAATTACTACTTGCTCTAGTACTGATTATTTTAACTACCCATCGAACAGATGCTGCCCCGCTTACTTCCTCCGGTGACTGATTCGCTTGCTCCATTTTTGTTGCTGTTGTTAGGTGTAGGCAATATGAGTAAGAAAAAAAAAAACGGAAATCTGTACCAACTGTAACCCCCATTGGTGTGGCACGTGGTGAGACGAATGTGTTACAATTTTGTTACAAGAAGCAACCTATTTTACAGTCTCAACTCAACTCAATGTAAATGTTGATCAAATTGGGATCAAAACTTTATTTAGATGGTTTGCTTACTTGGGTTTACTGTTATTCTGTTCTGTTTCTCACTGTAGTATTTAAAGCGATCCTATTTTATGAAACATGTATGTTGAATTCGTTGCAGGATTACTCGTTACTCGTTTACATCGTTTACACGTTATTGGAGCAAATCAAAAGGTAAAAGACTGTAGTAGTGGTAGTAGTACATTGTTGAGTTATATAAATGAATGCAACACGTGTGGAGTAACTGGTAGTGGTAATTTGCCTTCTATTCTGGTAATAGGTGCTTTACATTGTGCCGGCTCGGCTCCGCGCACCGATCACGGTTGCCGGCGTGCTGCCTTTGTCACGCATTGTGTCACTATTTGATTTGGAAAAATCGTAGCCCGTACTATTCTCTTGTGTTGCATTGTGCACATCATAGCCCTTGCTGGAAGGCCAGATACCATAGCGCAGCCTTTGCTCCGTGGAATGCAATATTTAGTTAGTTTGGTTGTTTGTTTGTTTGACTTTGTTTCTTGTTTGTCTTTTTTTTTTTCACCATTGAACATCGCCCAATCCATCACCCGCTTACTACCGCTCTAATGTATCGCTAATTGAAGCTTAAACGTTAAGGACCTAAACATTAGTCAGCTAAAACGGCCCCCGATACAAATATAGGCTGCGTTGGTAAGAGATTACTAGTAGATTAGCTCTTTATCTGCGCGGGTGTGTCTAGTGTATGATTAATTGCTACTGCACTGATCTGATCTGGGGGTTACTACTACGAAGAGTTGTGATTGTTTCGTATCATAACACGAAGGAACGGTTCTTCCCGCTGGCCGAATCTTCTCCGCTTTTTTGTTTTGTTTTAATATTATTACTTTGCTGAACATCGCACAGCACCGTCACCGGGGATGGTTCTCTTATCGTATGTCAATTAGGCCTACTACTTAGTTACGAGGTTTACTCTGCATCTAACTTCAAACACAACTACGTACATTAGCGCTTGATTGGGGTTGGGGTTTCGTTTGGAAGAGTAACGTGAAAGCAATAAGTGTGCACCTGTCTGGGTGTTTGGTGTAGGGTGGTAGAGTCATATACCTAAGGAGCAAATGGAAAGAAACAACATAATGATCGGCCTTTTCAAACACCGTTGCAAGCTAAATTAGCAACGTGATGTAATAGAGTAATGGTTAGAAATAAGCTACAGCTTCTTATGGTGCAGTACCTTGAAGCAGACCTCGGGCAGCTACAGGTAACTGACGTACCAGATTTACGTCTAATCAAGATTCTCCTTTCTATTCGTTGAGCTTAACCAATAAAATGTAAGCTGTTTTTAGTGTGCGAAATTCAATATGTATATGTATAGATAATACTACTATTTACTAATGCAAATTTGAACATACTGGCTGAATCTTCCAACCACACACCGTGTACCTAGGTGCGACGCTGTCCTTTTTGATATCTTCGATTCCTAATGATTGATGATTGATAAAACCTATTGTAACCTCCGTTGGTCATTCATATGCATATATGAGCACGAGCACGTTCAACTCGCTAACCTCGAACTGTGACAACTTTATGGCGTTCAGCATCCCCGTTCCTAACGTAAGTCCCTAGACTGCGCTAGACCACTCAAACCGATTGACCGATTTTTGCTTGCTCTATTTATTAACGTACGAACTAGCAGACGAAACAATGCGCCGAATAAATAGTATGCTGAATGTACCATTTCTATTACTAACGGACGAACAAAATTGTTTGTGTTTTGTTCATTATCAAGCTAGGGCAGAAGGTTAATGTGGATTTCCTTCTTTGCTGAATTGGCTCAATGGTGCTTTACTAGTGTTGTCAGCTATATGATTGCCCCCTTTACTCATCCATCCGAGCGTTGCTTCCGTTTACATTCCTTACGGCTATACCATTTATAGTAGTTGCTACTTTTGCGTGCTGTTTTGAGTTGCTGCTGATGGCTAAATTTTCCTCTCACCATCCATATCTTGACACATTGGCGACCAATGTGGGTTTCATAATAAAAAATATACATTTCATAAAACGGTCATAAACTCTAAGCTTAAATGATATGTATTATGAACATTACATTTTTTTTACCTTTCATCTACTGATTTTCCTCTTGCGAATACTTCTCGTACAGGTTTTTTTTTTGCATAGCGGAACCAGCTGCGTGGTGGTTGGGGTTGTGTTGTTTTTTCCTTCCATCGATTTTGGGCGATATATTTTTGCCAGTATTTTCTGTAGCAGGAATGGTTCTTCACATAACAGGCAGATTCGAAAAAAGAGAAAAATAAAAGCAGCACTTTTTTACGAACGAAGAAACATTTTACGAGTAGATCCTGTGCAGGATACAAATGACAGATCACATCATCTAGTGTTGTTAGTAAACAAACGTTTGACACATGACGTTTCTCAAAATGGTACGCAGCGTACGCGTTGCAATTGTAGCTGTTCGTACGGTTTCTCGGGTATTTTTGCGTAGATTCGCTTGCAAGTGTGTTAAATGTAGTTAAAAAAGTGCATAAAAAGAAAAATGAACATAACAATTGTGCTTGCATACCAGTACGTGTGTTATTATTGCTAGAAAGTGGTAGCAATCCACGGTCAAGTATCGATGGTCCAAAGAGGATACAAACATCCAATTGTTTGATGTGTGGGTAAGTGGGTTTTCTTTTGTTATTCTGTGAATTGTATTAAATAATCAAATATTCATTTGTGATTTCTGATCTTTTAGGTCAAAACTCATCAATCACTTCAAAAGGTATGTACCGATAGAAGAAGTTTAAAATGCATCATTTCATTTCGATCAGCAGTGCCAAAGGCTACGATGAAGTTAAAAATTAAGCGGTAGGAATGTTGGTCATCCAACCAACCAAACATCCAACGATTTATCTGCATTCTGTACCATTATTCGAACCGCATTAGATCTCACTTATACTGTCCGGAACCCACTGGCAAGAAGGATTTTGTGGATGTTCTTTATATTGTTGGTTTTGTTCCGTTTTGTTTTTTCTAATTCCAACCCACATGCTAGCGTACTTGTGTACGGTTGCTATATGTATGCTGGGTGCAGTTTCCACACTTGCTTGCATTAGTATTGTGTGCTGCATGTCCATCAGCAGGTGTGCACTATTTGCCCATTTAACATACTTGTCTATTAATGTTTATTTTTATAATACTTTTTTTCTCATTTGAAAATTGGTCCATTTTCAACGTGAATCATTGGCCAGGGAGGATGTGACCCATCGTGCATCGGAAACGAGTGTTTGTGAAAAATTCGCGAAACTCATTAGCTTGTCGAAATATGAATCTCTTTGGTTATGGTAACGAAATCATTGTTTGCCATTACACTACACTAACAAATTGCAAACAACACGTTCCAGCCATTCAGTGTGTTAAACTAGGAGGGCTAGTTTTGTGGTTATAGTTAATGCGGCTACAATTGATTTTACACAAAGTACAGCACAAAATAGCCTTTGAAATAAGCAAACCGTGTGAGCGCATGGAACTTATTACACACACGAACACATCACGCGGGGAAGGCAAATGAAGTGGCTTAATCTGGGGGGTGGCCCTTGTTCACTTGGGTTGCGACTACGGTTATTTACGCGAGAAGGACACAGATACCTATGCGATGCATCGACGCACGGCTTGAACTAGAGAGATGATCACGATCACGATGAGCATTGAGTGCGAAAGGAGTAGTCACCAATTACCGGCGGCTCTGTGGCCACTGTTTGTTGTTATGCTATGGCCCACTCAATATGTTCATGATGTGCACGACGGAAAGGTGTACGTGTGTATGTGTATTTGTGTACAGGTGCAATATGCGTACGTGCAATGGTATTTACTTCTTGTTTAAATACCATTCTTACTTTGTCGACCGTTGTACGTCTAGTTGTGTTGAAACAACTGTTTCTAACAGTTACCTTCAAGGAAATCATCACAATAATGCGCGTTAAGAGCGTTTGTTTCTTTTTTTTTGTTTGTTTGTTTTGTTTAGTTTGTTGTTTTGTTTGTTTGTTCTGTTACTTTCTATAATAATTGTTGCTCGTGGCGTTAGCTGCTGCTACTGGGTTTGCCTTCCGATCTCACACAGCGTCACTTTTAACGACATTTTGCCCAACCATGGTATGCTTACATGTGTGTATATATATATACTACTATACGTAGGTATATATTTATATAAGACTACTATAATTGAACAGCGATAACGGTGCCGTTGTTATTGTTTTTCACATCAAGTGGCGTGCTATACAGGCCAACACGCAATGGGAAAATGCGACACCGCTAGCAGTGGCTGAAGGAGGATGCGTCTTATGGTGTTGCCGATGTTGCCTCTACCTTGCCACCGTTGCCACGTCTACTGCCTGGCACATCTTATCCATTATACACCGACAGCGACAGAAAATGTGGTGCAATATTGGCAAAGAAAATCGTACATCTAAATGTCGCAACGTCGCCGAACGAAAAAGCACACACGCACATTTGAATTAGTTTGATTAGCTTGGCGCTCGTCAACGCGTGCGTTGCCTAGTTGATAAATCCGCTTTCTATTCTCGCTTCCTTACCTGCCCTTCATTTTTTACTATTTCCACTATACTCTTAACACCATCGCAGGGAGTCCCGTCCTGTTCGCCGTTCGCTATCGGTTTTTGCACTTGCACGTGGTGTTACATGGTGATTGATTATCGTGTTTTTGTGTGTTTCCTTTCTTTGCTTGTTTCCGTTTGGCCTATACGCAGTGGTGCTTATAGTTGGCTTTATGAAATTGTTTTGTTTTCTTCAATGTTTGCAATAATAACGCAACCCAGCATCGGAATTTTGAATTTCCTCCGAGTTAGGTGTAAAATGAGGTTAGTGTTGGAGTCGTTTCGTAATTGTTTATGCTATATTTTTGCCGTCTCATTTCGATAGCTGTGTTATCGTTCTCTTACTGTTTTGCGCGTTTGTTTTTTTTATTATTATTTGTTTTATTTCTGTTTCGGATTACGAACGGGAAATGTCCTTCTCAGCTTTGTACGATTTTAAAACTTAACCACACACTGGAATGATTTTAGCTTTACTCTTTGCTGACATGCCTTTATGAACTCTTTACGCCTCTACGTTCTCTGCCCGTGTGCGTGTCTACGTCTCTAGCGCGCGCACCTTAAAACTATTCGATTTTTATCATTAGATTGCAACAGCATTACAAGATATGATATGTTTTCGGTTTTTTTTTGTTGTGTGTGTGTTAAGTTTAATTATTTTATGTCTTAAACCGCACTCTTTCTCGCACTCTCGCTCTTTTCTCTCGGTCTATCTGCCCTTTCTTACTTTGTTTACTGCATCGCTAGGTATTGGTATCTAATTAACTTTTCTTTAAACTTTATTTTATATCTCTACTTTCCCATTAATCTGTGGCTTTCTGTTTTTCTGTTTTGTCTATTTGTTTTGCAGCATCATTTTAGCTCATACTTTTTCCCCACCTTGGGTTTAGAACGCTTCCATGACTTTTGCCACTTTGGGTACGACTGCAACCGGTTCCTTGCTTGCTGGTGGCAAAGAATTTGATTTCTCTATCTGCTTACTGCAATGTCTGGCTAAAAGGAAACACTTAACTCTGTTTTTTTTTTTACCAAAACCCAGACATCCGAACGGTTTATACGAGCATAGTGTTACAAATTATACCGCTCCGTCCGTTTGCCATATGTGCATATAGAACGTAGAAAGTAGAAACGGTACGCGCAGCAAGTTTTTGCATTGTCTCCTCTCGCAATAGTAATCTAATTTGTCTTTCTTCCTTTTGAAAAATGTGTTTTGTTTTCCATTTTGTTTTGTTTTGTTTTTTTTTTTAATTATACCGTCACTGTGTTTTGCGCATCGCTAGTACTAAAGGTTTATAGTTTCATCAGTTTACATCTAATTGATTGTTGATAGTATTTGTGGGTTTTCATTGCAGGTATTACGCCTAGGTGTATTAAGTTTGTGTGGTTTTTTTTTGATTTTTGTCTTTCAACGTCAACTTCTTGCTTCTTCTTTTGTTTTGGTTTTGCTTTTTTGTTCTTCCATTTCCTCCAATAGGCTTGAGATAATCCAAGGCTTTGTAAATTTGTTTTTGCTTTGTTTTTATTTGGTTGGAAAATTTTGGTTTTTGCGCCTTACACCTAAACGGTCTGCACGGTTTTAGAATGCTTTGCAAGTAGTACATTTCGTTGCGCTTTGCCCGTAGCAAAAATAATACCCTTTCCCCTTTGTTTAACGTAGCGAACTATTTACCAACATTAAATAGTATTTGGTTGGTTTGGGTTTGGTTTGGTCTAAGGAAAGAAGTTTGAAGTATGTGAAGAAGGATGGTCTCAAGGTGCACCGCTCGTGTCGACCGACACGTGGGAATTTTGTCTGTCCCTTGCCACCTGGTAACGACCGTGTCCGGACCTGATAACGAGTTACTAAGCGTTACGGAACAAATTCATACTCTTGTAGTGTAAGCAACGGACAAAAGGAATGTGTAAGAATATGAGGAAATAGTAGTTTTTTTTTTGGTTGGTTTGCGTATATATGTGTATATATGTATCTATATATAGTTAAGTTTAACATTGGTTTGTTTATTGTTCCGGTGTTAGTTCATGGTGTTAGTGTGCCGCCGTACCAATTTCTGGCCCGGTCAGTAGATCCTGCTACAAACGGCGCTGCTGTATCGGTGTGAGTGTGCATCCTGTGTAAAGATATAAAGAAGTATTACTGTGGTTGGCGTGTAGTAGGGCTTTACCGCTTGCAAAATTCGCCTCTTCAAATGGGGGTTTGGGTTTGCACCGGTATCCGTCCGTCCGTTCGTGCGCGAATACAAGCGATCCACCATTGAACCGGTTTTATTTTTCTCCCGTTTTGCTGCTTTGTTGTTTGCTTTAATTGCCATAAGAAAGTTGTGATTTAGTTCGGTTTGCTTTTCTACTCTGGTTTCATCCTTCTTTTTTTTTTTTGTTTTGTTTTCTGGTTTGTTTGTTTGCTGTTCCGATCATTGGGTCTTTTTTTGTGGCACTACTTTTGTCCACTTTTTCCTCTCTTCACTACGCGTCTTTTTTTGTTTTTGTTTTTGGTTTGTCTATTTCTTTCCTCTTACTTATTCATTTTCTTTTATGTATTTCTACTTTCATCCTCGCTCCGGCGCGCTAAAGGGCAAATGGTATTAGGAAAAATTTGTTCCTCACTATCTTAAAGCTTAAACGAACTAGGCCATGGAGGGGGGAGTAGTAATTATTGTATGAATCTGACGGTAACTGTAAGCAGTGACACTAGCAGCACAATCAGATCAGGTCGGTAAAAAAATGCGCTGCTTTCGCACGGTGCACTTGGTAGTGGTTCGCCTCCAATGTTAGCTGCGAAAAAACACGAACGGGGATCGATTTAGAATCGTTTATTGTTTCGCAACATGTTACATCTTACGTGACGGTAGATACTAACAGGTAGCTGCAACTAGCTGGGGAAGATACTTCTTCCAGAAGGCACACTGCCTCAACCGGGGACCCCGACCAACGAAGGACGTGTTGAGGCCCAGCTCCAGATAGTGCCGTCCGTGGGCCGTATGCTTCGGCCAGTCGGGAAATTCGCTACTCACTGTGTTGGGGTTTGGATTGCTGGAAAGTAAATTGGAAGTTAGTACGCCTCTGTGTTCTATGTCTCTATCCATCCCACACAAAGCGATGGGACTTACCCCGTCTTGGCAAAGTTTGACCAGTATCGCATAATCTTGCGGCTAAAGTCTTTCTCGTCCTCGGTGTAGCCGAGGGTGGGATTGAGCGGTTCCCCGAACACGTAGTTAATCTCGTCACCGTGCATAACGCCCGTCCAGCGCGGCCATGGGTTGCCTTTGCTTCGGTGCGTGTACAGGTACATGTATACGTTGTTGCCCTCCTCGGCGTAACGCTGCGCGAACTCGTTCACGTTGCAGGTGAAGTGATAGTCGCCCACCATCTTGTCCAGCGCGTCACGGTTGCTGTTCGGATTGTCCGGTTCGGTCCAGTCGGTATACTCGAACACGATCGCCTGCCGGGCCGCGCCAGTCACGTACGGGTTGAGTTCGCGCACCGCCTGGAGGAACTCTTCCCGCGACACGGTTACACCTTCCTCCTTGCGCAGTAGCTCCGTCAGGTAGTAGATGATGAAGTAGTAACCTTCCTCCGTGTTGCTGCCGGTAAGAATTTCCGTCTTTTTGAAGCGCCCGCTAGCTAGCGAACGCTGGGGCGTTTCGTCCAGGAACGCTCCGTCGACGACCGGCACGAATGGGAACTCGCATATACCGAGCGTGCCCCACTCGTTGTTGACCAGCACGTGCGGATCCTTGCCACGCAGACATTCGACCGCATCGCTCAGTTTGCTTGGTTCGTGCGGGCATGAGACCGCTTCCGCAAGTCGTAGCGCTCTGTGAATGTAGAAAGACGTCGTTAATACTGTTGGACGGAAGCATACAACATACGATCTACTAGGTTAGTGGTCAGCAAATTTCTTGTCCCAACAAATATTAAGCTAAAAATACTTTAAACCAAACACTGAGGAGTTTGTGAACTCTTGGTTGCTCTGTACCTAAGGTTTACAAACTAATTTTTGCACAGAAGATGTTTCAGTTCCTTTGTTATGCTATCCACAGTATAGCTAAAATCTGAAGTTGTCGAGATTAAAGGGATTGTTTCCTTATTTCTCATTGTTCTGAAGGAATTCTTGACTATTGAAACTATTGTGACGTGATCTTCCAAGAAAAAGAAACGAAATTTGATACCCATGACTTACCTGAGCGTAGCTTCTTCACGTGATACAAGTGCCCACGGTGCCGTCGGCGAACCGCTCTGCAGTATGGCACGCTGGAACAAATCCCGCGAAAGCGCGGACAGCAGATGAAGCGATACGGAAACCGCACCGGCACTCTCGCCGAACAGCGTTACTCGCGACGGATCACCACCGAATCGGTGAATGTTATCCCGTACCCAGCTAGTTGTTTTGTTGGAGCGAAAGAGCAGATGGTTAGGTACATCGTTTACCAATTTTATGCATTCCAAGTAAATCCTACCGTAGTGCTAGGTTCTGATCGAATAGTCCCGCATTGCCCGGTGCTTCCGGTGTGCCGAGGAACAGGAAACCCAAGCTGGCAACGCGGTACTGGAGCGATACGACGATCACGTTTTCCTCCGATGCGAGCGCACGGTGATCGTACACGTCGAGCGTTGCCGTGCCGGAGTAGAACCCACCGCCAAAGATCCACAGCATAACGGCGGCATTCTTCGGTCGGGGCCGTGGTGCCACCACGTTAATGTACAGACAGTCCTCCGAAAGTGGTGTGTTTGGGTTCCACATGGTCGCACCCGGGAAGTCACCGAACACGGTGTCCACGATCTGTACGCAGCTGTTAGGTGGTGTGGTCGCGTTTAGCACACCGGTCCACTTCTCGGCTGGGCGGGGATGACGGAATCGTAGTGGCCCGACCGGTGGCTGTGCGTAGGGAATGCCAAGCCACACGTCGACCTTTTTGCCGCTGGGTGCCTCCACCGTGATGCCGCGGATGCGACCCTTGTCGGTGTTAATTACCAGCGGATCATTATCGTTAGCGTCTAGCGAGGAGATTTGGAAATGCCAGTTTTAAAACTCTGAAATTCTTGTATATGGCCGTGTACTTACCCGAGTTTGATTCACGCCTCGTCAGACCGCGCCGTCGCGGTGTTGCGCCACTGTGGACATGCTCGCGCTCGAGCGTGCCCAACTCGGGATCTATAATTCGTACGGACTCACCGTGACCTATATATGGTGTAAAAAATGCATCTGAAAAATTGGAACCACAAAAACAACACACAAACATTGTCAAAAGAAAACCAACAACAACAACAACCAAGGAAATTCAATCTATCGCAACAATGCGCATTCATATTGGCAGGGGCGGTGGTGGTGGTGGTGGTGGTGGTGGTGGCGGTGGCGGCGGCGGTGGTGGTCGCGGCGCAACAATGGTCATTGATGGTGGTAGTGATGGTTTTGATGACGTCGATGGTGTCGGAAGCTGGTGGTTAGGATAGGTAGTTGTTGGTAGTATTTGATGGACGGAGTTATGGCACGTCCTTTCAATCGATTTCTGTCATATCGAACTGTCAATTCTGACAGATGCGCTTTAGTGTCATTGATAGTAGATTTACTAAACTTCCATTACTGATTCTCTAATTCCCATTCACGCAATGTCACATGTCAAATGTTATTTTTAAGTTAAATGTTTTAAACACAAACATATTTGTCGCATAAAAGACATATGTACGTCTTCAGATGAAGTCTTAAGCGTCCATTGCGTGGAAATTATTTGCCGCCTAAAGGACATACACACACACACAGCCACGCACACACCGCACGCTCACGTTCTGGTACTGGATGAAGAACATTCGTAGCGGAATCAAAACGTGACGTGGGATAAAAATTCGAAGAAGACGTAAAAAAGAGACGTGAAAAATCGCTCCGGAACTTGAACATGGTGGCACATTTGCTAGATCAAGAAAGTACAAAGAAAAATGCTCTAACGTGTTGCAGTGGATTGCACATTCAAAGCTATCGTGCCGGTGCTACTGCAGGTGCGCATTAGTGCNACGCAGCTGTTAGGTGGTGTGGTCGCGTTTAGCACACCGGTCCACTTCTCGGCTGGGCGGGGATGACGGAATCGTAGTGGCCCGACCGGTGGCTGTGCGTAGGGAATGCCAAGCCACACGTCGACCTTTTTGCCGCTGGGTGCCTCCACCGTGATGCCGCGGATGCGACCCTTGTCGGTGTTAATTACCAGCGGATCATTATCGTTAGCGTCTAGCGAGGAGATTTGGAAATGCCAGTTTTAAAACTCTGAAATTCTTGTATATGGCCGTGTACTTACCCGAGTTTGATTCACGCCTCGTCAGACCGCGCCGTCGCGGTGTTGCGCCACTGTGGACATGCTCGCGCTCGAGCGTGCCCAACTCGGGATCTATAATTCGTACGGACTCACCGTGACCTATATATGGTGTAAAAAATGCATCTGAAAAATTGGAACCACAAAAACAACACACAAACATTGTCAAAAGAAAACCAACAACAACAACAACCAAGGAAATTCAATCTATCGCAACAATGCGCATTCATATTGGCAGGGGCGGTGGTGGTGGTGGTGGTGGTGGTGGTGGCGGTGGCGGCGGCGGTGGTGGTCGCGGCGCAACAATGGTCATTGATGGTGGTAGTGATGGTTTTGATGACGTCGATGGTGTCGGAAGCTGGTGGTTGGGATAGGTAGTTGTTGGTAGTATTTGATGGACGGAGTTATGGCACGTCCTTTCAACCGATTTCTGTCATATCGAACTGTCAATTCTGACAGATGCGCTTTAGTGCCATTGATAGTAGATTTACTAAACTTCCATTACTGATTCTCTAATTCCCATTCACGCAATGTCACATGTCAAATGTCATTTTTAAGTTAAATGTTTTAAACACAAAAATATTTGTCGCATAAAAGACATATGTACGTCTTCAGATGAAGTCTTAAGCGTCCATTGCGTGAAAATTACTTGCCGCCTATAGGACATACACACACACACAGCCACGCACACACCGCACGCTCACGTTCTGGTACTGGATGAAGAACATTCGTAGCGGAATCAAAACGTGACGTGGGATAAAAATACGAAGAAGACGTAAAAAAGAGACGTGAAAAATCGCTCCGGAACTTGAACATGGTGGCACATTTGCTAGATCAAGAAAGTACAAAGAAAAATGCTCTAACGTGTTGCAGTGGATTGCACATTCAAAGCTATCGTGCCGGTGCTACTGCAGGTGCGCATTAGTGCTATGGTAGATTTGTGGTATCGTGGCATCAGAAATAGCCTACGTCTGTGAAGGTGGTGCAGGTGCCAATAGGGTGCTTGTTGTGTTGTGTTGTGCAAGTTACATTTTTCGGTGCAGAAGGTGCATCAAGATAAGGGAGAAAAGTGGAGATATCTTACCATATGTGAACAGGGTCATCGATGAAAAGGTTAGTGAGTTAGTAGGACTTTCTTCGGACAGTGAGTGAGTGAGTTCGAGGGGTTTGTTCAATGATCGAGACGGTTTTGCAATAAGATTTTGTTCTAAAGTTTCTAAAGACATATTCATTTTGACGTTGTTCACAGGGAGTTCCTGTAGGACTTCACTTTGCATATTTTGGCATATATATCTCTTGGTATCATTATAGAGATTCTCATGTTTCCGTTTTTGGAAACGATCTTTCAAACACGTTGCTATATTAACTCTTTTAGTTACGATTTAGTAGATAGGGAACGCCCGCCAGCGATTGTCGTTACCAATATTTTGATTTCCTGTTGTTTCATGCAAACTTAATCTTGTAACAAGCATGGAAAACTGAAGATAATAATATTTGCCCACCCTGCAAAAGCTTTCTCCGTACAGCGGGGATGCTTTTACAGCGTGCGATAACTTAAGTTCCATAAATAAATCACGATCATGATGATAGGTCCGCAATCACGGAATTGCAAACACTGGAAATGGGTTGCAAACTTAGACGAAAGTAAAGCTCATCTACGTACTCAACACTACTGCTAGCTACATGGTAAGGATACATTTACGGAAGGAACGTAAGATAAAAAAAAATCGAAACCACATATATAGGTACAGCTAAGAAGAAACAGTGACGAGGTAAAGGGTGCCATTAAATCACAGATAGAAAGAGCGGAATCAAACGGACAGATATAGAGTAAGCAAGTGGTAGGAAAAAGTAGTTGAAAACTGAGTAGTGTTTGTGCAGTTTGCTTATTCTCTGCCATGGATTGCGTTTTGCATTGTGAAGAGAATAAGAAAGCGCACAGTGAGGTGACCGGAAATGGCCAATCAGATCGTCGCATTTCCCGCTCATGTTGGCCGTTTGGCCCGCGAGGAGCACGGATAATGGCAAACGCATGATTGGATGTGTGCGTGTTTGTGTATGTGTAGGTGTGATGTTCGTGTACGTGAGGGTCCGTCGTTCCGGACTCCATCCAACCGACCTGCATCTTTGCTGAGCGTAATCCGTGCCACGTCTTCCTCGCCCGACGACGACAGCGACGAGGATGCGGACACGCCGGCAGCTGGTGCGGACGATAACACGCCGGACGCGAGCGACGATCCGGACTGGGCGGACTGCGAGGAAAGGCCAGCGCCGGCCACCGACAGCTGATGCGAACCGATGGCGGCACCATTGTTGAGCTCGTGATGCCGTCCCTGCACGATGGCGGAGGGCGGCAACAGCAGGAGTAGTGCGGTGATACACAGCAGCCCCAGCGGAACCATCCGTCGCCCTAACCGCAGTCTACCCATCAGCAGCCCTCGGATCTCCATCGGTACTGGTGGAGAGTGCTGAAAAAAAAAACACGGAAAGCAACAAAAAAAAAAATGTCACAGATCGTCGTCGCTCGGGTTTCGGGTTTCGGGTCTCTTCTTCGCCGGTTCTTGATTAAACCGGGGAGCTTAGAAAACCGAAAGCAGAAGCAAAAACATCGAATCATGAATTTCATAGCAGCATCATCTCCCAGACGAACTTCCCAGCGCTTCCGGTTTGACACGGAACGGTTCATGCATTCCAAGACGTTTCTGCGCACTACGGAGTACAATTTTTCGCCGGCACCGTATTGTGCGAAAAGTTGAATGTGTTTTTTTTTTTGTCGCTTCTTCTGGTACCTCGACGGCGGAATTTTAATATTCATAGTCAATCGTGCGTTCCGGCGGAAATGGAATCGGTACGATTTCGTACGCCGGCATCTGCCAAATCGTGCGTCCGGTACGATGGTGATGATAGTAATTACAGCACGGGATTAGACTCTGATTTTGGTCGGGCGAGCCTCCAACCCGAGAGCACGGGATTAAAGAACAAAGCTAGCCCACCCGAATGCTGTTACCCGCGCCGTACCCACGATGAGCGGACGATGGAATGTCTAATACTCTTTTAGTGTATCGTACTACGGCAACCTTTTCCCCCTGCTCCGGGGGTCCTATTATTTGACAGTTTGAAGTTTGCAGCCCGATACAGGGCTTATAATTCCGGTAAATACCGGTTTGATCCAGAGTATAGCATTTCTTCTCGGCGAACTGTTTGATCAGCGACTAAAAATGCTAATTCGGCACTAATCCTCCAGCCAGCTCTGTGCTTTCTTTGCAACAATACCAGCGCGTGTTGTACTGTTGCTCAAGAACTGTCCGATGGAAGTATGGTGAGAGCTTGGTTAAAACTGTACCGAGGAGCTGTAAAAGTAATGAAGCGCCTGCTACACTTCACTGACGTACACGATACTCAAAAGCTCAAAAGCGTTATCCACAATAAGGTCTAGAAATGGTCCAAAGATATCTGCCTGAATCGAATAAGATCTTTTCAAATAAAACCACCGTGACTATCATCTGAATTGTTGATTGATTTTCAACACCAGCCGTGGACACTGTTTCCCCCAGTTCCAGCATGGAAATGATTTTGCGAAACACTCAACAACACCGTGACCTTCTCGTGTTAGGGACCACTACGTCTAACAATGCCGTGCCACTGCATAATCATTAGTTTCCAGCCGGAGCTTTAGAGGCCGGAAAAGGAGCAAGTCATCAGTATTTAGGGTTTTCCGTATCGTATTCTCCCTGGCAAAACGTTGGCGGCTCCTAAAGCCGAGGGTTCTTATTTATCGGCCATAATTCTCCTCTCCGGTGACTTTACGATCGAAAGCGACAGGACAATAATTTGGCTGCCGGGACCATTTTCTGTNGGGACCACTACGTCTAACAATGCCGTGCCACTGCATAATCATTAGTTTCCAGCCGGAGCTTTAGAGGCCGGAAAAGGAGCAAGTCATCAGTATTTAGGGTTTTCCGTATCGTATTCTCCCTGGCAAAACGTTGGCGGCTCCTAAAGCCGAGGGTTCTTATTTATCGGCCATAATTCTCCTCTCCGGTGACTTTACGATCGAAAGCGACAGGACAATAATTTGGCTGCCGGGACCATTTTCTGTTTATTCTTGTCGAATTATTCCCGCCCATGGCTTTCGTTTGGTTCGTCTTCAGCTTGATAAGCGTCCGGATGGCATTTACTCTCTGGCACCGGGCTTTTTGGGATACCGTGCCAGCAACTGGCACCGTACGGTACGGTGTTGTTGTTTTCTTTTAATTAAATTCCTTATTAAAGTTTTCCCTATTTATTCTTACTACCGAAACTTACGCATCCGTATGGGGTGTTTGGTTGCTTACGTGCCCGGTACGGCCCATAGCCGGCATGTAACGGCTACTACCGTACCTACTGTTACATTTTGTGACTGGCTTATCTGGACTTGTCTCGGCTTGCGGATCAATATCATAACAACCGCGGGCACCGTTCGACACCGGGAGATTGTTAATGGAAAATTGGATATCTCTCATGACTATATTCAACCCTTTCCGGATCAGTATCATCCTTACGAAGAGGCAAGATAAAATGGAGGCACAAACATAAAACGCGCTATTTTCTCACCTCGCCAGCCATGCCGGGCGTAATGCCGTGTTATGGGTGCCCATTTTCTCCCTGTAGCAGCGAAGCTTCGCAACCAAAGCGAACCAGAGCGGAGAAAGATGAAAGTTTATTTAATTAACACCACTTTTCGTACTGGGACGTCAATTTCATTCAAATTTTATGATGCTTTCATTTCTGTCCCCAAACCAATCGGCACGCGTCCAAAAGCATGGGTTCATTATAGGTGTTCGGTGGTACTCCCGGCGTGAAGCTTATCGTGGTAGGATTTGCTTGAAGTGTACAGCATTGGTACGGATTGTGGTGCAGGCGATAATATACCTGAAAGAGAATAATATAGTTTCTTCCACACTGGAAGATACTATTATCCTTTTGTAGTGGTACGTGTTGAAGAGGTGAGGATTCTTGTGCAGAGTTCAATAGGGCAATCGTTGGATGCTTTATTTGTTTTGTGGTTGAGGTAATATAATCAACTTAAAGTGATGGAAAACAACAGAGCTTATATGAGCTTACAGCATCTTTTATTTTTTAGAACTATGTACTACATGTCTAAGAAAGCTACTTTCTCATCTAGAAATTAAACGTTTTCCTTTCTTCNTCTTCCACACTGGAAGATACTATTATCCTTTTGTAGTGGTACGTGTTGAAGAGGTGAGGATTCTTGTGCAGAGTTCAATAGGGCAATCGTTGGATGCTTTATTTGTTTTGTGGTTGAGGTAATATAATCAACTTAAAGTGATGGAAAACAACAGAGCTTATATGAGCTTACAGCATCTTTTATTTTTTAGAACTATGTACTACATGTCTAAGAAAGCTACTTTCTCATCTAGAAATTAAACGTTTTCCTTTCTTTGTAGTTTTGCCATTAAGTTAGTGTAATAAAAGAGAAGAGCAGAGTCTCCATTTATTCGCGCAATTCGCAGGCGTTCATTTTGGGACAAGAGTGTTGTTTGTAAATTTGAAATCAACTCTTAAAGTAGATCGGTAATTACAAATAATTAGTACCATTTCAATTACTAATTCAATACGTGTATGCTATTCTAGGCACTTTGGAATTAGAAAGCCAAAATAGTTTCTTAATACCTTCATCCCTCATTCCTACCATTCAGCCAATCTGTATTCTGACTTCCAGTTTTTGGACAAAACTTAAATTTGTAAAAAATTTGTACAAAAAAAATACCAGCATCCAGCGTTCATTAGCAATCAATGTATGTATGGATGAATCTTCCTTTCTGTGATCTACTTAGTATCTCTTTGACGACACCATCCACTGGAGAAAAAATTCCCGTTGGAACGAGCTCTTGTTAGACAAAATCAATGATCCCAACATTGTGTAGTACATTTAGCAAACACTTTATTAGTAAACAAGTCACCTGTACATCAATCCGTTCACTGACACTTGTCATTTCATGTATTAATATATGTTTGCCACATTGCCCTCACGAAGCCACATGTGCGGCCGATGCAAGAAACATTGAAACAAATGTCACGATTCTAATTGAAATGGGATGTATCCGATTAACGGAGTTTCGTGCGAAATATTATGGAGCAACTTCCAAACATAGCGTTTTATTATTGTACGATGCAAAGTAGCAACGAAGCAGCCATCCCGTTCCACACGTTCACATACCAACTGCACAGCAGTGTGACGGATCGTGACGTCAAATGGTATCGTCCAGTGGAGCCGACTCTGTGAGGTGGCGAGGATCCAGGGCGGCCAAGTGTCCCGTCGGCAGAGGCTACCGGGGAAAATGTTTGGAACCTTTTTTTCTCCTACTTATTGTTGGTTCGCTGTGTCGTCGTTTCCCGCTTTTTCGGGAATGGAATCACACCGACACTCAATTATAAGAACTGATAAATATTTCATGCTTCGCTGTCGCAGCCCTACCGGTTTGACCGGTTTTTTTTTTGTTTTTTCGTCGCAGATGACGGTCTCATTGGAGATCCTACGAAGTGTGGAGTATAGGTGTAGGGCGGGAGGGGGGAGAGGGGGTTGCCGAAAAGGTAGCGGAAAAGAAAGGAAGATTATCAGCATGTTTCATCAATAATTCATGCTTCTAATAGATAAAAATAGCATTGCCATTTACGTACGTCCGCCCGTTTGCTCTCTGCGGCTCCATTTGTGGTTCCACCCAGCCAGGCACCGAGCACGGTTGACAGTTGGGCAACGGGTGGTAGTTTTCGGGAAAAGATGCCGAATTGGCAGAAAATAGCTTTATCATACACACCGTGAAGGGCCATCCCGGTTGACATGGGGCGAGGAAGGGAGGCGTTCTTTCATACGAAGCCCGATCACAAGTGCTCATTGACCTCTTGGAATTGTTTTCTTTTTCTTCTTTCTTTCCGGTTTTTTTCCCTTTTGTCTCTCGCTTTTCCACAAGCCAATGGTACTTTTTTGCCTTGCGAAGTATCCTCCGAAATGTAAGCCCTATTAACCGTCACCGTGGCCATTCGTCTTCCGTTGTCTCGGGGGAACATTTTGCATTGCAGAAAGCACAAAACATTACAATGCGAAATCAATACCCCGACCCATGCTACGCTTATCGGCAACGAGACGATAGAGGCGCGGGATGTTTCAAAATTGCCGGCACGTATAATCCGATTGGCAAAAATTGCCAACCAGGGCCACAATTACAAGTAGCGTTTTAAATTTGATTTTTAAACAGCTGGCCAAATATTCGAGGTACGAGCAGCGTCGGATGCGAAATGGCTTTTCTGTTAAATTACTGGTTTATACAATAAGGACTTAGTATCATAGTGAATCATTGCATTACATTTTGTACAGTCCAATATGTTTGGTTAGGTAATATACGTGATAAATCGTTTACTTTAATAGTAAGTACATTAAACAAATTTTATTTAGGTAATTATGACGGCTTTTCGNAGAGAGAGAGAGAGAGAGAGAGATGGATAGAAAGCCCATTGAACATGCCACCATTTAAGGCAGTGTTGGTAGCATTATCCTGCCAGCGCGCCTCGCTGGGTCGTGGGAGCACGATCAAACCGATCACTGCCACTGCCACTCAAATGCCATTTAATTAGTTTAACGAAGCGCCCCTAACGGAGATTATTCCACCAAAGTGGGTAGCTACTTATTAATGCATAATGATGGTGGTCCACCGATTAGTCCTGGCCGACCGATGGCGGCGGTAGCGACGACGACGACGGGTGCTTATGGTGGAGGAATGAAGCATAACACACGTACTTCACCGACACTACACGGTGGACAGGGTCGTAATGATCCGGTATTAGTCTTTAGGGCCATATTTTAGCGATGTGTGTGTGTGTGTTAGTAGAATGGTGGACTGAAGGTTAGTATTTTGTTTAGCAACGTGCCATGAAGTTATCCAGCTGTTTTGTGCGAGTGTGTGTTCGGTTGTTTGTGGATTTTGGAACATGAAGGAACATTTATTCTACCGTGACGATGATATGGTACACTTACAGTAACGATAAAGCACATACCTTTTTTCCCAAAAGGCTGCCCTGTTACAGCATGGCATGTTCGGCAATGGTACTTTACTTGTTCATATTGAACATTGACTGTTAAGGTGGAAAATTTGGAACATCGATGCTTAATGTCCATAGTTTCCCTAACAAGGCCCTCGGACATGTTGCGAATTGTTTGCCTGAGTGAAAAAACATGTTTAATTTGATCCTTACGTCGCGCAGATAGGGATGAATGCCTTTGGGGCTGTTACTAGTTGGACATATGGATAACATTTGTTGAAAAGCAAGAAAGTTTGGCCAGAGTTGAAGGCAAAATAAAACTATTTCTTTTCTGATCGATTTAGCGGATCAGATCTGCATTCTAGCATTCTTCTCATGGGTTAGTCTTATAAAAGGTGACATTTTGGGTAGCTTGCCAGATCGTTAGCCGGAATACGGTGAGCGAAATCACATACAGTTAATTTTAATTTCCACCAATTACTTGCTAAGGATTTGGTAAACATTAGTACGCGGTATTTACTCACAACCCGGAAGCTGAGGGTGCCAATGGGCGTACACTTTATGCTCGCGAATTCGCCTAATGCGCTGAGCTTTGGTGTATCGGTTTATGTCCGCCTTACGTTCGCCAGTCGGGTGAAACTCTCCGACACCTTTTTTTTCCGCTGCTTCCAGAGTACTACCAGCCATATTTAGCAGGTTAATATTGATCTTGCGGTATTAAAACGCCTGGCAAATGGTCGTTTCTTAGGCTGGGCGAGATTTGTTAAGCATCAGCTTGTTGATGCTGCTCCCGTTACGAACGAAAGCATTTATTTGTATTTACTCAACATTATGCCATTCATGTCAATAGTATTTCAGTTCCAGCAAATCAGATGCCTTCATGCCAGAAAGGTTAATATGAACGGTGCAGATTAGTCTTAATAGAATGTTTTAAACGGCCGAAATCACCAAACGGGTGGTTGCCTTTCATTCACCCAGCGGTAACTTTAGTTCCCATTATTAGCATTAGTTTATTGCTCGCAAAACGTACACAAAAGCGGTCCATTTCCAATGTAAACCCTTTTTTCGGTTCCGGCGACCGGCCTGCTCGTTACGCATGCATACACAACCGGCATTACGTTGATTTGCTACGATTATTAGATTATGATTTACGAGCTACTACCGCCCTGCCGGTAGCATTCGTTCCGTTCCTTCCCGCGGCCTGAATACCGGTTTTGGCGGGGTCACAAGCTTCACTACGCGGAGCGGTTATGTGGCGGTGGGGTTGAGATTATGTGGCGCGTTGATGCCGTTATCATGTACATATGATGATTGTATCACTATACAGCATACCTACGCAACCGGATGTTGGTATTCGTATAGTTTGGGACAAGGTTTTTAATATACGACGCCGCTATACTCTCGCCTTTGATACACTTTTGCACTATTGATCTCTTGATCAGCACTCTTTCCGTCACTGGTTTAAAGCGCAATTTGAAGTGAAGCGTTCGGCTATCGCGAACACAGTACAGCGCGAAAAGAGATGGATCTGGTTTGACAGCCTCGGGTCGGCTGCTGTATCATTTGACAGGTGTTACAGGGGCAACCGGTTCTGTTGGAATCACATCTATATGTTTTTTTTATATTAATTTTAAATAATTTACAAAACTACAGAATGCCATATCATATTGCAATGGAAGCAAGGCAAATGGTTTGTTATTGGAACTGAATTTAAGAGATCTTAAATTAATTGTGAGAAATGAGTAAATGTGTGATACATTTTCCTGCTCTGGTAGAATTGTAATACGATCATAATTTATTTTTATTATAACGAATAGTCAACATTTCACGGCAAATTAATAAAGATAAGTATTGTTCGAAAGGAACGAAGATTATTGTTTTTATGTGGTGTATTGTTATTATTAAAAAATATATAGATATGTGCAGAATGTTGCACACGCTGAACTGCATCGGACACCCTGGTCCTGTGTTGAACAACGTGACTCCAAAGCATCAGCATAATCTGATACTCTTGGAATGTCAACAGCCAACATGGTACCGTGGGTAAAGCAGCCAACGGGAGCAACTCTTAGGCGACAACCTAGCAGTCTTCTCTCGCCTTGCCGTTGAAGCAGTTCATAGGTTAATAAAAGTATAATATTAAAATAAAAATATTGGAATTATGTTTTATTCATTTCAACTATAACACAATCCATAACTATATATATGTAAATTTCCGTAAAATTTGTAGTAGTATGTGATATGCTTCTAGCCCGAAAAACCCTGCACGAGCGCTCGTCAAACTTTCGCTTCACGATCGTGAGTTTCGTGAAAGCGATCGGTGAAACGGATGGATCTACTTATGCGATGTTAAAGCCACGTCGCGAACAATGATGATCGCGTACGTTTAACGAACGCTTAAAATAGGAAAAAAATGTTGAGTTTCGTGTTGTGTGGTTGTGGGTTTAAAAAAAAACATGCAATTTTTGTTTTGCTCTTGAAGAAACTAGTGTGGAGTAATCAATGTTAAGACTTTAAAATTTGCTGGTGATTCTGAGTAGGGTACAAAAAAAATTTTTAGCTATGAAAATAATGAATAAAATGATTTTTTTTTCAAATGATTTACTAAAATAATCCCTTGCACTCTGCCAACACAGCATCGCCATAGCATTCATTTCACAATTTTAAAACAAATGGAAACCTCCACTCTTCTGCCACATTTGTCGCGGTTAGTTAGGTTAACGATTCGAAACCGATCCGTTGACGGTTGGCACCTCAGTACGAGGAGGAGCAGCCACGTACAAAGGCCACGAAAACAATTTTTAACCGAACGTATCACCCTTTTTCCGGCTGATCACACTTTTGTACCCCGGAAAAGGTTCGTTTGGGGATAGTTTCCTCCACTGTGGTTGCTTGTTGTACCGTTTACGGCGCACGGTGCTAGGCCACACGTTAAACCCTGCTTTTAAACCTTACCAACCCCAAACTGTGTAGTAGTGCTGCACGGCTGCAGGGTCGATCCCCGCATCTGGATCGCTTTTGTGTGGTTTTGTTATACCGTAAGACAATGGAAGTATAAACACTGGCAATGGTGGACGTCATTCGTTACACTTCCTTACAAACAGGTCCTACCCGGCAAAGGATGGCTTCCTGTGGACGTACACACGCACAGATCCCGTCCAATGGCTGAGGGTCAATCGTGTGTGGTAAAGGGGAGACACACACACACACATACACACACGGTGTTCTCACGGTTCATAAAACTTTCACATCACACCCGTAGGTGCCGTGCTGGGGCAGGTCGTCCATATCGTCCTTGCGCTGCGACACGGACGCCCGTTCTTAGTCGGTTCATTATTCGTATATGAAATCATCAATTAACAAAATGAAATTTAATTTCATTGCTTCTTCCCTATCTCTTTCTCACCTACTCTCTACGTCTCTCTCTCTCGCTTTCACTTGGTGGTTCTCGCCCGGTACCGAACACGTGCTGTTCGATTGAGCCCTAGGACGGCCGTTAAAACCGACAAATGCGGACAGTCTGGTCGTGCCGGGTGAATTAGTTGCTGCTTTTCGCACCTGTCCGACCTCGTGCAGTGGAAACATGACGAGCCCACTGTCTACTCTGGCACTTTTCTCTCTCTCTCTCTCTCTCTCTCTCTCTCTCTCTATCTCTATCTATCTGTGGCACACGTACCATTCCGGTTCAAAAGGACAAGTTCTTCGGATGAAAGCGGAGTAACCCGTGCGCACAAACGTGTTCCGTGGGAAGCATTATCGACCGACCGACACACATACACGCATCCGGGCTGTTAGGTTGCAATTTTGCACAGGCTCAGCCATCCGATATATGCTACCGGGATGGGGATATGGCCCTGTCAACCGTACCGGAGCTTACCGTTTGTTAATTGCATCAATTAAATTTGATAGATTTTCACATAACGAACTTAGCTGACTTCTACCGACGGGTACAGTGGTACAGTGCACCTCCACCACCAATCCAGCTAGATCTGGGCTAGAGGTCGACAAAAGACGGCCAGCGTTTAAACGGCCCACCGTACCTAACGTGCAGGCAGGGCTTTTGTTGCTGCGGGCCTACTGCAAAATACCCCTTTGGTTCTAAGGGGGCGTTCTTTAATACCATCTGGTCAATCATCCTTTGTGTTGATGCGGTGAGATGAATTGGAAACGGGGCCTTTAATTCTCTGCACCTTTACGTACACCACTAGAGCACAGGTCCAACAATTTGAATAGGTGCTTACATTCTATTTTTACATCTGGATTAGTGTATGTAGTGTGGGTGTGTGTGTGTGTTTTTTTTGTCACTATGCTCTACTATCGTTTAGGAGTGGTATGGTTTTAATGAGACTTCCGATCGTTGTTATGGAAAATCGCCTAGCATATTACCGGGCACAGCCTTTCATGGAACACCGGTAGCATCGAATGAGAATGATTCCAAATCAATAGTTTGAAATTATTTACGGTTCATAAAGTATTGAAGCATTTTACCAGAGCAGCTGTGTATGAAAAAAAAAAAAACAACTATGAAGCGCTACGGTTACGTGTGAACAAGCGGTACAGAAAGAAGCATAAATTGTCTGTACTTACACAATTTTTTTTTTGTATAAATTGTGGTCACAGGACAGGTACCAGACACGATTGGCTAATCGGTGTAAGCTAAGAGTTTAAAACACATAAGCTCCAAAAGTATTGGATCAGTCATTTTGTTTAGTAATTGCCCTTTCCAATTACACTAATGTTTGGGATTAAACAATTCTTTCGTAGTTGATGCAAGTCTTTTATATATCTGTAGTGTAGAACACGGGTTTTCTCAAACTCACTATGTTTAACGAAAGTTTAAACCTCGTGGTCTTCTGGATTGTTCGCAACTAACTTTATTTACATGTAACTCATAGCCCGTTGGCTCTCAATCCGTTTACGTCATGCGATCGACGAGTTTGACGTATTCGTTTACGCTGACCGATCCAAAGCGCAATAATTTACACAACAATATCTTTATTGTGCACATTGCAAAAATAATTAAATAAATAAAACATTCTCCAGCACTTTGAATTAAAACATTTATAAAACTATTGTTTGGTTCTGTTCAACTATTTTAACTCGTTCCTTAATGTATCGTCACTGCTTCCGAACACGGGCCTTTAAAATAATTTGCATTTTTGCACTACCCAGATAGTGAATGCAACGGAAATATTGATTCAATTTGTGCAGTATCTGCTCTTAGTGTTTGCCTTATCGTATATCATCATCATCATCGGTGCGCACATTACTCTGCACCAACACGGCGGGGACGGCAAGTACCATCGATTTAATTAATATTCTAACGAGTGAGTTTTTATACCAATTCTTTCTCCACACTCTATTCACTCCTGTTTTCCGCTGTGACTCCTTTTGTGCAGGCGAAGGCTTAAATCAAACATTTACTTTTATATCCTTTGTGCAGCGGACTTTAAAAAAAAAGCTCCGTACGAGGGATATCATCGATGTGCCGATTTTGTGCCGGATACGTTTGACGTTTTGTTTGTACACACTGAAGCGAGTATTTTTTTTTTAATCTGCTCGGAAATTTATTAATTATTTTAAGTCCACATCCGCACAGACAGTGGACGATTGTTTATTTAATAAAAAAAAAATTGCCGACTGATAAGTATCTGGTCGTGTCAAATGCAGCACATAATCTTAATTCAGTTCTGTGATGCTGTGGTTTGTTCCAACGTTGCGACAGACAAAATGGATTAAATCAATGAAACATAATGATTGTGTTGAGGGAGATTACAGCATCATAAGTCTGATAATTGTCACAGTGTATTGGTTTTATGTGCATTATGTGTTTATCATGTTTATTTTATTATATGAAAAAGTAAAATTCTTTGCCAAAGTTTCTTACACATGTACGATCATCTCGAGATCATCTTTATAAAAAAATAACTAAATATTATATCGTGTGCGAATTAGTTTTAAGAGTTAGAACAGCTCATTAGATTAGTGTTGTTTTCCACAATTATTTTCCAATCTCAAAAAAAGAAGAAAAAACGGTTTTGTCCTTTAGCCGTCTTGGACATGTCTTGGGCTCTACAGTTTGGCACAATTTTTAGTATTGGACAGCTCAAAAAAAGAAGTCCCAAATCGTAACGTTCCTGAAGAGCTGAAGGAATGAAGTTTATGGTATGGAAAAAAAGACATCGGCGCCAACCAACCGAGCGTACACGGAAGAAATGCTCCGGACCGTTCTTGGTGCTCCAATAGCAACATCTCAGCCCATCAGAGACGGTCAGATGAAAAACAAAGTCAACTTTTCTTCAGCACCATTCTTCAGTAGACGGGGAAGCGTTTGCCATACCAAAACCAACCCACCAACCAACCAAGCAAACAACAATAACAACAACAACAACAGAAAGAAGACAGGAGAAAGCAAATATCATTCTTCATTTATGGTACGTTTTATGCATAATGTAGCACGAATCCTGCCCGAGACAACCGAGGCGCTTGGCCGGGACTACGCCTCGGCAAGACAAAAACGACGCCCCTGTAGATGTAGTACAGCAGTAGCAGAACGACGGTGTGTACACACATGCACATAACACAATAGCATTGGTGTGTGATAACAAAATGGAGAAGCACAACAAAAAGCAAACAGGAAAAGGAAAAAAAAGCAGCACGCTCGTGGCCGAAGAATTATGGTGAAGGATTGTTTTCTCCGATGGGTTCCACCGTCATTGCTGCACCGGGCGCTTGAAAGTGGGACAAGACAGTGGTCTTTTTCCTTTCTGCACAAACTTGTCCACACTCGATCTCGTCAAGTTTGTCTTCTTTGACATTTGTCGTGTCCGGTTTCCTTTGGTTTGGGTGGTCCGCGGTGAGCGGGATGCGTGTTGGTATTATGTCCGTATTTTTTTGTTTGTTTGTTTGTTTGTTTATTCCTTCACCCGTTCACAAAGCACATGAATGTGCCGACAGCCGACATTCTAAGGGAAGTTTGTTCGACATTAACGAATTGCTACGTTGATACAGGCGAAACGTGATACCGTCGGCTGTATGGTGAGTGTTGCATGATGAGGGTTAAATTGAAATGTATTTTTGAGTTTTTTTGTTCAATTTTTTTTAGTTGTACCTAAGACGGTAATGCGTTATTAAGTACAAGAAAAGCAGTGTTTGGTACGTTGCAATATTAAATTTGGACGATTCGGCCGGACGAGATTGAAGCATTTTTCCTACCCTGCTTTCTTAAACGTCTTTAGAAAAAAATCAGACGTTTAACTTGCTTTTGATCTGTTTTAGCTTGTTTATGTATCTGCTTGAAATTTGCATTTATTGATGAAAATTATCAGTCACTAAATCTTGGTGGAAGCATTTCACTTGTACAACGCTTTTTGCTACTCAAACAGCAGCTCCTAATACGTCTGTTTTGACAACCATTATACGACTTTGAAAAGCTGTTATAGTGAGAAACAATGGCGGAGTGTTTCCAGTTTGTGTGAATCCAATCAGTCAATTGCAACAAATTCTACAACAGTTTGATTAATGAAACAACACATTGTTTCTCTTTTCGCAAAAGTTCAATGAAGCATACAACATTCTTTCTCTTGTGGAACTGGAGCTGCTGCTCGGATTCGAATGAGCGAGTTCGATATGTGGAGATATTCGTGGAATTGCCTGTTCGCAAACAAACTTCAGCTTTTGCTGGGTAACTTGTAGGGGTTAAAGAAGCTAATAAGAAATAAATAAATTAAAATACCTACCAAAAAGATTCGTTGCATTAAGATGAAATCCGTATCTTCAATATTATTTGCTTTCTTTTTAAAATTTTTTATTTATTTTTTTAATTGAGAAATTATGAAGTTGAATACAATTTCTCTCATGATATAACGATTCTAAAAATAATAAAGGTTTGCAACTATCATTGAGCTAATATATTTCATTTAAATGTCACTTTGAACAAAAAGAAAAACTTCGTCAAACTACGTAGCAGATGAAATCGTTTAAATTCCCTAAAGAAAACTATAGAATAATGTGAAACCCCGGTTGTACCAGTATGTGAAACAGAATGTGCCAATGTGCTGCTAACAATAAGCAACAATAACAACAACAAAAAAACAGAAAGAGACGGTAAAAAAAGCGCAAGGACACTTTTGTGTCCGCACACAGCCGTACTTGCAAGGACGTTTGTGCAATTTACTTGCAAATAAGCATATGAAGCAGGTTATTTTTTGGAATTCGTTCTTTTTTTGCCTCCGTCTTACGTCACACGGCTACAGTTTCACACACACACACGTGGGCACACACTATCGTTTGAGCGGTGCGATCGCTGCGTTGCGCTATTTTCTTACCTCATCGCCACGCTGGTTGGTAGTGTTCCGGGTGCAGAAGCGAACCGGTGTCCGTAACCGTTTGCAAGATGTGTCCTTTCGTCGTTGCGGTGCGTCCATTCGTGTGTGTGTGTGTGTGTGGAAGCACCAGCGGTGGCAATAATAAAATGACAAAATAATAAAAAGCGACATACAAACGGTAGGCAATAAAAGTTGTGCCATTTTCATGCGTATTGCGGAATTAAAACCCTACCTTCACTCCCGCACACACACACACACATGCACCGCCATTTTCATCCATTCTGTCGTTCGGTATGTGTGTGTGTGTTTTTTTTCTTTACAGAAGTTTGGGTTTGATATTCATTCCACATCGTCCCCCCCTCCCATCCCAATCGTTCGCTAGCACCCACGATGCTAGTGTATCCTTCCGAGCTGAAGGGTAAATATGTTGCTGTGTCTGTACGTTGATTTCATGTGTATATGCTGTCCCACGTTATGGTTGGCGCCAGTTGTGCCCAACGCCTGCCCCCCCCCCCCACTGCCCGTGCGTAAGCAGCACCATCATCCGATCATGATTATGTTTCCGGCGTGTTCATTTTCATGCTGTGAGGGGGGAAAGGGGGAAAAGGAGAAGGGGCCATGTAAGGCCGGCGGCATGTTGTCTCGCCGGGGTCTCTTTTTCGGGCGTGCCGAAATGACGATTGTGAAATTGTTCGCGCTCCAGTAACACCACCAGGCACGTTTGGTTTTTCCAATTCCCGGAAACGCGCACTGGCGGGTGTGTTTGATGGTTTTTGCATTACAAACACCAAAAAGAGAGAGAGAGAGAAAAAAAAGAATGTGTATACCACACCAATTCCTTGCCTTTCCCATCTCTGGGCCGTTGCTGGGAGCTTCGGCTGATCAGCGGCACGACTGACGCTTCGTACGCAAATCTGTCTCATCAAAGGGATCAAAGAAAAATTAGATTTCCGGCCCTGGCACGACGGTTTGTGGTGCTGATTTTTCTTCTTTCATTTTTTTGGGCGGATAGTGTAGAAGAAGCTTTTGGCATATGATGCGTGAAGGATGAAAGATTGTGTTTGAAAATATCATTAAATCATGTGTTGCTTCGAAAAGTTTTGTTATTTGTTCACAAAACTTTTCGAAGCAACACATGATTTAATGATACTTGGTAATTAAAGAATTATGTATGTTTTATTCAAATAAATCTTTTATGTCGCCTGATAAAATTATCAAGTCCTGCAGAATTAAAATTTGATAATTTTATCTGTTAAATATAAATATTCATCGAAACAACGCAATGAAAACAGGCCGAAAACAGAAGAAGTTTATCATTGTGATTTATTTCGTTTCCAATGGATATATTGCAATACGCTCCTGGACAAACCTTCCAACAAACCTGGTCAAGGACGGTCAACCGTTAGTCGTTACTGTCAGCACATGGTAATTCGCGGCCGAAGCAATCATGCACAAGAAGCTGATTGAAAATCTCTTTTCGTGTCTAAATGAAAGACGAGGAGCACTAAAACTCTAAACGGCAACGAATTTCAATGATTTTGGATAAGATCTCTAAATGTCTTCCGACAGTTGTTGAGTTCATCAAAAACTATGTATGGACGTATGTGATGTTTTGTCCTGATTCATTATTTCCTTTCATATCAAGAATTCGTTGATAGAATTGGGTTAGATTAGGAAATATAACAATCTGAGATTTCATGCGCAATCCTCAAAATGGAAGATGCTATCCTCCCATAGTTTTGAGGCCAATCGTTTGTTAGTCCATCGACAAACACCCAGGTAAATGTTGAGCGAAATGTTAAGTTTTGACCTTATGGCTAATTGGTAGGGATAGGATGGCATCCCAGTAGAGTACAGATGCATTTATATAGAATGGCTTATTTAACATTGAATAAAACAAATTTCCAGTCCAGTTTTTTCAAATGCATACACTATTATTCAATTAAATGCGTTAAATATCCTTTAAGTTGTGCTAATTCTTCCGTTAAAAAGCTGCGATTGGTGGGCTTTTAAATGTTAGTATGGACAAATAAAGCAAATTACATTGGACGTATTTTATTAAAACAAAGTAAGATGCCACTAGAAATCGGCATCGTTATCAAAGTTAGTAAAGTGACTGATATGATACAAAAGCCGAATTTGATTAGCGATCAAGATGATATGCCAGTTGCAATAAAGTTAACATACCCGCTTTTAATATCCTTTAACGGACAAAGACTAGACTACTATTTGCAATCATCGTTTGCTGCTGTTAATTATCAAACACAGCTCGTTCTCAATCAACTCGTCCAGTTTGCTCTCATAATAAGCCGGCAGCAACGGCGCTGGAAGATGAATTTCCCTCCCTAACAAAACAAAAAATAAACGGATGAACGAAAATCAATCTAATCCGATCCGGATCCGATCATTAGTCGTTCAAATCCGACTTGACGATGTTCAGGCATTGTAGCCATCGACACTGGACGACCGGTTTCGGCTGACGAGGAACTAGGTCACGGGATTACCGCGTGTGTGCCGTGTGTGGTTCATGTTCGTGAACCATTCACTGTGCCGTGTCCTGTCCAATGAGCTGTCACCTAGCACGAACAGCCGGCGAACATTGGTGAGAACATTGGCAAACAGATTCTGTCTCCCGGCAGAACGCGCCCTCCCAATCGCCGTGAACACAATCGCCGAGACGCAGCAGACACAATTCGAACTTTCCTAATTTCTTTCCGGGTAGTAGTTATCCCGCTTTTCGCCCACACGGTAATGTGTGCCGATTGTTTGCTCCACCCGCAGTGCTGCATTCGCAGTCGCATGCAAACGAACGGAGTGCAACATCATCCAGTGCTCCCGTGTGCGGGAGTTGTTGGCATCCGCCGCACGGTCCGAGGGGATGCGGTACTGTTTGTCATTTATGCAAATGAATGCCGATGATAGGAAGAATAAATACATCCCGCATTAGCAGCAGCAGGTACGCAGCGGAACTAGCAAGCTGCTCGTTGCACCGGGGGTTTTAGGTTTGGTGCATAACTAGGACACACAGCTGGACAACCTCGCCATCAGGTTTTGCGTGTCTCTTTTGCTATCTCTCTCTCTCTCACTCTCTCTTTCCATCTCTCTTTCTCTGCCTTAAGGCAGAGTGCAAAAGCGAACCTTGACGCGTTTGGCCACCGGGGTTTCCGAAGGACATCCAGCTGCTAGCGCTAATAGCTGACCGGAGAATGTTCGAGTTCAAGTTGAAATTGCACTCCGGTCTGGAAGCCTACGGGTGGTGGTATTAACCTGGAAGCACAAACACTCGTTCCACCAGGTAGATGACGTCAACTGCAGATGCAACCGCGAGACCGTTGAGCTTTTTTTTTTTATCAAATCGTACCACCATCGCCATCTGCTATCGAACGGTCGAGGTAGAATTGAATGTATCCCACAACTATCGTTTTGCTTCCGATCCTGCTCGTTTACGCAGAGCATTGCCAGCATTTGGAGACCACTCTTGAGTTTGTCGATGCTGGCGACGAGCCAACCAGCCATAGCCGGCCATTTCCCTGTGCGGGCGTGTAAAGCTCACGGTACACACGTGCTAAAGCTTGTCGTAATGAGTGCATTCTGGGTTAGACTTAAGTGAACGCTCGAGCTATGGATACATTGGTGTCCCCTTATCCCGATGCGGCCAGAAATTTCGTTAGTAGCAGACATCACCTGTGGATCGTTTGGCCGAAACGATTACAATTCCACTGTCGAGCAATTTGTTCGAGCAACGAAATCTGTGACACGTGGATAAAAAGGATTTGCTGTGGTTGTGCCTACTTTATCTTTGCGCTATATTTTGTAACTGAAGAAAAAAAAAAACTCGTCGTACTAATCGTAATAAACCCAAGTCCATACCACGCAGGAGCAATGAATCGTAAGTGCATGCATCTAGCGGTACGAAAGTAAATGACGATCCTTCGTAAGGGCCGGTATCTACCAGCGGGTAAAACAAATCACCTTCCGCGTCTCAAGGGGCGCATTAATGTAAACCAAGGTTTGCACACTAACAAGATGCATGACTATGCTGCATCTTTGCCACCATTTCTATGGTCGTGTAAATCACCAAACACCAACACCAACACCAACAAAAAATTGGGCCAGTAATGTTTGTGTATTGGATGAGCCACCAATAAATTGGTGGAATGATGAAGTGATCAAATACTGGGTCTCTCGCAGGAGCATGGGATTACATTGTGATTTATTATCCGTCCGAAGGTTCGCTGATGGCGCCTTTTGGTATTAGCAAATGCGTTCGTTTAGCGTTGCAAGCGGATATGTTTCGGTGTTAACTATTCTTCAAACAGGGACGTACACGAGTAGCCTTTTAATCACAGTGTTGAACTAAGGCTATTCAATATTTATCTCACTCTTGCAACACGTTTGAGCAGTTTTGTATTTAATTTTATAGTTTTAGAGCGTAAGTTCTAAACCAAATAACTGTTTTGTTAGTTCACTATTGCCATCTTTGTTAATAGTTACTTCATATGTGTATACCTTGATCAACATTAATATTTGATTGATTAAAAGTAGCTTAAATTTCAAGATGTCTTTGTTAGACCTGTTTTGATTTACCTTGATTTATGTATTTCCATAACTGGATAGACAGAGGTCAAGTTAGTAACCGATTCGAGCAGTAATTTGATACCGGTTCTATCGTGCAAATGAACAAAGGCATCTCCATCAAACTCTTTGGGTGGCTTGTTCACGATGGAAGGTTACTATGAAAATCAAATAGCTTTACGATCGTAGCGTTTGCATAAATGAATACATCAATTGGAAGAACCTTTTTGACAGGATTTAAAATCCTTCTGCTTTCAGTCACTGTATTCTAAACTATCTTCTTTTTATTTGCAAGCCGAGATCCATCTTCAAACGAAGTAAACACAAAATGTTAAATGTTTTATAGAAAAGTATGATCTTGGATGTCTGATCCTCGGAATACTCTTAGCCTAGCCACGAAAAATCTCACACACAAACGCTTTCGACACACCTTCTCATCAAATATGCAGTTGCTCTTGGGGAGAGATCCATTGGAAGTACTCTATTGCGGTTTACCTTCGGCACTACTTCTGTAACCTCGCCGGTTCAGTCACCTACAGTCTTTGCCGTCGTTTCGGCTCGGTTTGTGTGTCTGTGTGTGTCTTTCGGCTTCTTACTCAATCGTTCTTCCAAAGTTTTTTTTTGTTGTTTTGGAAGGAAGGAGAGTTGATTATCCTTCGAGGAGTCATAAATTTTCTGCACCAAACTCGCACACAGCGATACCGGGCACGGGACGTTATGTTGGACACACAGTCCAAAAAAAAAACATTCGGTTTTGGCAATCTGCCGCATCATATCGAAAGGGCAAATGGCAGTGGAACTGGATGGCCGAACGCTAACTAGTAACACCCGACGCCCATAGGCGCTGGGTGGTGATGCTGGAACATCCGTTTACAGCAAAGCACGTATGTGTGTGTGTGGCCTGTGCATTTACTACGGGGTGGATAAACGAAAAAAAATAACCCCGAAGCTGCCTGAAATATTGATTTACTGCAGAGTTTTTCTTTCGCACGTGTCGCCCATACCGTCGTGCGATAAAAGCCCGTTGTCAACGGATAGTGAGTGAGCTTCAAACGCGAACACTGACGCACACCAACGTTAAATAGAGCCGTTTGTTCGGTTGCTTGCATGCTGGGGGAAAAAAAAGGAATGTTCGTATGTTTTAATTTTCCACAACAGCATTTGCTGCTCCAGTTTTTTTCCTTCAGCTGGTGGTGGTTCAGAAAATGGTGAAATCTTTGGAAAAGGCCGAAAGAGAAAACCAAAAAATTCTCGCTCCAAAGTAAGAAAGATTTGCCTCCGTACGGCATTACTTGATGCATAAGCGCTCTATCTTCTGCTGGCCAACACAAATCATTTCCATTCCGTGTTCCGTGTACTTTTGCTGTTGTTGCTATGTTGCTCTCATAAAAATATGGTTTCATTCTTTCCGGCCCGCAAAAAAAAAAACGGAAAACAAAACAAAAAACTGCCTCATCTTTGGCCCGCTTGCTTTCCGGCCGGCAAGAGGGTGTGTATCATCCCCTATTTCAAGGCGGTTCGCTCACTTAACTTCTCGGTAGAATTAACATCCGAAATGCACAACAACGTCTCGCAGCAGGTAAGGGTCGCCCCGTTATAAGTCATCCGGTAAACGAGAAAACATTTCCCATTTGGGCCCCGTACCCCAAAAACTGTCCCCCTCTCCCCACCTCACTTACTCATGCTCACGGTTCACGGCTGCGTCTTGGAGTTAAATAAATTCGTTTCCAGTGCCGCCGGTCAGTTGCTCCGGCCTTTTGCTTGTTGCAGCAGCATGCGGCGGCGCACGGTTCATCAACGTGTGGTGTGCTTTGCTGGTTCCTAGTTTGTTTTTTTTTTGGCCTGCAGGCGGTATACATTCGCACCTAGCCGGACAAAAGCCTCTGGCCCGGAGAGTGATATAAGAAAACGGGGCCATCTTCCTTGAACATTTCACCGAAAAGTAGGGAGGGGGGGCGAGGGGGGGGGGTTGGAAGGTCCTTGGCCCGTGTCAGCACCGTGCCTGCGTGCGTTTGTTATTAGGATGTGCTTTTTGTTGTTATTATTCTTGTTTGCAGCCCGCTCTGGCACAATCCGCAGCGCCACACACTCTTAATTGAGCTTTCGGTAATTAGGAAACGGTACGGAACGTTCCACTGCTGCCTTCTAGGTGGCTGCTGCTGCGCCGGGCCGGCAAGGTTCGTCCTCGGTTCCAATTATTTTTGTAGCCTTTTGGTACAACTTTTTCACTCTGGCCACAAGCGCATACACACACACACACACATACACCAATAGCGTCCTTCGTGACGGTTCTGTTCTCGTGGGATATGCCGTGCCTCTTGCACGTGCACGGGAGAAGATGTTTTGTGAACCCCAGCAAAACGGTACGCGCGTTGGACGCTATTCACATTTCGTTCCCAGAGATGGCAAACCAAAAAAGAAAGAAAAAAACCGAAAAAAAACTCGTCCAAGACAAAACACACACACGTACAACCTTCATAATAAAACTCCATCCCCCAAAAGAGGCGGAGTGCTTGGGAGAGGGGTGTTGGTCGCCCTTTGCTCGTTTGCCCAACGTAACCCAGGTAGCAAACGATGCGGAAAAACTCGATTTACTTGCCACCAGCAAACTCACCCAACTCACCATCAAGCTTAAAACCGTGGTGAGGAAATCAGTACTTCCAATTATATTGTGACCGCTTGGGTGTTGCTGTTTCTTTCTTACTTCTTTCTTCTGCATGGCACCAGAGCGGCCACGCGGGGGTGCGTTGACCTTCGGTTATGTTCAGGGATGGGACGCACCGAAAACGGACGAGAATAAGCTCGGCTGGAGATGAAGTGATAGATGGAGGAATTGCGAAAAATAAATATTCGTGTGGATAGAAACGCCTTGGCGGCTTTTTTTTTGGACTTAATTATACTCCTGTTACATCTAACCAGATGTTACATTACGCCAGCCTTAACTGTAAACTCTGCACTTAGCTACAACACTATTGTTAGACGAGATTATTTAATATAATTGTTTGCTCTTTTCGTAATTTTTAACATAACTTTATGCAAGAAAAGAAAAACGAAAAACTGTCATTTCAAATCGATTAGCTCAGCGTAAAGCTTTTCATACGGTAACTGCTTTACTGAACAATATGACGCAAGTTTGCCACACAATTGAAAGTCGGCTTTGTTTGCCTCACCACAAAGGCTAACACTTGCTTGGTTTTTTTTTGTCAACCGTTGCGGGTTTGGCCGCAAACCGTCAACTGTTCCCTTAAAGACGATGATGATGACGCCGGCGATGATATCATTTCCCTACAGAATTTGCCTGCGTTTCGCCTGCTACCGTTGTTGTTTTGTTTCGCTTCGTTCCATTAATTGATACCGTGGGATCGGATGGTTTCTTCGGGAAGGGAGACAGCAAAACAGCAAAAGAAAAGAAAAAAAAACCACAGGACTGACGCACCAGGAAAAGCAACTGCTCCAGGAACTTTTGCTTCGCGTTGTTGATTTTCCCATCTTCCCCGATTTCCCTTCCCCCCCTCCCCCTACCTTCGCCGCGACCCCCAACGCAACCGAGCGCCGGTATCACATCCACAAGTGTAAGCTTTAAAATGGCCGTTTGTGAGAAAAGGAAAAGGCGAGCCAAATTGCCGGGAACTTTGGCTCGGTGTTGTCGGGGCTGGTCGGTATGGGTGCGGCAAAGGGAGGGCATTAATTTTTTACAACAAAATTTATATCATTTTTTACGACTTAGTTCCTCCGCTTCCGAGTGCTCTCTGCCTTCATTTCTTTTCCGTTTGCGCCACCGAAGCGCCACAGTATGAGTTTCGTAAAGCTCAAGCGCTACGATGCACGATGCTGAAGTTTGAAGCTTTGCACCCAGCCACCGCGTGGCGTATGGAAGCTGCAGTGTTGTGGAATGTGAAGGGCAGGGAGGGTGGCGCACATGATCGGTCGCTGGGAGAGGGAGGAGATGGAATGGGCGATAAAAAATCGTCTCTCCTCTCGGTATTGAAAGTTGTTGGTGTGTGCTCTCCTTCTTTTGCTGTTTTTTAATTCGGTTACGCTTCGCTCTCCCGATGCCATTCTGCTAGTGATAATGATCTGCCATGGAAACTGCCGCCCGGGCCAGGCGGCAGAGGGTCTGCAAGATGATTGCGCAAAACAAATGCTGGGTGGCGTGGGGAGAGGGGGAAGGTTGGTTTTATGTTTATGCTGCATAACGACACTGAGCACAGCAAGGCGCAGACGATGAATCGAGAATGCGATAGAGACAAAGAGAGAGAGAGATAGAGAGGTAAAGTAGAGAGAGCAGGAGAGAGACAGAAGGACGAAAGAAAGAAAGAAAGAAAGAAATAAAGAGAAAAAATAACAAACCACTGCCAGGGAAACAGAGTAGTCGTTAGTTAGCGAAGCGACTCGTTGTGCTGTGCTCGTACTGGTTAACAAAAAAGGTTGTGTGAAAAACCGAACCTCCATCGAACGGAAATGGTGCCGGTGCACGGAGGATCTTGTGTGAGGGAGATGGGGCCAGTTTTAACCTAGATTTTTGAACCGCTTGTGGGACTTTTTTGCTCACTTCCCGCAACTTCTGCCGTGCGTACACGAGTGACACGTTTGCTATTGTTCCGTGGTTTTTCCTCTCAGTCCGTTTTTTTTACTCTCCACTTATGCTCTGTGTGTAAGTGGTTACTTTTTCCAGCAGGCTGGATTAAATGTGAAACTTTTAGCGTTAAGGCATCAAAGACGTTATTGAATTAATTTCGTTTTCCTTTCGAATAAGTGCAGAGGGAAAACATATTTCTATTTTGTGATAGTTAAACCACAAAGCCACGAAGGTGCTTTCGGATGATACGGATTTTTAATCAGAACGAACACGTGTTTGATATTTGACGTGATATTTTGTTTGTCTTAGAGATACGTGGTCTAATTGCCCCAATAAAGCCAAAGTAAAGCACGTAGTAAAGCCTGTCATTTGGAAACGCTTTATGTGAGGTTCTGTTACCAAGAAGTGAGGTACAATTCTACGAACAAAAGATGCAATTATCTGAGAGCTAACATATGATAAGCTGCAACAATCTCATCAAAATTATGTTAGGTCGATGACGAATGTGGACATTGGCAGGAACTTCAAGAAGTTGGAATACCCAGAAGAGTTTTTTTTGCGAGGAGACATCAGGCCCCCCGGAACAATTGCAGATTGGAGGTACTTTAAATTAATCAAATGATTACTGAGGTATGTGTTAGTACTTATTATGTACAAACCAAACTAAATAAGCCAGAGTTCCTAACACTCCATGCAATAGATGACATAGTTGGAAGCTATTAGAGAAGATTCCGAATCAGGGAATCACTGATCTTTACATCAGATCTTAACCATGTAGCAGATCCTGGGGAAGATGATGAAGCAGTAGTACTGCTCCTACTAAAGTTTCGAACGTCCGAAGTTACCAGACATTGAAACAGATTGAAACAGACTATCGTCACTTCTCAGGTAGTGGTGAAGATGGCACTCAACCTCCGTAGCTTTTGCTATCCTGGTTGATCATAGTGCTGAATAGAGATCATTTTGAATGAACTTCGATGTGTATTTTGAAATAAAAAAGAACAGAACATCTTGAAATTGTTTTTGAAAATAGCAAAATTTATCTCATGCGAAAATTCTGGTAATGTTGTCCATGCCAGGCTACACTCCACCATCGCCTTTTGTTTCTCTGAACACGTACACCTCTATGATGCGCTACCATTAAGTGTAAGTGCCAGTTTTGGCCAAAGTTTGATTTTGTGATTTTGTGCGCGGTAATGAATTTCCTCAACTAACCGAAATCTATTAATTAGGCTTGTGCCGTTTCATCTCGCTCCGAGACCACTTTGTGTCCTCAGTAAAGGGCAAGAGCAAATTGCGCCATGCACGGACCTTTAGCACAATAGTTCAATTACGGCGTTTTCTTTTAATTCGTCGCTCGTTCCATGCCTTTCCGGTTTTAGGTGTTGCGCCAGTTGTGGCGTGGTAAGGCAGTAAATCGAATTTATTATCGTGGTCTTTCCTTACTTCACCCCGACCGACCGCCTTCCTTACGCCGGGGACAATCGACCCGGAAGGCAATCGTTTTCATTACTTGCTACCGTGCACGTCAAATAGCTCGTGGGACGTGGCCTTGCCCCGCCGGGCCAGAGGATTAAATGACCGAAAAAACTCGCCAATATTGTAAGTGATTACGTGCCCTCCCCTCCCCTCCCAACTTAACCTCCTTTTCCCTCCCCACAGCATGGTTGGCACAGTTTTTTTTTCTTGGAGTGGTAAAACTAATTGACATGAAGCGATAAAGTACCTTCGCCGGGTTAGACCCGGTGACAGATGGTACCGGGCTGTGGCACAGGAAGCCGTCCACGCAGAGGTGCCTTTCTCCATCCTTTCATCTTCCTCCCCATTCCACCTCCTCCTCCACCATATGCAACCTAGGGACGATTTGAGGTTGATCAAACCCGAACCACCCCTGGGTTTCAGGCAGGTGCGCGCAATGTTGGTAATGTTGGTTTTAATTACAGCTGGATGCGATCCAGGGCCCGAGGGCAAGCTTCAAGCTTTGTGAAGGCATACCGTGTACCGCTGATTGACCTTCAGCCGCGAATTGGGCGGGGGTATTGCAGGTTTGATGAGCGTGACCGGCGTGCGCCTGGTGGTGGACGTGCATGTACGTGGTTTCGTGGCCGCGTCGCACCTTTGTGGCAGAATGGAGGAAAAAACGGCCAACCGTGCGGAAATGGTGCGGACCCGAGCGAACTATTAAGGTTAATGTTCCGGGCTATCGATCCAGTCGGGCACGGGCGACCCCCTCCCCGGAACTGCCAGGCTTGCCATCGTTTCTGGACCGCTTTCGTTTCTTCGGGCGGGCCTCTCCACCCGCAGGCTTGCGTACTGATTTGAGTAATTTTGTTTCGCTTATTTATTTATCTCACAAACTGAACAACTTCATTAGTCGTCTCGGGTTTGTTGGTGCGCGAAAAGGAAAGCGCGTAGAAAAATGGTTCATTAATTTGGGCAAAACCGGAATGTTTCTGATGCCTGATTGTATCGGGGTGAAACGGTAGCACAAACGTTAATTGGCGCACTGGTTGGTGCTTTCTTTCGTTTTATACGATGTAATTTTTCTCCGTCGGCATTTGTCCTTTCAGTGGACGAAAAGGTGTCGTGAAATGCTTTGGTTTTTTTGTTGTACAAAATTTTTCCTTTTTCGTTCATTTTTATCGTCAATTTTGACGCATTGCTACGACTGCTAAGCTAATGTTGAATTATCCGGAGTTGTAATCGTGCGTAATTTTTATTGAATTATCTAAATCGTTTTAAGAGACTGATGTGTCAATGGGTGCATTACAGCGAATTGAAATTGGTGCTTGTAAAATTAAGTTTATTACGATCTACAATAGTTGTTGTGATGCAATTAATAATATTAGTGGAACAGATGCTTTTGCTAGCTTTTATTTTTTAAATTAGACGCTAAACACACCGGCAAATCGTTGTTAATTATGCTACGCTGCTCCACACACAAACTGTCCCTCGTTAGCGTGTATTTAACTGCAATTCAATGAGGTGCTGAACGAAGTGTGCGCTAATTGTTTCTCATTTGTATGCGATAGCATATACACGTTCGAGTAGTAGCAGAAAAAAAGGTACACTGAAACATTACCACCTCTCCCACCCTACGGGGGTTTCGCTCATGTTAATTACGCAATGCAGCTGAACGGTGGCAAATACGTGAATATCACTTTAGTACAGCACTTGCTGTCCTTTAGCGATAGGATGTCTACCGGCGCTTTGCATCTTAAGCACCGTAGCTGGTTGGCTGGGATGTTCGCGCGCAACATAGCGTGCCGTTGTACAATTTACTTCTCCGTTTTTGTGTTTTTGTTTTGTTCATTTGGTGTTTTTTTTGTTCTCCAACTCCACTTTCACACTCGATACACGCGGGTTGGACCGCATCACCATCATAAGTAACATTTCAAGGATAGTGCGAAACTACATATTAACACCTTGCACATCGTTTTGGGAGGGGTTTGGCACGTGTCGTTTCGAAGGGCGCAACGGTGTTTTGCTTGCCGCGTGCAGCGGAAAAGGCACAGTTTTGTTTATTCCGGACTGNTGCCGTTGTACAATTTACTGGTTCGTTTTTGTGTTTTTGTTTTGTTCATTTGGTGTTTTTTTTGTTCTCCAACTCCACTTTCACACTCGATACACGCGGGTTGGACCGCATCACCATCATAAGTAACATTTCAAGGATAGTGCGAAACTACATATTAACACCTTGCACATCGTTTTGGGAGGGGTTTGGCACGTGTCGTTTCGAAGGGCGCAACGGTGTTTTGCTTGCCGCGTGCAGCGGAAAAGGCACAGTTTTGTTTATTCCGGACTGCGGAATACTTGTCCAACAAAGGCAAAATCGCTTGTGCCGGAACACATAGGTGTGAGGGGTTCAGTACGGGCGGGTCTAGCATGACGAACCGAATTGTACAGCCATGCGACCTTCGTCCTGTTTTAGCGATTGTTTCGATGTGGCTGCTGGCGTGCTGAGGAATTTCTACAGCACACACACACACACACACACACACACACACACACACACGAGTGAGTTTGACAGTTTTGCTTTCCGTGAGCGACCAGGCGTCTCCATGTGCACGTGCTATTGGGAAGCGTTTTTAATATCAGTATTTGCATTACTTTAAGAATTTCGTTTCGCTACTTTTTACTTTTGACATTTTGGCAGGCAAAAACAATCTTTTTTATATTATTCTTTCGCATTATTTTTTTTTTGGCCCAGAGTGAATTCCTTGTTCCATCAATTTCATAGCCGGTGTTTTTCTCTGCTGACCGAAACAAAAAAAGCCAAACCAGCTGCAATTGACAGCCGTTCTAGCACATTTACCATAGTGAAACGTATGGCAACATTCGTCCCGTACGTACCCGCGGGTGGTCGATTAAAATTTATTGTGACATGTAATTGCAATTATAAATGTTTTTATTATGGAAATGTGTGCAGCCGACCGCAAATAGCTGACTCCACTGCACCGTGGCACTGTGGGGTGACAGTGCTGCACTGCGGGCCCTATTTCACCGGGATGAAACAAATTGTCATGTAAATGCCTAGTAATTTAAACGCAATCAGCAGCAGCAGAATCGATCCCGGGCTGAATGGTATATCGTTTTGTTTCGAGTATCTTAAACCGGTTCACCTCTTTGTTTCATGGTGTTTGTTTTGACTGCTTTTTAATCGATGCAAATGGTAATGTTGCGGCGACACAATGTGTGCAAATGAACGCGAACCCTATCGATCGTACACTATAGACGGGCCCATCTGTTTTTTTTGTGTTTTGTTTTTGTTTTGTTTTTTTGGGGGGAGGTTTGCAGGAATGAGTTTGTGGCAGGTGGTGTGGCACGAATCAGGGGTATGGGGATGGGAACTGGAATGCAAAATGCTGCGGGCCTGCGAACATGTGTCGCATTTAATTAAGCTGTACCGGCATGGCAAATTAAAATAAATAACTCTTTTTGTCTGTGTGTTTGTGTGTGTTTGTGTGTGTGTATGCTTCGTTCCGTGTGTAAACACGCGTGCGAAATTATGCTTCCAGTGCAGCTGCTCTCTCGCTGTTGCTGGGCAGGCACGTTGCTGTACAGCTTAATTGGAGTTGGTGTGCATGCAATGCCCCAATGCAGGGGGATGAAAAAAGTAGCAAACTGAACGTTTCGCTAGTGGAGATGAAAGGCTTTTAGTGGGTTTTATAATACAATGAAATAATCGTGTTTTTACATGCCTTAAAGCGATGTGTATTATGAAGGGCAAAAAAGGAAAATTTACAGATTTTTTCAACGAATACTTTTATCACATATTTGTTACGAAGTGCTACTAGCCGAGTAGGCACATGTAAAAGTAATTAAAAACAATTAGTCTTTTCACGTACCTTTTTATAAGGTGCTTCAAAAAAAAACAGGCATGCGATGGAAAACCATTGTAACCCGAAAATGTATACCATTTTGTAAGTACTTTTACTTGGTTTGTAGTACTTTTTGTGTCAATTTTTTAAATTTCCTACTCACTACAAAATGGCGGATGTTTAAAGATAAAAATGGCTAGCCAAGCACAACATTTACCACTACAGTGGAGTGCCGATTATCCGGGCTTGTCGGGACTAAATGATGGCCGGATAATCGAACAACGCGGATAGCAGGATCAGTCAGTTGGTTGACAGATTTTTTGTTAATATTGCTTACTCCAATGCACTTTAATGTTTTTTTTTGCATTTAAAGCATTCTATAAGGATCGTGCCACTGTTGGTTTAATATTTAAAATAAATATTTAATAAAAATGTCGTTCGATGTGTGTACGTCGTATTCATTAGTAAGTACGAACGGGTATAAACGCATCACAGAACACATACATGCAAAATAAATATGGTTTGATACGGTGTGAAGCTGTCATTTCTGAATCGCACGGATAATGCGACAGCCGGTTAAAAGGTACCCGGATAAATGGCGCTCCATTGTATTTTGATTATAAGACAATTCTAAATGAATTTAAATGATATAGTTTATAATGATAAAGCATATGCACTTTGAAATTGAAATTCACTTCTTGTCGTTTAGCTGCGAGAAAATATAATTCAAAACAAATTTGTTTTCGAATGTACTGACTGTACATCTTGTCTTAAAGAAATGCTTTCCGTCAAAAGTACTTTAAATTGTGAAAGCAATAGCATCGAAAATGTTTGTGTAAACCAGCAGAGTAACTGTTTTCTCCGTGTGTTTCTACAGTTAGATAAAAACGCAATAAAGCTGGAAATGTTATTGAAAATATCGTCCAAGAAACTTGCGCGGATAACGATGCAAATCCCAAATTGGAATATTGATTGCACTACGGCCACCTTGAACGGTGTACGTTCTTTGGAGCTCGTGCTACTCCACTCCGGTGCCAGTAAAATCCCTACTTACTTCTGCACGAAAACACGTTCCACCGGCAAAGTCAGCACGTGCAACTGCACTCGCTCGTTAGGAACGCTACCAGTGCTTTTTTCTTTAATCTTTTCTTATGCAAAGCTGCAATCGTAAAATGTTTGCATCGTGCTTGCGCTTGCACGGCATAAATCTATCTAAAGCACTACACCATCCAGCCTCATTCGAACTGCATTTTCTTGTTCTTAGCATGTTTGTGTCATGTTTTTGTTGTTGTTGTTGTTGCTTTCGTTCTTTCAATGCCCGAACGAAAGACATTCCCTAGTTTTGGCCTTCTTGCGACCCGACCCGAACATCGAACACAATTGTCATCGTATTAGGTTTGGCCGCTACCGACCGGTCGGTTGGTATGCAGCCTGCATCAAAGCACACAGTCAAACTGCAGTCGAGGGAACGCGTACCGGCGGTCTCTGACCTGACCTCGAACTGCACCGAACTGAATGTTGCATATAAATCACCAGTTTAGGGAAGGTGGCACGAGTGCTGCTGGAGTGCATATATATATATGTATATAAGGAAAAAAAACAAAACAAAAACCGAAACTATAACCCCACCAAACACGAAACAGTGGAACGATTTTCTTCTCGATTCGAACATGCGCCCGTCCGTTACCAGAAGCTTTCTTTTTTCTTTTGTTTTCCAGTGGCGTTTTACTAGCTTTTGTTGTGTCGTGTTGTGCTGTCTTGTAGTTCTTTTACCCTTCATTTTCTTTCTTTAGCGAACATGACCGGGACAAGGTTACCGCACCGGGTTAGTGCAACCCGTGCTGCCGGTGTACCCATGAAAGACAGCGAGCAATCCGGGTAGAATCCGGCCCTGGGGGGTAAAACATTTCGAACAAAAGTGGAGTGAATTTAGCATAAAAATTGCGATGGTTCGGTTGGGTTTTTTTTTTGTTGTTCCACTTTTACGCTGAGTTGAAAAGAAAAGGTTTAATCTTTTTCTATTCTGGTTTTTTTTATTCTTATGGAATTTTGTTTTTGTTCCGCAACATCGGACTCAAGAAGGAACGTTTCGGTTGTTTTTGTCGTGGTTTTTTTTCTGCTTCAGCCAACGGGAGCCTCATTTTGTAGGAAGAAATACTAAAATCCAAATAAAAAAAAAATGGTAAAAGTGTGACAAGAGAGAAAACTAGAGCACAAATGTCTCGCTGAGCTTGCAATCATATTGGTGATTGCTTTCAGCTTTGTGTTTCATTTTCCCGTGCATCGAATGCTCAACGAACAGAAACTACTGAATGTTTAATCTGTTTCAAAACAGGAACCAAAAATACATTTCACGAATGAAAGTATCCAGCAAGAAGATGATTTCATCCATCAAAACAGACTTATTGCATTCTTTTGTTGGATGCATACTGGCATAAAACATAACACAGATGTTTCTTAATTAGAATATGCTTTCGCAAAAGTACACACAACAGTTTGCAAATAAAACGATCGAATGGAAAAAAAACCTCGGAAACAACCTAAATAATTTCTTCCCACTATTAGTTCAAAATTTAAAATTAGATCGGCTCTGTTCCGGTGCGTACAAACTGAGTACAAATCGTGCCTAATTCACAAGCTGCTCCCACCGTCTAGGGTCAAATTGTCGCACGTGTAGCACCGTGGTGTCGGTGAACCGTACACCGTGTCGACCGTGCACTGTGAAACAAGTCTCAAGGGCCTAACGGCAATCATTACCTCATTTTGCCTTCGCTTCTCGAGCTGAACAGCACTAATGACACAAACACTTGCACCATTTCATGTGTCATTCATCTTCAGTGCTGTTTTCGCCTCTTGTCGGCACACTCTTCATCCCCTTAGACAATTGTCCCTCGAGAACGAGAGAGAGAGAAAGAGAGATAGAGAAACAGAGGTACGGAGGGAGCCCTTTTGGGGGGGGTGCTTCAAATCGACCCTTTGCTCTACCACCACCGTGTTGGTGCTGGCTTGAGTGTTTTTTGTGCACTCCCTTCTCGACCTAGATCATAGACGTAGCGCTTAAGAGTGTGTGTGTTTTGAGAAGAACGAAAAAGAAAAAGCCATCAAGATATGCAACCAGTTGGTCACACGGCATGATGTTGTTGAAATTGTATCCAAAAGCACACGTGACTGTGCCGATGCCGACACCATCCAGGAAGTTGTCTAGCTGGACGTACACATTTTGCTTACCACATTGATGGCAAATTTTGATTGATTTATACGTGCTGCACAGAGCAATGTTGTGTGTGTGTGTGGTTTTTGTTTGTCGATGAAAGCTGTCGACATTAGGTCGACGCTCTTCATCATGCGCTTTTTTTTCTCCTACTCGAATGGATCAGTCTTGTCGGCTCGGTAGATGTTACAGAGATGTCAAGAGTCTTCAGCAAATGGCACAAAAATCTCACTAAATGAAAAGAATGCAATTTAATCGACTGCACGGCAAAGTAAAGTTCAGTTACCCGATTACGATTCACCTGAGTTCGCCAGGATCTGAGAGTTGGCGCACTCGACGAGCTTTGCACACGACGCGGCTGTGTACGACGGGTTTGCTCTTCTGTTCTAGTGTTTTTTTTGCTTTAGTTGTTTTCCACTTTTACCCATCGATCCAAACTCTCGAGTGGTGGCTCTATTGAGCTACATTTGTGCAGAGCGCATAATTTTACAAGAGCTCTTGCAACTTGGAATGCAGCAAATGCAACCGATGCCTGTTGCACTCGAGCAGGTAGCTGAAGTGCTGTCCCCAAACCGAAAGCACAAAAAAATGCTTCTCCTTTCAAACGAGTCCACTGTGCATGCTTTTCCTACTAGTTGATCTTGCCACACTTATTCATCTCATGCTCGGGAAAGCATACCTTTCACGGTGGAGTCGCGCTCCTCGTGCTTGATGACCTGTGTAGCACATTCATCCCGCAGCAAAGGCCTTACCTGCAATGAAACAATAGAGAGCGAAAGAGATGGCGGGTGTGAGAACGGGAAACACAAATAAGTTCAACGAAATAATTTAATTAGGTAGCAATCTTCATCTTTGGGTGACCATGTTTGCGGAATTAGGCTCTTCAAAACTTAGGCACTGGTGCGCCAGTTTGACGTTCGGTCGTAACGTTTTCCATTTTTATTTCTCCACATTTGCGAACATTTTGCTATCGGAGGACGAAAAAGTGGATAAAGAGAAAGAGAGATAGAGAGAGCAGTAGTAGTGTGGAAGATCGCACCGGACAGATGAGTATCACACTAATTGCCTGTCTTTCAAAATGAGAACGTTCGAGCACACCACGTGCTCTTAAAGGGAAGCAGCTAGCTTACCATATTTTGGTCAGGATAAAATTAGAACGTTCTGGGACGTTTCCGGTTCTTTCTTCATGTTCATTCTGTAATGGTAGCACATTCTGTGTGGTGGTGTTGGTGTGAAACTACGTCATCGACCCGGTTTACGGTTAGTAACAGAAGCCAGCAGAAACTAAAAGGGCACTGGGTTCAAGCACACTTTGGCGAAGATAGTGTGACAATGGTTTGTAACGACACGAACGGAACAGGGTGGAACAGAGTGTGTGGCTACTTCATTGAAAAAGTTTTCGGATGTTGTCTGCAATCGGCTGATTCAGCAGGCGATTATAGTACAACGACACTCGATGCTGACGTCATTGCTGCAACACCAAGAACTAACAAACTGTGTGAAATATTTTAAATAAGAAACAATTTTAATAGATGTTTGTTACAATCACTGTACTTTTTATAAAACATTTTTTTTATACATGTATATTGGTTCGGATAATATAAAAAAAGGAATTTTTGTAACGCATATAAATTAGCGTAAGCAGTGAATTTGATTACGATGGAGACGCCTGGTTGTCGACAATTGCACGAGTATGCTTGTTGTCGTTTCATGGTTTATTATTTTCTGTCTAGCAATATTACGTGACGTCAATAGTATCCCTGATAAAGCTACTTATAATGTTTGTTACAATATCCTGAATCCTTTAAGTTAAGTATTTTTTTTTTTCAATATCTATTCCGACCGAGTGGATTAAATGAGCGTCTGCTTTAAAACAACGCACAGTAATCATGAAACGAAAAACAAAACTTTACCCTATAAACAAACAAAACATGTATCAAAACCATTCGTAGCAAAGCAATTCAACCCTGAGAAAAAGGGATTCGTGACCGGCAGACACAATAAGGTTGGCATGTGTGTGTTTTTTGTTGTTGTTTTTTTGTATCTCGCCAGTCAATATCTTCTTTTCAAGCTTCCACTCCATCGGACGCTTCATTCGTGCGTTTCGTATAGATATAAGTTTCTTTGGGCACAGTGGCAACAAAACAAAAACGGGGGGGAAAAAAAAACAAACAAACTGATATCGACACAGAGAAACGTGACCACTTACACTACGCAAAGGGAATTGTTTTGTCTGTGTGATTGTGGCGGAATGATTCGAACGCGGACGTCTTGGGGGCAGTGATTGTGTAGTGCGCGATGAAGAAAAAAACGCAGGCAAGTAAGTAAGTGATGGTGGCATGCAAAATCGACCACCATCATCCACCCTGGTGGGCTCATATTAATTTCATTCAGCGGCGGACTGTGTGGCAGGGTAATCTTTTGCGTGTGTGATGTGCGTAAGCGATCAGCATCGATTATGCAGGCTGCTCAATACTTTTCGCACGGTGTTTGATTATTAAACAGCTGATCCGATGGTGGTTAGTCCGCCTCCAGTAAGGGCGAAACTTTTACGCAAGAATAGTTTAGCGAGCGGTTAAGCGATTGAACGAGGTAATGTTATCAAAAAAGGGATTTTGTTTTTGCTTTTGTTTGCAAACCTATACTAACTTTAAGAACTGTGATAAGTGCACATTTTATTCTAAAATAAGATTATTTTTATTACAAATGCTAAGTATTTAATGTCTCGCCCATACGTTTAAAACAATGCGAAAAAATAGCTAGAATTGATTCCACCTCTGCTAGAAGCAAAGGTCACAAAGTCAAAGGCACTTCCCCCCAGGGGATTTGTACAAAGCAACTAACCCCAAAAAAACAAGGGTAGGAAGTACGGAGAAAAACCGATAGCCGAACGAGTACTGACACTGAGTGGGTGAGGTGGCCCCGCATCAGGCACAGTACGGAATGGGTGCATGGTGCACGCACGTCATACTGGCATAATGTGCCGAGAGAAATGAACATTAGCCGCACATGTGAATGTGGGAAGCATGCATGATAGAAGAAACACGCCCCACACTGCTGTGAATGAAAGCAAAGTTTCTTTCTTTTCCGGAACCAACGGTGTTCCGCATTCTTCGTACGGTGGCACGGTACCGAAAGCACATTACAGGAAAGGAATGCAGAAATTGCGGGCAAATATTTCGACGTTTGCTTCGATAAGCTGATACCCGTATTTGCGTGTATGTGTGTGCAGCTATCTTCACGACATCACGTGTGGTATCGGGCCTTACGTGACTGTTGCTTCGTTTCGGCAGCTACTTGAATGCCAATGTCATAGAAAAGGAAGTAGGTAAAATGGTATCGGTAAAGGGAACACATAAGATACGTGTGTGTGTGTGTGTGTGGATAAGATTCGATTAAAATGGAACTAGTCGGCAGGCGAGATTCTTGCTTTTTTTTTGCTTTCATTTTTTGGGTCGTATTAGGCAAAACCCGGCCACCAAAGTCAAACCGCAAACACGGCGTGTAACATCGGGTGTGGAGGTTACAGAGACCCCGTTGGGTAAAGATATGCAAATATGCGTCTTCACGTACACGGTGAAAGCATTCGCAACACTCGACCGGCTGATTGGATTTGCTGAGCAGAAATTGAAAGGATTTTTAGTGCATTTTTCACCACCGTTTTGGTGGGGGCAAAATTGAAATTGATGAAAAAAAAGGACGGATAAAAGCGTAGTGATTGCATAAAGAGTTGAAAGAATGCGACCGATTTCAGACAGCACAGAAACAAGTTTATTATAACATAAACGGGGAGCCTGATGCCGGGGAGATTTTTTAGTATAAAACAAACCAGTATTAGCAATTAAAAAAAATCTTCGCCAAAAATAATTGTATTTAAAATGGTTTACAATTATTGGGTGCTCCGGGAAATGTTTAGCATTATTATCCGCAAAATTGGATGCTTTATGATGAATATTTTTTAAACAATGTTTTAATTATAAAAATTTCCTTATTAGAAACTTCAACTTGTTCGTATCTTTCAAGAAATTTGTAAATCTCTAACTGTAGCAATATGACCCAATAATACTAACATAATTGTTGCAATTTTTTGTCTAATTTATCGTATCCTGCTATCAAGTATTTGCAGTAATCCAATGACTGGTTGAAAACAAAAACTGATACTAACAATTCTTAAACTTATTTCAACTCCATTTTCAAGTATTTCAAGTATTTCAACTCCAAATCTTTCATTTTTGTCTAATTTTCAAAGACAACAACCTGTGCTAAACTACTTTATTTCAATTTCTCCACGTGCGAATGAATTATCGTTCAAATAAGGATCACAAGTTGCAGTACGAAATGGCTTCGTTTGAGCGCGAATCCTTAATCAGTCGCGCCGTAGAACCGCGTGACCGTATCGCATCAGAAGGAAAAACTATTTATAGTACGTAAGGGAGTTACAAATGTGACACTAAAAATATCATAAAAGGTGGGTCATTATTGAGTAATGGCACAAACACCGTAGCCCGGTAAGCCCTCTCCAGTAGGTTCGCGTCCAGCCAGCTATCTCGGGGACGTGATCTAAAGCTGCTTTGAATGGTGATGGCGGCACCATCATTTCCATACTGACACCTTCCACCAACTGATGGTGTGTTACGCGTGTGGTTAGATAAGATCAAAAATCATTCACCCATCGTCCACCGGGTCCGAGTTCCTGTAACCGGCCCGGTGACCAATGCGGAAGATGATGATGGGAAGCTACAACTGTGTACCAAGGCGTTCCGTGGTACCCCACTGCAGACGCACCGTAACCGGAAACCATTGTCCGACCGGGTGGCGTTTACCGCTTGTTGACCTTAACGCTAATGTGCTTCGGTTAGCCATAGAATAGTCCGGTTGACCAACGGGTCTGTTTATACACGCCAACCGTCTCTGCGCTCTGTGTCCTTGGAAAGGGCGTCCGATTTTGTTAGTTTTCTTTCTGCTTATCAACGCTTTGTGTTTTATTTTTTCGAAGTAGTTGTCATAAAAGCGAGCCTTTAGTTTTGGACGGTTTGGGTTAACTCAACACAAAGCGAACACAATTTGTGTTTTGTACGTACGTATGTGTGTGTATGGAATATTTCTCGATGGCTGGAACGGGTGGCACTGTTTCCGGTGCGTGATGCCAGGAGGAAAAATGGGAAAAGGGGGCCAAACCGCAAAAGTTTTGACGAGCCACCCGAGCCAGCGATAAGTATCGCGTGTCTAGTTTTGATTAATTTATTTACACTCCGTACAGTAATTGGAGGGAAAGCGAAACATTTAGTAGTAATTACCCACGGAACGGCGTCACATCGATATCCGTCCCCCCTCCCCCCCCCCCTACGGTCCGGCGGGCTTCTTGGCTGGGTGGGAGTTATGTGAACGAGTACAGCTGTACAATAACGTATCGTTGTACAGATCGTAAATCATCCATCATTAGTGTTTTGTGGTTTAGGTTTTGTTTTGTTTTCGCCTTTCCGTTTTTTGCCCACTGGTCAACCGAATGGGACCACGGTACCGAGTGTGGTGTGTCCTTAGCGTTCCATCCTTGGATGTTTGAGCAAAGGTGTGCAACCCGCTGCCTAATGATGCGTCCGCTCCGTTATCATTTGCACTTCGGTACGTCCGTTGGGGACACCGGTTCTGGGTACGGGTTTACGCCAACCTTAATGGGGTCACCGCCACCACTTCATCCCGAGTACCACTTGCCACGTGCGGTAAGCTGAATCCACTGGCGGTGGAAGCATTCAATCAGTAAACCCACGGTTGATTTGATAAGTTTATCGATAAAGGAAAGAATACGAGGATAATCCATGGTGAGATTGTGTTAGTCTTGGTGGAACTTACCCAAAAAAAAAAAACACGATGAACTCCCATAATTATAAAACTTTTGCTATGAATAAATACGTACCCATCGCGGAAGTTGCTCCTAGTTCGCCCGTTCCAAGAGTATAAAAATAAAGCAATCCGTTACGGTTACGATCTCTGGTGTAGCATCTGTTTTTTTTGTTGTTGCTATCTCTCTCCCTTGTTACCGGAACCACATGACCTTAACCAGAACCAGCCCACACAATCGGCCTTTGTCAATTTCACACCGGCGGAAGGTTTGGGAACCACTTTTTTTGTGCAACCGCTTTTGCGTGCGAAACCCCCCCCCCCCCCCCCTGGCACGGCACCGATCGCACCTCGTACCAACTACCCCTTGGACACAACCCTCTGGTGGTACCGCCGGGTAAATGAGTGAATAATGGGCAGACGTCAGAGTTTTGTCCGAATGTTGTCAAAAAGTTTCCAATCGATCGCCCGGTTGCTGCCTCCAACCTTCGTTAGCGCAAATGCGGACGACATCCGTCTGAGTCTCGGTCTCGATTTGGGTCTAATTGACAGTGCGAAAAGTCAGTTGCCCCATAGACGGGTGAGAACGCTGCAAGAGGGTGGGGAGAGGGGAAGGAGGGGATGGAGGCAAAGAAAACCCGCAGACCCGGCAGGTGGGGAAGGAGGGGATGGGGACGAAAAATCAACCAAAGATGATACTTCAATCTTTTATCCCGTGGGCCGTGAGCCAGGTCGTGAATGGAGTCATCTCGTCGATCTCCATCTGTCACACGCAATCACACTAAAGGCTAAAATGTCAAAGGTTGACATTTCCGCCAAGTGTCAAACGGGTTCCAAGACACGACATTGGATGCCGGTTGATGCTTAGCAGCGGATGGATAGCGGCTTCATCTTATCTAGCTTTTTTTTTGCTCTCTCGCAGAATAATATGAAATTCTGTGTGTGTGTCTGTGTATGTGTGTGTTTTTTCTTCTTTTCTTTTTTTCTTGTTGGCTTAGTCATTGCATCTTTTTTTTTTTTTGAGGTCATGAACTGCTTATAGCTTTTCAGAGCCATGGCCGCACAACGGGTCGGTTGATTTGCTTTGGCACCGTGCTTGTTCGCGTCAACCGATGGTATCCGTAATTGAAAGCAATTCTCCATTGTGATCTCCGTTTTTATTGTGTGTGTGTGTTTGTCCCCCGGTCAGCGCGAGGTGTTTTGTGGCTGGTGCACGAATAAAAGCGGCAAAGCACTATGGAATGGATGTTGTGCCCGGTCGGTCCTACCCAAACCCCCGACATTCATTGACGTGAGTGGTGCACACACACGAACACTCAACCGGACACCAATTTGATCCGTGATGGACGACAGTCCGGCGGCCATCCCTAACGTCAGAAGTTTGTCCGGTTTCATCTTTCGTCGTCCTTCAAATGTGGTCGAATGACACGCGCGTGTGTGTGTGGAGTGCCTGGAGGGCGTGGAAAGATGTTTAAGGAATTGCATTCCATTGGCTATTGGCAGGGACCGGTTAGGGGAAACCCGTGGGGGGAGGGAGATGAAGGAAACATGGAAACATAGAAGGCGAGTGGTGCCCGTAAGCACACGAGACAATCAGACTACATCGAGATAAATAGAACGGAGCAAAAGGGCAATTCTTTGATACGACAGCAGAAAAAACAGATAAAGTTAATAGCGTTCCGTGGTTCGTGCTAAAGTGTTTCTGTGATGTATGGTGGCAAAGCTAAATATTTTCATTTTAAGACAATCTTTCGCGTCACCATTTATAATACCAAGCTTGCGGGAAATAGAGAGCCGAACATGACTTTTGTTTACCCCTTTGAGTGTATTGTGTATTATGGAAATATTTACGATTAAATTAAAGAATAAAGATAACACTAGAGTACACCAACTCAATGGCACTGTGTAGTTCAACGTACTAGAGTAGTGTTGTGTGTAGCAGGAATACTGTACGAAAAATGCTTCCAAAAGAAAGTTATTCAACCGAACCAATCTCGAAACCAGAAATTTCCATTCGCCGTAGAAAGAAAGGAAAACCAACACGTTCTGTATCTGAATATTATGATATCAACCATTTGGAAACGCAAATGACATTACCCGTCAGGAGCTTTATGGGTCTACTGGTCCACGAATGCTTTTGTGTGTTTCGCCCCCGGTTACTGGGGGGGAGGGGGGGGGGGGTGCGAAGACGGATGCGTACCGATAAACAAATATAAATATATTGGCCAGCCCGTCAGTACCTCCCAAAAGCGCTCCAACAACCCGCATAAAAATGGTCTCTTTTAGCCGCCATTGAACCGTGTGATGAGTTTATTTCAAATCCACCAGCAAAGCCGCTGCCAAACCATCCGAACGTTGGCTTTTTTTTTTCGTGGCATTCACACTTTCGATCTTTGGTTTGGTTTATGGTTCTACGATTTGTGCCTTTGCAGAACGGTTGCCGAAAGGTGGAACAGGGATTTTATCGATACGGCAATCCGTGACCGTTTCGATTTGTCGTTTGATGCTGAAATAACAAACAAAAAAAAAACGGAAGCCATTTTCAGGATTTATTTTACCCACCACCATCATCGCGACCTTGATGCGAAGGAAACCCCAAACACGGACGGGCAAGCAGCACCGTCTAGTGACGTTTATTGTTTAATATCAATGGATGTGCTAACCATTGCCGGCACTGATCGAGGGTTGGATTTTGAATGGGCAAACGATACGTCCGAACCGAATCACCGTCACCGTCGGACGCGAACATTTGGACGATGAATGCTGCGTGTATTTGGGCGTTTGCTTTGCCGCTCGCTAAGGCTGCCAGGGTGGAAACCGGATATAGTATTTCAAAAGGATTCGAAAATGGTGCCACCTTTTCCCGTACGCTCGTTACTGGGCATGAAGATGAAGTTCTCATCGACAAACGGTGTGGCTCTCCGGTTGAAGGGAATGTATAGGGGAATAGGGGAACTTAGAGAATGAAAGAGAAAGAGAGANCCCCTTTGAGTGTATTGTGTATTATGGAAATATTTACGATTAAATTAAAGAATAAAGATAACACTAGAGTACACCAACTCAATGGCACTGTGTAGTTCAACGTACTAGAGTAGTGTTGTGTGTAGCAGGAATACTGTACGAAAAATGCTTCGAAAAGAAAGTTATTCAACCGAACCAATCTCGAAACCAGAAATTTCCATTCGCCGTAGAAAGAAAGGAAAACCAACACGTTCTGTATCTGAATATTATGATATCAACCATTTGGAAACGCAAATGACATTACCCGTCAGGAGCTTTATGGGTCTACTGGTCCACGAATGCTTTTGTGTGTTTCGCCCCCGGTTACTGGGGGGGGGGGGGGGGGGGGTGCGAAGACGGATGCGTACCGATAAACAAATATAAATATATTGGCCAGCCCGTCAGTACCTCCCAAAAGCGCTCCAACAACCCACATAAAAATGGTCTCTTTTAGCCGCCATTGAACCGTGTGATGAGTTTATTTCAAATCCACCAGCAAAGCCGTTGCCAAACCATCCGAACGTTGGCTTTTTTTTTCGTGGCATTCACACTTTCGATCTTTGGTTTATGGTTCTACGATTTGTGCTTTTGCAGAACGGTTGCCGAAAGGTGGAACAGGGATTTTATCGATACGGCAATCCGTGACCGTTTCGATTTGTCGTTTGATGCTGAAATAACAAACAAACAAAAAAAAACGGAAGCCATTTTCAGGATTTATTTTACCCACCACCATCATCGCGACCTTGATGCGAAGGAAACCCCAAACACGGACGGGCAAGCAGCGCCGTCTAGTGACGTTTATTGTTTAATATCAATGGATGGGCTAACCATTGCCGGCACTGATCGAGGGTTGGATTTTGAATGGGCAAACGATACGTCCGAACCGAATCACCGTCACCGTCGGACGCGAACATTTGGACGATGAATGCTGCGTGTATGTGGGCGTTTGCTTTGCCGCTCGCTAAGGCTGCCAGGGTGGAAACCGGATATAGTATTTCAAAAGGATTCGAAAATGGTGCCACCTTTTCCCGTACGCTCGTTACTGGGCATGAAGATGAAGTTCTCATCGACAAACGGTGTGGCTCTCCGGTTGAAGGGAATGTATAGGGGAATAGGGGAACTTAGAGAATGAAAGAGAAAGAGAGAGAGAGAGAGAGAGAGGGAGAGAGAGAGAGACAGAGTAGCGATGGTATTATTTCGATTGTAAATTATTATTACCCCGGTCACGATTATTATTGTTTGGCACGAACCCAACGCCCGAAGCGGGGACGGATGCTATATGACTGGATGGTTCTGTGACGGCTCTGTTACCATTTTACCGTTCCGCCGTGAATGCGAATATCCTGTGGGCCCCCGCCACCAAAACTCTGTACCATTTTCCGGCACAGCAACTTTTCTTCATGCCGGGCACAAGTTTTCGCTCAACTCGGTTGCGCGTGGAAGCAAACCCAAAATCCTGACCCCGTACAGAAGTGTTTTAAAACAAAATTAATTTAAATTAGTTTATTAACGATTCTCTGACCGGTGTTTGGACGTCGGATGGGTGTGGGGAGGAAGGAGGGAGTGGGGGAGGGGGAAGGAGGTAGGTAAAAGGGTTGGCTTTAGGCGAATGGTAATGCTACGGCGGGGTAGCGCGGAAAATATAACGAACAGTCTTATTCGTGACTTATTTCGCTTCGAAATCAAATCGCTGGCAAGGGTGAAATGGGAATGGAAGGCGCACAATCATGCAAGAAAGGATCCAGTTTGACCTAATTTGACCTTTCGAGCACAGCCGTTGGTGGTGGTGCAGTAATTGTGCACGATTCCACGTAGCCCGGCCGGAGAAGAAGTTCGAAACAGGGGGGGAGGGTCTTTTCGGTAGTTTCATGAGTAAAGTGAATTAATTTTGCCGCATGAATTTTGGAGCAATCCGGAAAAACGGTGAGTCCATTTAGTCGGTTCGTTCCGTTCATTTTCATATTTTAATATTGCATTCCATCGCTGCGAACAGGAGCGTGCACGTGTACCTGTGCGCGCCGTGGCTTGTGTGCCGGCATCATTGTTATGAGTAGGAAGTAGGGTTTTGCTTCCGTATTTTTCGCCTTTTAGGGTGGTGGACTTAAGCTGTGCATTTTGCTGGTAATATGTTACTTTTGCACAAAGAGAATGATGAAACTATTTTCATATTATTTTTTAAAAATATTATTATGTGTTATATTTGGTGTTCCTTTATTTGTTTGTGGATTCCGGCTGCCGTTTCGTTTTTTGTTACCATTGTCAAGTTGCTATTTTTATAGGATAAGATAGTCACACCAATTGAGACGGAAACGTAAAACATCTTTACTGATTTTGCATAGTTAGTTTAATTGTTTCGCGTGCACTGTTTAGTGAATGTAGTGTATAAAGGTGGGTTCAAAAGTTGAGCTTCAAATAATGTTGACATTGTGTATATAGCGGCGAGTCCAAGATTTGACATACAAAATCTTATACTTTTGACAATCAAAACAAATCTTGTCACAAGTAAACAAAGTACTTTGCTAATATTACATTTGCTTAATTAATATACCCAAATAAATCGTTTGACATTTTATAGTAACCAAGCTTTGGGCGCGAATCGATATGAAATGTTGCAAAATCAGTCGTTAGTTATTTTCTATGCTGTCCATTTCCACTCCAGAAAGTGTAAAAAAAGAGTTGGGATTTATTTATCAGAACCCGGTGACATCGCATCACATTTAGTACATGTTTTATAAAAAAAAAAACAAGCCAAAACAAAGAGAGAAAAATTGCTATATCACACTACTGTAGCGCAATGGATCATCCACTTAGTTGGAAACAATGTCACTCAACATTCACCACCGTTTTTTTTTTTGGTGCTAGCACACAAAGCGGCGCTGAATCCCCATGTCAGTTACAACACCATACCGTGCGGCTCTAAATTGGTAAAAGCAAAAGCGAAAATCCTATTGATAGCGTTTAGTGAAAATCAAATCATCAATATCTGTACGTTCTTTTTGCTTTGCGGGTGATATATATATATGTGTGTGTCTGTGTGTGTCTGTGCCGTTGTTTCACCAGCAGCACAACTATGACGCGATACGGGCATGTAGCTAGTGGGGAGGGTACGAGGGAGGGAAAAAGGGGAACGGAGGATCGGGATGAAGGAAACAAACTATAAGCTTTGCTACGAAAGCATAAAGTGGCAAAAAAATGTTGCCAGAAAAATCGATAAACCGCAATACGGGTGTGCTGGGCTAGCGAAAAGCTAACTTCATCCGCAGCTTGCCGTATATCGTACATCCCGTATTCCTGTTCCCTATCTCTTGCTGATCTTCTGCTCTCCTGCTCGCACTCTCACTCGTCCTCATCGCCTGTCTAGCTCCTGTTTCTGCTTTCTTCCGCATGTTAAGATAGTAGAACAAATAAATATCCACACATCCTTCACTGCTACAAAGCGCAACCCCCATTCCCGATACATACACCCAAGCTTGCTATAAATGTTTGCTTTTCGGTGTTTTCTTTCGATGTTTCTAGATTACTCTTAATATTTTCTGCCACACCGGTGTGGCTTGTGTTTCGAACACCTTTCCAACATGATATGACCCGATCTAGGGAAGCAAAAAAAAAAAAACACGAAAATAAAACAATAAAGATTTCGGCAATCAAGCTGAAGCCGAGCTGAACCGTTTTAAGATGAAAATCGGAACAAAACCCGTCCATGATCCTTAACCCCGCTGTCCTTGCCTATTGACAGCTTCCGACAAATGGATGTGAAACTAAACGTTTTCTCCCCCCTATCTTCGATAGCAGATTTTGGGACTTCCCAATGGCGTGTGTGTGTGTGCTCGTGTTGCTTCTGGCTGTCTGAAGAAATTGTCTTTATAGTGAGCGTCTTTTGTGTTTTGTTTTGTTTGAAACGATTACGCCTTTCCAGCTCGTTTCGTGCCAATCCAAACAATCGGGTTCGGTTCTGTTCAGTCGCTTGGACACATTTGGATAGCTTGGTGGAAGGGTTTTGGGGGGGCTGTCGGTATTTCTGCAGTTTTTGCGATAAAATGTGCCACACACTACATCACTCTCCCACTTTAAGCCCGGGTTTAATGTCTCTTCATCGATCCGCCTGTATGCAGTGTAATGTGTACTCGCGCTAAGAAAGCTGCCTGCACCCCGAGCGCGAAGTTTGCGGCGTATGCGGTTGTCTACGTGTGCCAGAAAGAAAGAGCGAAAGTGAGAGCACAAACTACAGAGAGCAAGCAAGAGCGAGAGAAAGCATCATCAGGGGCCTGCTAACGCTACCGAGGACAAGGTAAACAGTTTAAAAGCTTTCTGCAATAGCTTGTCACACCTGTCTTTTGTTGGAGCTTAAGTCAACTTCAAACCTTTCGGTGCCTGACGATCGGTATCCAAGCAGCGGGAAAGGTATCGGATGGCAGGCGATACAGGTACGCCCCAACTGGAACCTGGTTCCTTTCTTCTTTCATCGCTTGGGTTTCACAGCTTTTGGATCGCGACCGGCATCGTTATAAAGCCCGTGCATCCGACCAAGGACAACCGACAACCTTCGTTTCCCGGGGGATGATATACTGTTACTCCTCGGTTCTTCCATGTTGTTTCTTTTCTTTTCTTTGCGCTCTAGACTGGCAGTGAAAACTTTAGCATACCCTGGAGTTTACCATCCTGCAAACCGTGGTGCGACGATAAAAACCCGGGGCGCGCACAATGGAGCAACGGTTTGGGTGTGACAGTGTAGAGCCCTGTAGGGAAGAAGAACCCGCGGAAGATATGCACCATGGCAAGAAAAAGAGGATGTAACAGTTGGAAGAAAAAGAAAGAGAGAGAGAGAGAGAGAGAGAGAGAGA
>STHB01000004.1:14679722-14690327 GCA_018908115.1 Anopheles rivulorum
TGGTATAAAGAAAACGCAATAATAAAGCAGATATTTGCTGGCACACGGGACATGAAAAATTCATCCCTTCCCGCCCCGGTCCCTGCCGCCATTTTGCGTCAAAGCTCCACCACCACCTACGCGCATAAGCTTCACCGGGTAAGATATGGCTGGTGTTGCCGAATCCTGCACGAACACGGTCGATGGCGGCCACTAATGCCTACGGTGGGGCTCATAAAAATGATTTCCGGCCTTGGTTGGCTGGCTTTGCACTGTTGGCAGATCTTCCCTTCTTAGCCATCGCTCGAAAAGACACCATCGCTCGAAGGGTAATGTCTTTCTGTGCTTATGTGTGTGTGTGTGTTGCGTTGTGTGCTAGTACGAGTGTTTGACTACTCTTTTATTTTGTTTTTGAAAACATATTTTTCCCTACTTATCTTCATTCTGTTTTTTTTTCTCTCTCTCTCTCTCTCTCAAATGCAGCCAGCTGGGCCGTGGCCGCGGGTGATGTCCTATTTTTGGTGCAGTACTGTTGTCTGTTAGCACAATCACCAAAAGCATTTCCCATCATCCCAAAGTTATATTTTTGTAGGCCAAACCTACCAGAATGACGCGCTTACTGATTTTTCTTTCCCTCTCTCGTAAGCCAAGCAAAAGCACATCGTTTTGATAGAGTGATGAAAAGTTTGATTTTATTGATTTTGTGGGATTTTGGTTTTCTTGGTGCTTTACCATCACATGGTTGGAAGCATGTAGACTAGGTTTATGGAATTTAGTATTGCCATTTTTCGTTTGTTCTCTAAAAATAAAATTGTTTTACTAACATTATTACTACTCTTTGTGCTTTGATTAATTAATATGGAATGGAACTACAATATTGAAATTGTGGTTTCCATTAAGTCATCTGAAGTAAGGTGAATTAATATAAATTTGAATTCGATTTGTTGCAATCGTCATTTGGTTGTTCTGGTAGGTCTTTATTTGCTGCCAGATTGTATATGAATATTTCAAACAAAACTCGAGGATTCAGGGTGAACATTGGGATAATATTAGATATTAAAATAATATAGCTGGTCCCTGTGATACACAATATGTGATATAAGCACGTTTGAAGGCACCCAGATTTTTGTTGAAAAATTTGACATCTAATGCAAGGGCATATGGATACATTTCGTATCCATATCGGCAACATTTATTTAATGGCAATAAACTAATGTAGTAAAGAATTATCTATATCTATAAAATTTTAGACATAAAGCATGTAATTGGGATTAATACAGTTTAAAATTTTAAAAGATATGAAACTTAAAAGATATGAGAAACTATAGTTTATAATGTGATTACTAACTCTAATGGAAAGATCATCTGTATCCAGAAATATATTAAACGTGTAGGTGATGTATTTTAAATAAATAGTTTGTTGAATCAGTAGGAGTGGAGGTATTGTTTTAAAAGATCAGGAAAAATAAAAAATGTATAAAATATACTGAACAACAAATACTAATAATATTTTCTTCTTATTCTTTCCTCAGTGATGCTGACAATGCGGTAAGTAGCGTAATAATTATATAAATGTATCAATAAAATAACCAAGCATCTTGGAAACAGATGTTTGACAACTTCAGCTGGAGGTACGATGCCATCGCTACATAAAAATTGAATTGTTTCAGTTTGAAACGATCATGCCCGCCAAACACATCTTCCCCTCGCCCTCCCATCCTCCTCGGCCACCTCGTTCACCCAAGGGGGTGATGCCGATTCATTCGGTTTCGAGCGCAATTTAGCAAAATTTTATTACTTCCATTATTATCCGAGCATCATGGTGTTTGACTCGTGTAGCTCACTTTATCTTCGCTTCTTCGCAATGCAACTCCTGTTCCAATCGGCTGACCTGGGCCCAAAACTGGGTCTACCTTCTGATATCGACGCGAGTAAAAAGTGACACCAGCGCAACTGAGCTGTAAGCGATCGCAAATTATGCACACAAAGTCCCTGCTTCATTCGTACCAAAATTGGGTCTCCACGGCTTTTAGCAGCCCAGTCCCGGGAAAGGACTATCCGTGTGCGGACAGTACGCTCAAGTGGTATCCACTCGCTATACACGGTTAAAGAAAAACAACCCGCGGATCACGGTAGCCGGAGGCGCACAATACAGTAGCAGCAACAACAACAACAAAAAAAAAGGAAAGGAACTGGCACCACGAACAGCGAAAACAACAACAACGGTCGAATGATGATTGAGAAAAATCCCTCCGCGCCTAAGATAAGTGCGCGGTTTCTGTTTTACGTTCGTGTTCGGCTCGCTCGCTCTCATGTGCCGGGTTGCGCACGTTCACCAGTCGACGGCGAGCGATAACTTTCTGGCCTTGCTTCGGTAAGCCGCATCTTTACGGCCCCGATGACTGTGGGCTCTGCTGTGGGTGAAAGACAACAGATAGATAGCAAACAAACAACAACGAATAATAAAAAAAAAAACAAGCATAGCAAGCTTCCGAAACGGTTAGCTAAATACATTCTCGTCATTCGCCTTCGCATCAGCTGCCCCGAAAAAAAAAAGCGAAACCAGCGCACCAAACCGGAAACCGTACGACTGGCAGGTTGAATCTCCGACTGGCCTTGCCTACCGTGAGTTGCCTTTTCTACGCTGTGTGCGTGTGTGTGTGTGTGGGCTTGTTTTTTTTTTTGTTTCCTCCCAACGTTCCTACCAGCATAGTCGTGCTAAAGGCGCGAGTGAAAAACCATTTTCTTGCCTGAAGGCTATTAGCAATTTCCACTCGCTCGGGAGATGCGAAGCCGGTGTTTTATTTTATTTTACTTTATTTCTCTTTTCTTTTTTTTCGTTCTTGCTACGGTACATGCTTCTTAACCGTGCACCTCGGTCAAGGTGGATTTTCCATTTCATTGACTCATTCGTGAGATGGAAAACAGACAACCGTAAAGGAAAAGAAACCAGGGGCAAACAAAACACGACGGAGAAATGTGCTTTTTCTCGCTGGCTTTAGGGTATCGGTTTGGGGGGTGGGGGGGGGTTTAAAGTGTGTTCGTACCGGTAAATGGTAGAATTTATGTGGAAGCAATGGAATCGGTGGTCGGAGAGCGAAAAGAAGAGAACAACATTAACAAGTACAACAGCAAAACTAGAAGACGGGCGTATAAAAACAAATCAAAACAATTCTACACACGGCGTACGCACTGCGCTGGTGCTGGAAGGTAATCAAATGTTTGGGAAGAAATTGTTTTAGCACACCTTGCGGAAAAAGGGAGAAAATTTTCACAACGGGAAAGGGAAATTTTGGAAAAAATATTTTGATAGGATGATGCTGCGGTTGTTGCTGTTGGCGTAGGTTCGTTGAGCAAGATACTTGCACATTCGTGTGCTACTGTCAAGAGATAATTTGTTCATAAAGCTAAGCGCTTGAATGAATATAATTTCAAATAATTTACAACAATTTTAATTATCTTGTCATTGATTCTAGTTGATCGTCGAAATGGATGTGAGCTTTGTGATATATAGCAGAATTTTGGTTTAAGAATGTGTATTCTTCTGCCCCTTTATTTCGTTTATTTACTGAGGTGAAATAATCCACCTCACAACTTTAATTGTTAACGAAAGCTACGTTAACAATAACTCTAATTTAAATCGTTGCATTTCTGACTCAGATATTTAAGTACAATAGTATATAGTTTAAGCAACATAAATACCACGTAATGATTTTCATTATTAACTTGCGTTCAAATCAAATTTTAGACCGTTTCTTGTGCATTCTTTGTTGTGAAACAATAGAACGAGTTGTTTACAAAAATGGCACCCGGCTGGACCTTCAATGGCTCGTTTACTGGCACGTATTACATTTTCTGCTCGACACTCCTCTATCGTTTTAGACAGCAATGTTCGGAATTTGCGAAAGAACGCCAGGAAAGAGTCGCACAAACGTACAAACCCTGTCTCGTTAATAGAAACGTTCGCGCTAACATCGGAACGAACCAAACCTTGTGTCGTGCCCCGAGTAGTGTTCGGTGAAGTTGAAGGCTTGTCTGAGTTTATGGGGAGCTTTTTTTTTGTTGGGAGGGGTAGTATGCTTTCGCCCGTTGGCTTTTACCAACCCCAAACCCCTACACCAAAAGAATGCGAGAAACGCTTTTCGACTGTCTGTACGACTGGTGCACAAGAAAGGAGCATTCGGTCGTCGTTTTGGGTTTCGCTTTCTTTCCCGCTAGCAAGCACCGTACTTCATATACTTCTTCCAGTAGCATTATGTTCCACTGTTACGGTGGCATTGAAACGGCAATTTTAGGATCCAGCAACTGTACCAGCCCAAAACAAATGCTGACAGCGCCACAGAGGGTAGCTGATACACGCAGCTGGTGCTTGTTTGTGATTAGTTCTCGTCAGCGGAAAATGGGCTTTCACTTTGCGCAAGCTAGTTTTCCTCGCACGGATCGTCCGGGTGCGTTGTAAGTTTGAACAATCTCTCTCCCTCCATTTAAGGACCGAAGGTCCATGGTTAGGAGCGGCATAGAAGAAGCAGGCAGTCGGCCGCTTCCCATCCCTTTTTGGCGAGCGAAAGGAAATATTTTCTCGTTATGTTTTAATCCAAGCGAGATCGTAAATTTACATCGCGAGGCTTTGCCACCGGGTGTGGAAAGACGTCGACATTTTAATGCTGACTTTATTAAGGAAACACCGTTCCCCCCCTGGCAGCAAGGGTTGGTCGGGTGGCATGCAGAGTGGGTAAGGTGACCGTGGAAGATATTACCACCGTAAAGCGCCAACCCAAACTAACACCGACCGAAAGCGAGCGACAACAGTTCGGTACGATCGTAATGCACTTCGTAATGGAAATATTTGCGATTCATTAACGCAAAAGAGCAATGAACGCAGCGGCAGAACGGATCCACTCAGCATAAACCAACCGAACGGGAGTCATGCCTCCGTTGCGTTCTCGTAGCCCACGTAGCTGAAGGAGAATAGTTGATTAAGTGGTTGGTAAAATTAAAACATTGCTGAAATGTTTCACACTGCGACATGCCATTATAATGCGATACGCGTTTGGCATGAATCATGCCGACGAAGGTGTACACGTACAAGGAGAATGTATCGTGCTTAAAATCAATAGTAGTGTAAATAATAATCATCGTAACGAAGTTAGGGAATCATGTTTATAGCTCGTTATAAATATGATATTTTACAAAACCTCAGTGAAATGAATGTTTTAATCAAGGTTTACTAATTCTGTGTACTTTTAGCACAAATGACAGGTCAAGAGTTGCAAGAACCAAAGCCAAAGAGAACCAAAGAGTTGAACAAGAACATAAGAATTCCTATCAATTAGGTCAGTTTGTGTTGCTTTCTAGCTTAAAATTCATAAGTTTGACTTGTGAAGCTATACAAGCGCATGTCAGGCTGTGTAGTATTTGGATACTTAAGAGACCGTGGCACAGAGTTAGTTACAAAGTAAAAAGAAATTCAAACCATTGGTTAAAAAATCAATAAATTCGAATGAACAAATAAGACAAGTGTAAAGATGCAGCACGTAAGCTAAGAAAAGTTATTTAGATTTATCCCTTCGCTATCAGACAGAAAGGAAAATGTAAAACCCCCTTAAAAGGGACCACCAAAGGACTACAGCCAGCAGTGTATCCTATTACGACCATTCCATTCCACGATAAATCACACCAGGGGCAGCCAACAAAACCAACCGAACGACTTCATCTTCACCATACATTGTTGTGTGTTTGCTACAATGTTGTAGCGCCCGGTATCGTCCGAAGGGATCCTTCCCAAATCCCTAGTCTACATCCTCGCCACTTCTTTGGGGGGGGAGAGACTGGCAGTTGGTTCGCCGACTACTCGCACGAGAAACGCACACATNCCCTTTATTTCGTTTATTTACTGAGGTGAAATAATCCACCTCACAACTTTAATTGTTAACGAAAGCTACGTTAACAATAACTCTAATTTAAATCGTTGCATTTCTGACTCAGATATTTAAGTACAATAGTATATAGTTTAAGTAACATAAATACCACGTAATGATTTTCATTATTAACTTGCGTTCAAATCAAATTTTAGACCGTTTCTTATGCATTCTTTGTTGTGAAACAATAGAACGAGTTGTTAACAAAAATGGCACCCGGCTGGACCTTCAGTGGCCCGTTTACTGGCACGTATTACATTTTCTGCTCGACACTCCTCTATCGTTTTAGACAGCAATGTTCGGAATTTGCGAAAGAACGCCAGGAAAGAGTCGCACAAACGTACAAACCTCGTCTCGTTAATAGAAACGTTCGCGCTAACATCGGAACGAACCAAACCCTGTGTCGTGCCCCGAGTAGTGTTCGGTGAAGTTGAAGGCTTGTCTGAGTTTATGGGGAGCTTTTTTTTTTTGGGAGGGGTAGTATGCTTTCGCCCGTTGGCTTTTACCAACCCCAAACCCCTACACCAAAAGAATGCGAGAAACGCTTTTCGACTGTCTGTACGACTGGTGCACAAGAAAGGAGCATTCGGTCGTCGTTTTGGGTTTCGCTTTCTTTCCCGCTAGCAAGCACCGTACTTCATATACTTCTTCCAGTAGCATTATGTTCCACTGTTACGGTGGCATTGAAACGGCAATTTTAGGATCCAGCAACTGTACCAGCCCCAAAACAAATGCTGACAGCGCCACAGAGGGTAGCTGATACACGCAGCTGGTGCTTGTTTGTGATTAGTTCTCGTCAGCGGAAAATGGGCTTTCACTTTGCGCAAGCTAGTTTTCCTCGCACGGATCGTCCGGGTGCGGGTGCGTTGTTAGTTTGAACAATCTCTCTCCCTCCATTTAAGGACCGAAGGTCCATGGTTAGGAGCGGCATAGAAGAAGCAGGCAGTCGGCCGCTTCCCATCCCTTTTTGGCGAGCGAAAGGAAATATTTTCTCGTTATGTTTTAATCCAAGCGAGATCGTAAATTTACAACGCGAGACTTCGCCATCGGGTGTGGAAAGACGTCGACATTTTAATGCTGACTTTATTAAGGAAACACCGTTCCCCCCCTGGCAGCAAGGGTTGGTCGGGTGGCATGCAGAGTGGGTAAGGTGACCGTGGAAGATATTACCACCGTAAAGCGCCAGCCCAAACTAACACCGACCGAAAGCGAGCGACAACAGTTCGGTACGATCGTAATGCACTTCGTAATGGAAATATTTGCGATTCATTAACGCAAAGGAGCAATGAACGCAGCGGCAGAACGGATCCACTCAGCATAAACCAACCGAACGGGAGTCATGCCTCCGGTGCGTTCTCGGTGCCCACGTAGCTGAAGGAGAATAGTTGATTAAGTGGTTGGTAAAATTAAAACATTGCTGAAATGTTTCACACTGCGACATGCCATTATCATGCGATACGCGTTTGGCATGAATCATGCCGACGAAGGTGTACACGTACAAGGAGAATGTATCGTGCTTAAAATCAATAGGAGTGTAAATAATAATCATCGTAACGGAGTTAGGGAATCATGTTTATAGTTCGTTTTAAATATGATATTTTACATAACAACAGTGAAATGAATGTTTTAATCAAGGTTTACTAATTCTGTGTACTTTTAGTACAAATGACAGGTCAAGAGTGGCAAGAACCAAAGCCAAAGAGAACCAAAGAGTTGAACAAGAACATAAGAACTCCTATCATTTAGGTCATTTAGTGTTGCTTTCTAGCTTAAAATTCATAAGTTTGACTTGTGAAGCTATAAAAGCGCATGTCAGGCTGTGTAGTATTTGGATACTTAAGAGACCGTGTCACAGAGTTAGTTACAAAGTGAAAAGAAATTCAAACCATCGGTTAAAAAATCAATAAATTCAAATGAACAAATAAGACAAGTGTAAAGATGCAGCACGTAAGCTAAGAAAAGTTATTTAGATTTATCCCTTCGCTATCAGACAGAAAGGAAAATGTAAAACCCCCTTAAAAGGGACCACCAAAGGACTACAGCCAGCAGTGTATCCTATTACGACCATTCTATTCCACGATAAATCACACCAGGGGCAGCCAACAAAACCAACCGAACGACTTCATCTTCACCATACATTGTTGTGTGTTTGCTACAATGTTGTAGCGCCCGGTATCGTCCGAAGGGATCCTTCCCAAATCCCTAGTCTACATCCTCGCCACTTCTTTGGGGGGGGAGAGACTGGCAGTTGGTTCGCCGACTACTCGCACGAGAAACGCACACATTCACTAGGTAAAAAAAAAATCCTGCCTCGTTTCTATTACATCCGGATATGTTGCGAGATAGTCTCAGATCAATGTCCGTAAGAGCTTCTGGGCTACATCGTATCAACCTGGTCCATTTTATTTTTGTGTGTGTGGTTGTTGTGTTGCTTTCATCCCTACCTACCCATTTATTTGTCCGTATGGTTCATAGTGAAACATTTTCTACGGTAATCCGCTACCACGATGTCCATCTTGCAGAGTCGTAGCATGCGCAAACATACAATACGCCAGGTACGGTACGGTGAATCCACGGCTAAGGCAGAACCACTATTCCCTTCCGAGGAACTGCAGAAAGCGTTTGCGACAGTGGGAGATTAAGTACGTGCAATACATTTTTAATATTATTTCACAAACGGCCTAGTGTGGTTGTATATTGATCTTGCCGGCTCTTCCTGGATCTTCCAGGGTCGTCAAAAGGTAGTGGAAAGTTTTGCCGCTCACAGCTTTTCCGTTTCGCTATCTGACTGACCATGGCAAATCCACCGGCCAGACAGATTGTGCGTTAGCCACGAATCTCCGGACCAAACCGAAAATAGGACATATTTATTCTTTGATCGAACTGCTGCACGGGGGCAGCTTAATCGAATTGGGCTTTAGCTCTCGCTGCCCAACACGTGACATGCTTAGGAGTAGCATTGATATTTTCAACTTGAACTGCGATGAGATGAAACGTTCTTGCGGGTGTATTTTCATGCGGATCTAGCACGTTGTGATTTATTGATTTTATTAAAAGAAACATAATAAATTATTGTATTGGAGCTATAGCGACGTCATGACTCGCCTTAGAATTGATTGAATTCTAAGCTCATGTAATATGAAACAGTTGCAGGATTTTCGAGTACTCAAATGGCGGACATTCTGTCATTTTCTGCTAATACTTTCAGTACTCCCAAGCAAAGCTGTTGCTGGTAGGCAGATTGTTGTTTTCCCCCTCTAAATCAACTGTTTGTACTTTAGTCACAAAATTACCCAACATTTTCCCAACCCCTGCATAAGATGGTTATGTTTGCAAATTTCTGGCAAAAAATGCTTCCTGCTGTACCCGGCCAATCTCGCTTTCTTTGCACGTTTGCATTTGAAACAATTCATTCCATTCGGCCCATGTACAAAATGCTGATGAACAATCATTTGTACAGTGGGTGACTGACGATTAAAAATTTAAACACTTCCCAACCCCACTAGCGCTTGGGCACGAAGAACTTTTGCCACACACCGTAGTACACAACCTTGAACCGTGTGGAAACGGCCATATGTGTGTGCCCACCCATCTATCTTCCCCTCCCATCCTCCCACGGCGGATGTTTGTTTGCCCTGCTCGGTTTATTTGTCTTCCGTACGTCCTTCTGCGTACGTGACTCGCTGACAGTTTATCGGTCGGCCCTGATAGAACGTGTGGAAGGCTTTTGTTTCACACACACAAACACACATACGCATGCCTACTTGCATGTTCCACAGTCAGGATGTTTGACGGTGAAAAGAGCCTTGAAGGCTCGTCGGTTAAAGTCTAGGCAGTTGGTGGGTTTTTGAAGAAAGCTCAAGTTTCTTCCTCGCCCACCACCATCGAGTGGGCGGTAGACAAACGGGGTGGCCAGTATGAGTGAAGTGGTAGAAAACGATACAATACTTAAAAGTGAACTGTTTTCCCGCTGCAACCGCCGTTGGTTAAACATTTATCGTGCGGAGTAGCGTTGCGGAGTGCCATTGCTTAAGGAGCGTTGGTAAAGACTCCAAGCAGTAAGGTTTTCTTTTTCTTTTACAGCAAAGTGTACCATTCTAATGGAACCGTTTCGAAGGGCATTGTGTGTGTGTGTGTTACTGTGTTTTTTGCTTACAAAAATATATGCACGTTTCGGGTAGGTGCAGGAGTCTTTGTCCTAGACTAATGTTGAGGCCAGTATGTAAATGGTCGTCTTTAAAAGTCAACCACTCGAATGGCTGAGATTGGATGGATGGCGTAAATGGAAGTGCTAGGGCTAGATTAGGCTAGGGCTTTAACTTCACCCAGCAACTAGCCGGACATGTTGGACGCATAGCGATTCTCCACCAACACAAGCTGATTGATAAGGAAACAACAAAGAACATCCACAGAAACAAATACAAAAAAAAACGACATAGAAAAACCCTGTTCCCTATTCTATCGATTATTCAAACCAGGCAAGCCTTCTTTTGAAGCGCAATGTACAATGATTTATTTAACATCATTCAAGCTATTTCTGGGTGCTTCTTTCTTGCATCGCAATCGAGTTAGCCAAACGGGAGGTGTTTGCGGTACGCCTGAACGCTATGTCAACAACGAATGAGCGATGCATGTTTTCCGCTGGAAAAAAGGGAGCAATTTTTCACAACCTTATCTGTAGCCATCAGCGTTATTGCTTATTGCGAGC
>STHB01000004.1:14723196-14740489 GCA_018908115.1 Anopheles rivulorum
CGGGGACCCTTTGGGATGATCCCTTTGAAGTGCACGCCAGTACTTCGCATAGTAAGTTTCGTAAGGGTGGCTGTTTGCCGAGATTATGGTGAAAAGTTGTAGTACAAGCTTGCTTTCTACCAGGACAATGGAAAGGATTCTTAGCGTGCAATATTAAAGATTCACAACCGAGAACGAGTGATGTTTTGTGTTATTGGTGTTTTAAACACTAGAGCCCATTGTTTGCTGTACGATGTTCGATATTTTTATTTATGTATTTTTGGTATTTTTATTCAAGTGAGAGTGGATTGTTTAGCGGTTGTGTTGATGTTTGACGTTTGGTTTTGTTCATTTCATTTTATTAGTTTAGTTATTGATTTATTTCAATTTTATTATTATTATATTAACATTTTTGTTTTTATCATTGTCACTATTATTCTTGTTAATTTTATAATTATTATTAACATTAGCCATACGGCCTGAAGTTTTCTATAACAAAATTATATTATGATTATTGTCATCATTATTATTTTTAAAAAACTATCCATAAAGCTGATATGAACATTGAAAAACTCTGTATCTTCCCATGCCCAATACAGCGCTACGAATGCATTGCATTGAATGTTTCTTTTGTAAAATTTACTGTATGACATGCATCCTATTTACCTGGTAAACATTTGTTGGGAAACTTTCCCCCATGAATGTTCCCAGCGGCTAACAAGACCCTTATCGTATCTTACTCCGTAGCCCGTAAAAACGATGCATTCGTTCGCGCATTACAATTCGATTGCTTTTCCCTTTTCGAACAAAACAACAACAAAAAAAAACAGACACTTTTGTCAGCACTAACGCGGTCGGCGAGGTTCGCGCAAACGAACGGAACAATTTCCGACCTGCGACAAGCCGCACAATCTTCGTCGGCCATAAACCAACGTGCGCCGTCAACAAGAATCGTCATCCCATTTAGCAATATTTAAGGTCACCTCCATCGGTGCAACAATCGGACCCATTGATCGGTTGCATGTCGCCGATGTTTGTGGCCGCTCCTTCCTGCGTTCCAGCATAGCGCACTGCAGCTCCCGGACAGCACGGATCATTCAACCGGTTGGTTCAACAGACAAAAAAAAACCCATCCACCGTGTTTTACCGTAATGCCAGCCATCGGGGGAAGGTTAAAACCCCCGGTCGCGAAAGATTCCGCGCACGGACAGGAACTTGCACAAACCAACAGAAAATTAATCTCCCAACTTAACAAACGATCATTTACCTGGCAAATGGACGGCCATCTCGAGCTGCTCGGTATGTTCGTCTTTTTCATGAATGAACGCTATTGACCGGTACGGATGGTCGCTCGCAGAAAGGCAGAATGGCTGGCACAGTAGCCCAGGGTGATAATCCGGGTCGCGCTTCTTGGGAAACAACATTCCGAAACTCCGAACGGAACGGTGCGATCGAAGCGAACCCCGGTCGCTGCTTGGGTGGTCCGCGTCTAGAACGGACCCAATACTCTCCAGAAAAAAAAATGCTCAATCCGAACCATTGTTGGTTGTGCCGGGAATGTGTCCGGACAAGTGTCCACTTGTTCTGCAATTTCACCGACCGTGAGCCGCTATCTTGACGAGTCATGATTCGCCGAGTGTCCTTGAGGTGGGAATCGGATCGCATCCCGAAGACGCCGCGCGTTTCAATCGATGCCGACGTCGATGGGGCTCGCCGTAAGCGCACTGACCGACGCTACTTACCCACGGTAAACGGTCACTTTTCGGACGTCTTTTGTCTTGTTTGTTCCGAACGCATCTTCCTAATGGTCGTCCACAACAACACCGAACGCCACGCCAGGTTCACGTACAACCAAAAACGGGGCAATAAAACCGTTCCCTTACCCGGGGTCTCTTTTTTTTTGCTTTGTTGTTCTCTTCTTTATTTCACTTCGAATAAATTCACACCCTTTGGCTGCCCGTGTTAAGAGATGCGACGGCGATCCACAGGTCCACAACCAAGCCCGAAGAACCGGGAACGGAAGACATCGTCGGAGGTCCCCGGCTTTTCGAAACCGTTTTGCGGATTGCAATCAATGACTGCCGCCCAATGGTGGGTTTGCGGCCTGAAAACGGGTAAGCTAAGGTAAGGAGGAAAACAACCCGAAACACCTTCCCTGCCCTCCACCTTCCAAACCACCCGTTTACCATCGTTTTACCCTTTGCGGACGGAAATATTCCTTTTTAACAATCACATGTTAATTAAATTTGATAAACCCGTACACGCACTGACTGTAATGCCCATCGAGGGTGAAAACGAAAGCCTTGTGGGTTGAAGGGGGAGGGGGGAACTAGAGGAGAAGGGAGAGGAAGACCCAAGTGAAGATGGGTGCGCGTATGGTACGCATATCGGCCCACCGCACTGATGAGTAGGTCACGGAAAACTGGTAAACCGTATGCTGATTTCCGTTGCGACCTCCACGTGTGTGTGTATGTGTGTGTCCGTGTTGGCTTTCTTGGGGGTTGCCGTGGCTTCAGAAAGTGCTGTGCCAGATCGTGGTTTAAGGAAGCGGCACTGGCGGTGTACCCATTGTCCTGCGTTCAATTTCATGGTCCGTTCCGTCTGTTATTGTGCTGCTAAGTGGCATCTCGATAAATGCCGGTGCCGTTTCCATGCCGTCCCGAGCAACCGCACCAGGGCTAAGTGAATGAAAAATGGAGACAAAAAGAGAGAAATAGAGAGAGAGAGAGAGAAAGAGAGAGAGAGAGAGAGAGAGAGAGCGCAAAAGCATCTTCATCGCCAAACCATCGCCAAGGCTTATCAAAAACAAATCGTCCCAAAAGCGATACTGAGGTTCAGTGGAAGTGGACAACATGAAAAGAAGCAACATTTCCTAAAGCTTTCTTCAAATGAATAAAATAATAGCAAAATCATCAAACCATCTCGAAGACGCTGCCTACCCGAAGTGAAATCAACCGTGCCGCGGAAGAGATTAATGTTTGAGTGCCAAAAGTGGAAATGGAAAGCAGCAAAACGAAGCGCACAACGTACTTTTGCAGCCGCAATTGAGTCAATGCGACCATGGCAAAAGGATGTTTGTTATCCTTTTTGTTTTGTTTGGTACCAGCAAAGGATATTGACGATCGGTTCTGCTCGGTCGAAACGAAAACGGGAAAAGATGCCTTAGTTGTGAATGAATCGGGTCGCTTCTTCCAATGTCTGGTCAGATCCTTCCTGCCCTTTGCAGAGCCATTCGAAATTGCTGAATTTCGCCAGCAAAACAAGCTGCAAAGGATGGCCCAATACGGTCGTTTCCCGGTACAACAAAGCTGCTACTTTATTATTCATTATGCACAAGCATCACAAGGAAGCGAGGAAAGCAAAACCCGTCGAGTGAGCCGTGCGCCATGCTACAGGTGTTTTGCCAAAGCGAAGAAAAAGCGTCTGTTGAGTGAGTGTTGAAAAGAAAGCACTTCCGACCGGAATGGGCGCGTTTTGTATGTGTGTGTGTGTGCGTGTCTATTGTTCTACATCTCCCGGTGGCCAAATATCGCCGGCCTAACGTCGTAAGTATCCAGACCACGGCCGCGGGCTACAACCATTCGAACGCGACGCGCCAGCCTGCTGAATGGGCGTCCTTCACTACCTGAGTAGTGTGTCAATATCATTATGAGGGTTAATCCTTTTTCCATGAGTCCGCTAATATGTTGCTACCGGTCTGTGCCCTAATAATCTTATGCACCTTCAATGTGTGCGTGCGTGTGCTTTCTACGGGTCGGCGATGCTTTCTGTGGCCCATGTCTACGGCAAGTAAACATTCATTACAATAATCCTTTTGTTGGTGAAGGTTTTGTAAGGAAGTACGGCCGTGCAAGTGGAATATTCGAAGCAATCCAAAGGCACAAAAGATAAGTCTGATAAGTGATTTGATCAGTAAAGTGTGATTAAAATACTGCAAAAAAAAGAGATGAATGTGTGCTTTATTCTACAAAATTGCTCGTTAAGATTTATTTCCTCTTCCTGCAAAATGCTTTTGTCGTTAAAAAAAACTCAAACTTTTTCTTCCAAATAATCAACGTTTAACTCAAGGCAACGCAAGCAATCTATTGGACGCAGTTTTAACCGTTTGCACCACAGCGACGCAAACGCTGTCCCACAGGGGTGGTTTTTTCCTCTAACCATTTTAAGCATAATTTGTTTGCCTTTCATTGTGGGATGTTGGGGAGGGGAAGGGGGGAAGGTACGACCACGACGACGGATCCGGACGTAGGCTTCTATAAATAAAGTCTTCTCCATCACGGGCAATAGGGTAGTGTACCGCAGCTAAAGTACACCCAGCGTCGAATGATGTCACTCCACCAGAGCTGCCTTTTGATACCGCGCTCTCGACGGCACTCGAAGGATTGAACGCAGGCTTGGGTGGTCTCGGGTGGAAGATATCACGGACGAATGCAATTGCCGTTTGAGCACGTCCCAGGCCCTGGGAGTGTGTAAGAAGCCTGACCACTTGAAACTGCACGCAACTTCGCAGGTGCAGGAGACACGGAATTCTTCATCCAAAAGCGATCGGTTTTTGGTTTTAGACGTGACGTGAAATAACTCCCAGCGAATGATTGTGAATGACGCGAAACGATGAGTTTTGTTCAGTATTATAATAGCACTATCTAAAAGAGTAATATCAAGAATCATTGTATGATGTTACTCCTAAATTATTCAATATTTTAGAATACCTTCAATTCCTCGTTGTAGTCTATTTCCAAATTGCTTGCCAACTCCCAAATCTGCTGCATCATACAATGCCATAAAACTCCCCTGTGTCACCTTTAGCCGCTAATGATCACAAAAGCGATCCTGCAACTCCACGTCAATGTCCAAATACATTGTCCAACTCGTCCAATGACGAGCCATTTTTTTCCAATTCTTACAGTTTTGCCTTTATTTCCTCCACAATAAAGCTCACTCACTGACCGCTAGCGACGTGGACTTATTGTAATTGGGACACGCGTATGAACACGATCGGGGTGTTGGGTGTTCATCGGTTCTGCCTAGGGTTGCTACTTTGTCCCTTTTTGTGTCCCATTGTGCTGTGTCCACCGTAAACAAGGCGTAAACCGTTTTAGCTGGGTGCGTTGTTGTAATTGAATTGCGCCTCGTTTTCTATTCTTATTGTTGTGTACAGGATCGATATAGATAAGTGACATAGGGTTGCGCAAGGATCCGACAGCTGCACCGTACTGTCAAAAAGCTGACAACGGCCAAAACGTGGCCGTGTTTCTGTGGTGTGACTTTTGACGCCAGCATACGGCACTGGTCTTGGGTATCTTGGGTACCCGGCCGACAAATCGATCAACGATGATCATGCAGACAAGGGTCTGGTAAGGCGCTCATTGCATAAAAATTCAACTCCACCCCTCCCTCCCCCCCGAAAGAGAGAAAGAGAGAGAGAGAGAGAGAGAGAGAGAGAGAGAGAGAGCTAATAAAAAAACAAAACCTCATTCCAAACTGGCCATCCGACAACAGACCACCTTCGAGTCACACGACTGACCTCACCGTACCAGCACGCAGCGGATTATCTTGCTTCGAGTGAAAACGAGAAAACCGAGACAATATTTAGACAAACAATTTTTATTCTTCTCCACACACCCGGTCCACAGGCCACCATTCCCCGATCGTACCGGGGCATGTTTGTCCGATAAGCTTTAACAATGTTTATTTCTTAATTATTAGCTGTGATTTTTCGGAGGTGAGATGGTTTGCTGCGATGCGATGCGATGAGATTTATGTACATTTTCACTTACCTGGCCCCCCCTTGGGTTCCCTGCGCTCCCTTCTTCCCCCCCCCCCCTCCTCTCTTCCTCCCTTACATCAACGTTTCGACCCGATCGTTTTTGGCTGGCGTGGTGCTGCGGTTTCGTACACACGTGAACGGCCCCGAAAAATTCGGCGTTCCGGGAGTTTTTGTTCGAATCGGTTATTTCCTTCCATTTGGTTCTGAGGTGGTTTGGATGTCGTATTTTTTTTCTTTCTTTCTTCTCTCGTTAATTCGTGTTTAGCCGTCGGTACCAAAGCTCAGCCACAGGACTGGAAGTGACAGTGGAGGACAGTGGATGTGGCTATGTGATTATTGTAATGATACGATGATTTTTTGTGAAAACAAACATTTGCCGGGAATGGCCGGGCATGGAGAAAACAAACAACTAGGCAATGCCATCTAGTCGCTGGGTATGGTCGATTCCTTCTACCCTCCTCCTCCTTTGTCTGTCACCCCTTTGTCTAACCTAACGATAGGGTGGTTCGTAATGGTGGTCCGCCATAGCTAATATAGCAAAGCTCTCATGAGTACCTTATTTAATGATGCGCGTGAAGCGAAAGCTTTAAAGCTTCTGCCTTTACACAAATGATTTTTGTAAACAGTTTGGCCAGTCAGTATCCCAGTTCGAGTATGTCCGGGTCGGATAAATGGAATTGTGTGGCTAGATTTATCATCTAGCGGCCGGATTTGGTGATTCATTCCAAAAAGGCACAATATTATCCCAAACGCTGTATCGTTTCCACGAAACCGATCAAGCTATAATCGGTATCAATAAATCGAAACACACACACACACACCAGGAACAACCAACAGAAAAAGAAAGAAGAAACCACGCACAACTAATAGCAACCACCAAATGCCGTCGGTAAATGGTTACGCACGGCTACTAGCACGTCTATCGAGATAAAGTTTGTGGCCTTCCCAAATAAAAAAAGCCAAAAAAGGGCACGCATGTCGCGTGCCAAAATCAAGCAAAGAATGAAGAAAAAAAAACCATCACCCGATAAAGAGGAAGTGTAAGAAAATCACAACAATGACTAAAACGGCACGCGCCATCACTGATACTGGCCAAAGTCCGTCCTGTGGCAAACGTCTCCGTTATCGATGAGTCGGAATCAAAATTAGTCAATCGTTAAAACATGGCACCGGCGCCAGCGTGGCTCACTCGTGGTAGAATTGGGTGGAAAGATAAAGAAGAAAGTGGAGTTTGAAAACAAAGGGGGGCAAAAAAATCACCAACACCACCCGAATTGCGAACCGAATCGAACCATTCCAATACCTGGTGAACTGTTTGTTTCTGTTGGTTAATTAAATAAAATTAAAAAAAAAAAGTTAACACACACTCACACGTCAATTGTTTTGTTTGTGGTGAACTGTAGCGGCCTGCCACACCGGTGGCGATTGATTTGATAAACCACCCATTATCACTTTACAACCCAATCGAACAACACGGTAAATAGATAAACAAAAAACGAAGCAAAAACTGGTAGCAAAAGGGCAAAAAGGTAGAGAAGCCTTGTTTAAAATAAATAAACGTTGAGCTGGAAGCAGTTTTGAGGAGAAAAAGATAAGATTATGTTGAAAGGAAAGAATTTGTTAAAAGGACTGATTACTTTATCGGAGGATAATGAAGCGTATGTTAAGCTTACGAAGGGTGTTATAACACTAAAGATAAAATGTAAGATTTAACAAGATGATTCGTGTTCGACAGCTAACGCATTTTTCATGTTTTAAAGAAGAATACAAACAAAACCGAATAAATAGGAAATTTGGTTTGTATTTTCCACTCCTTAGTTCACAGGTTAGAATAGCTCAAATTAAGCAAAACTAATAGAATTTTAAGGTTATCAAAAATGTTTTGCAAATACTTGAAAACAAACTTGTTTTACGATACAAATTTCAAAAAGATGATTACTTTTGGAATAATTTAAGAAAGAAGTGATCGAAAGCAACGCTTCTTATGTAATCTTTTGATCAATTCTTTAATGTTGGAACTGTATAATAAACAGTATGAACTTTTAGAATTCATAATCAACTCCAAACAGTACCAAAAGATAGGCTTGGCCATATTGAAGTACTTCAAAAACTCCAAACTCGTATTATAATTACCAAAATTACTAATAAACCATTTTACCCTCCAAAGCCCACTGTAAAATCACCCACCCTAATCATCCACATGCTGTAAGCTATTCCATCCCATTGTGGCGCTCGCCCCTTGGATGAGCATTATTTCACACATCTTATCAACCTTGAGGCTTCGATCGGTCATACATGTTTACCTTCCATTCAGCCCGAGAGCGCCACAAACAAAGCTTACCAAAGCTTGCTTGCACATTTAATCCATCACTTGGCATACGGCGTAACTGATACGGCATTCAACCTTGCGAGCGAACTGCTCTGCGTTGCGTTCGAAAGGCGAAAGGACTGCAGCACCAATCGGTCCCCTCGGCTGGCTTTCTTCGCGACGGTTTTGACTCAGCACAAAACCGTCGCAACAAAATGGCTGGCGTTGGCATAAAGTTTTAGCCGGAAACGAGACCCAACGATCCCGTTCACCTCGCAGATTTCATCGCGGAACCCTTAAATGCCCCTTTGCCAACCGGCAAACCATTGGGACACCGTGGTTTTGCTGTGTAGCACAGCAGCAGCAGCAGCAGTACGGTTCGATCGTACGAATGATGACTAAGCTTTGCCGCCTTTGCTCTGGCAAACCCAACCCAGTTGGCAGTTTTCGTCGCTGAACAAAGAAGTTTTGTGCGCCGAACGGTCGATGAAGATGGGATGAATCTGGCCCCGGCCAGCAGCTGTGACGCGGTGGAAGCCACGGGAAAACGGAGGGGACGGGGCGACATCTTAGCGTACTTTCCTTCCGCATCGGGGCACGTATTATCGCTATATGATACTTTCGGTAAACAACAGCAGCTTCAGCCTCGAGCTGGAAGGAAGACAATCTGCGTCATGGCGTCGTTCGTTGCCTTTCTCTTGGCATCGCACAAAGAACAAATTGGGTTGTTGCGTTCGCTTTTCCTCACAACACAATCACACACACACACACACACACACATATATATATATATATATAGGCACAGAGCGATCAGGCTGCAGCGCATTGTTGCCATAAAATGTACCTACCGAGGGCATCCCAACATCGGGGCCGGGGCGTCCTGCCGGTCGCCTTTGATTCCGTGAGATCAACCGTGGTTTTCTTATCAGTCTAGCGACCCATCGCCAAAGGAGTGAGCAATCTTCAAGCATGCACGCACGCACACGGACCATCATAAAATGGCCACCACCAACAGGCAGCTGTTCCTAAGCCCAGGCGTGCCCAGTCATCGAAAGTCCACGAAAGGAAAGGAAAAGGAAGGAAAGCAAAAAAGGCCGACGTACGGTGATGACCTTATCCTTATTCAAATGTGTTGCTCGCGCTACGAACGCGGGGAACGTGGTGCTTGCAAGGGCTGCAAGCCAACGACGGGACGGATGCGGATTGTGAGCAAATAAATTTGGTTCGCTTCGGCGATACCGTGAACACAACCAACCGACGGACGGGGGAACAACTTTAAACCGATTCGACTTCGAAGCGTTCCTGGTGCGTGCTGGTCGCCGCCGGGAGACTCGCCCCGCCAGGTAATGTTGCTGCTATTTAGTATTTACCCTGTCCCTGTCTGTGTGCGGGCCCGAGCTTTGTATGCACAATGATAAGCCGCGAACGATAGAACAAGAACATGGCCAAGCCAGGGGGCGCGAGATAGCGACGGCTCGGATGTGCCGACTGGATTTGGACCTTTCCGGGACAATGTCATCGTGTGACCCATCGTCAGCGTTGCTGCAAGCGTCCGGAACGGGTGAATGATTTAAACTCCACCGTCGTGCGATGTTTCATCTTTCACGACGCGTTGCAACGTGCCTGTTGGGCTTCGCCGGAATCGGATGATAAGCGCCGGTCCTCCGATACCGGTAATGGCATGCGCATCTTGGCTGGAAGAAGCGAGCAAAAGTTGATGGATGAATGCAATGGAGAAAATGTTACCCGTCCCGATTACAAGGAACGTTAGTCAGTCGGCAATCGTGGTGTATAAGTTTTATCAGTCATAGCCATAAATAGCCACCCTCTGGGCGAATTTTGAAAGAGATAAATATGTTTTAAATCAAACGATTTGCTGATTCACAAAGTTTTGCTGAAAAGTGGAGAAATGAGGACCGATTTTCATCAACACATTGTACTAGAAGCAACTTTAAGCCATTGGAAGCTGCAATTAAAAGCGGAGAATGTCTGTTGTTATGACTAATCAATATTAGAAATTGCAAATAAAAAGATCGTAATTTAGTATTTTTTAGGAAAACTCTTCTTTTCACACCATTAAGACGTGATAATTGTGGAAGATGATGTACTAATTAGGATATCCTCCACAAATGGTATGACTTAAGAGACATATTTTTGAATCAAGATTTGCTTAACGTACTGCTTCACAAATATCTACACAAAACTGGTAGCTTAAAGTATGGTAACCTCAAATATGTTTGTTATCAACAGAACTAATGATAGTAATACTCAATGATTTACAAATTTTGAAGGATGTTTCCAACGAAAAGCAAGATCTATTGAACATAAATGATTAAAATGAATATCATTCCAAGTGTAATCTAAAGTCATAAAGACAGTCCTTCATTATTGTGAGTTTAAACACTTCAAATACAATGAATAAGTCATGTATCCTATCGGTTCTAGACTATGCAGTACTACTGCAGTAAGAATAAAAAGTAACTGGATTGGTTGTTGTGTTATTTTATGTTAAAAATTGCAGAAACAGTTTTATAAACCAGTATGTTTGTTAATTTTTGGAAGAGGAGATATTTTATAGAATTGGACCTTACTTACATCTTTAAAAAGTCCACCCCTAAAGCAGAATAAAGTTAGTAAAGGATTTTGTAGTTAAAGCAAACCTAATAAGCTACTACATAGCAGGCGTGGCGTCAAAAGTACTAAAAAATCTAATAAAAATCGAAACCCTAACCTCAAGTTGCAAGGTTTTTAAGAAAACTACTGGATACCTTAACGGAAATTAGTGCTTCTTGAACCACTACTAGCTCTATACTAGTCAGAATCATTTTTATTCAGTATCTCTCAGTCACAAGAATCTCTTAATTCTACCACTCTGTAAACCGCTAAGAGGCGAATGTAGTTTTAGAAACTCAAAGCCTCTATATACAAATAAAAAAAAATCTCTCAATTAGATATACTTATTTTTATTCTACTTTTGAAAATTGATTTTTCCTCTACCTACTCTAGCTACCAAAATCTATGCTCCATCGATTAATTTACACCCGCATATTAGGATAATCGCTCTGAACATCTTATTGATTCTAAAAGGAAGATATTAAATGGCGGTTACTTATTGACAGCAACATAACAGCATACAGGGACTTTGTCTATATATGTTTTAAAACGTACATATTGTGTGACGAAATTGAATTCTAATATACAATTTAATCTACGACAACACAGCAGAAATTTAACAGATATTTTTGATTTATCTGAATGTATCAATAAATAAATAGAAAACATTTTACACTGACACCGACATAACAGCTACAAATGTACAAAATCCAGATGACAAATCAGACAATGGTCTGCCGTCACGCTGGCGTGACATTCTACAGCGCACCTCCGTCACTAATCCTACGCCACGTCGCTCGACAAGGAAATGGACGCCAGCAGGCAAGCAAGGAAGCAAACAAACGCTTTTAAAATAAAATAAAGCAAACTAGCCAGCACTGATAAGATAAAACTAAATGCGAACAGCCGAACTATCATCGTACGCCCGTGCACACTTCACTTACCAACTCAACACGTTCGGCCGGCAGACGGTCACATCGCGGCCCGGCCACACGAGGCACACCTTAAGGCGGCCGTTTCGTTCGAGGAGGCCGTGTTTATTGGCGTGCTGGCGGCCAATTTATGTTCGGCCATCGGCCGTGTGCCGTGAATCCCGGCTTCCTGTTCCCGGTGTTCTTTTAAACTGCCCCTCATCGAACGGGTTTGCCACTTCCGGAAACACACATTTGCACGCAGCGTAAAACTAGTTGCACGGGCTACTGGCCACGAGGTCGCGATGCCTTCTTGGCATCGTGGAGATGCTATGCTTACACTGCACGATTAGAATTACAACACGCCAGAATTTGAGACGGCCCGAGTCGAAACAGTTTACTAAATGGCGGGTTTTTAAATCGCTCAACTCGCGGGCCTGTTAGGATGATGTCCTGTTTTTTTCCCCCGTTTTGTTGCGCCGTTTCGCCCGTTCGGCCAACAGTCGGCCCGGATGGTCGACCGGATTTTCCTGTCGCGACCGAATCTGTCACCGTAAAAATTGTCACTACGAGTGCGGTTGGCGTCTTTTCCATCGATAAACTGTCAATTCCTCGAAGCGGGCCTGCCACTAGCCCTGGCATGCCCGGCAGGGCCGCCCGACAGCTCACGGCTCCGCTGTGCAAACGGTAACCCGTCTCATCCGGTCGGATATTCACTTTGCTCCGGTTTTGCACGCCATTGTAGAGCACAACCCCTCCCCCCCTCCCATCGGGGTGTTGGGTGCTTCCGGGGGGGTTAGGAGAAAGGAAGGGGATGAAGAGGGAGATACGTGCAGGGCGGGACAGTGACTGTGGGTCGGCTCTTCTTCATCCATCGCGGAAGCGCGTGAAAGTGTGCGTGGCTACGGAAATGTTTTTCCATCTTCGCCTTCCCCTGCTTCCCCAACCCCCCCGTATCCCCTCATAAGGACAGCCATTTTCCACACAACCACACACACACACACACGTCGCGACGAAGAAACGTTCATCCGATGTGTTGGTGTACCACCGCACTAAGGGGTACGGAATCTGGCCGGAAAAGTTTGTTGGTGTAAAAATTGTACATCAATCCGCATGCGTGCGACTGTATCTTCCATCCCACTCGTGGCCATATGCCTGTGGGAAAGTGGGAAATTGCAATCCCTCTCACTAACACACACGCGCTCACCCCGTGAGCGTGCTTGTGTTGGTGTCCGTTACCAATGCGTGAGACGAACGCACAATTCACCCCTTAGCAGTAGCACACACACACACCAACACACTATGGGGTGGAAAAGCAACCCTCGCGCGTAGCTCCGCCTTCGGCTGAAGCGTTCACAAGCGGCTGCGGCTTCTCCGATTGGCCGAAACGCATCATCCCCTTTCAACCAGGTATACGGACGTGTGCACGCGCGTGTACGCACCAACACCAACCAACCAACCGAGGGCGAGAACAGCTTGCCCGTGCACACGCACACAGCGGCGCGCGTACACTTAAAGTTTAGGCACTTCAGCTCGAAAATACTGTTTGAAAGCCAAATAGTTGCTGTTCCCCTCTGCAAACAGTCGCATCTTGTCGCTTGTCTGCCACGGCCGGTGATCACGGGCGACTTTGGAAGTTTGTTCAACATTAGAATATATAAACATCAATATAATAAAGCTCTCTCTCGCCCGCGCAAAGTGTTCCGTGCTGCGGGTGTACTTTTACGCGTTTTGCAACGGGATTTAGCAGCAGCAAAAGTATGCAACGCCATCCGAAAATTGTGCGACAATTGTGCGTACGGCGATCGAGCGCGTTCCTGTCGTGATTTGCTTGCAGAAACCTTGGTGCGAACTTCGTCCGATCGATCGCGGTTCCGTTCGATCGTTTCGTGCGGATGCTTTTTTGACCGCGCGCTGCTTTGGTGTGATTCCGACGCGTAACGTTCGATCGCGCGCACGATCGTCGATCGTCTCAAAACGTTAGCAGAAGCAAAGAAACTTGTGAAGTGTGGTGTGCAAAGTGTGACATAAAATAAGGCGAAAAAATCCTTCGATTAATAGGACCTTCGAGGTGGGTTGCCGTGGAAAAAGTTAATCGTTGGAATGTGAAAAATAAAATCAAACGAAACGACAAATCCGACCACGGGATGCAGTGTGATGCAAATGGTTATACAGATTGGCTAGCATTATCCTGCGGGATATATAGTGTTTGCGTGTGAAGATTCGTTCGTTGTGCAAGACTAACAATTCGCAAGGCGTTCGGAACGGTGAACGGTGAAGCTAGAAACTCAACTCCCAGTGTCGATCGATTATGCCAGGCCAGATTGGGTGAAAGTTGTCTGCCTGGTGCTCGGTTATTGCTGATAATAGGAGCGAAAATGTGAGTCAGTGTGTGGCGATAAGGGTGAACACAAGATCATGATTCATTTACCGTGCGACGGCGTACGAATGTATGGTGCGTGAGCAACAGCGCCAGTCGTGAGAAGAGATAAGAAGCTAAAGCGTGAAGCGTGGTTGTTGCGTAGTGAAATTTCCCGCTCGAAAAACGCGCCAGGAACACGCTCTCGGCAAGTGTCCCTGCTTGTGTTTGTTCCGTGTGTGCGTGTGCGTGCGTGTGTGTGTGCGTGTGTGTGTGGTACGGTAAAAGGGAAAAACGCGAGCGCAATAGAGAAAAGATGCAAAAGCTTTACCCGGAAAGCTCGATCAACACGAGCAGCAGTATGGCGGTCGGTGGTGGTACCGGGGGTGGCGGCAACATGAGCCCGATGGCCACCACGTACAGCAGCATGAACAGTATGGGTATGGCGGTGGGCGGTATGACGTCCGTGTCGCCACAGGGCGGTGGGTTCGGTGCGACCGTACTCGGCAGCCCGGGCATGGGTGGGATGGGCGCGGCCATGAACAGTATGTCGGGCAACTGTCTCACCTCGACACCGCTCGGTTACAGCTCGATGGGTTCACCGATCAGCAATATGGGTTCGTGCATGGGTGGCAACGGGATGAGCACGATGGCGGCCATGTCCGGGTACTCGAGCGTGGCCGGCAGCCGGGAAGTGTTGGGCGATCCGAGCTCCCCGAACTCGGTGGCGCTGCAACGGGCCCGGACGGAAAAGCCGGCCGCGACGTACCGGCGGAACTATACGCACGCGAAACCACCCTACTCGTACATCTCGCTGATCACGATGGCGATCCAGAACAACCCGCACAAGATGCTGACGCTCGCCGAGATCTACCAGTTCATCATGGATCTGTTCCCGTTCTACCGGCANGATGGCGGCCATGTCCGGGTACTCGAGCGTGGCCGGCAGCCGGGAAGTGTTGGGCGATCCGAGCTCCCCGAACTCGGTGGCGCTGCAACGGGCCCGGACGGAAAAGCCGGCCGCGACGTACCGGCGGAACTATACGCACGCGAAACCACCCTACTCGTACATCTCGCTGATCACGATGGCGATCCAGAACAACCCGCACAAGATGCTGACGCTCGCCGAGATCTACCAGTTCATCATGGATCTGTTCCCGTTCTACCGGCAGAACCAGCAGCGGTGGCAGAACTCGATCCGCCATTCGCTCAGCTTTAACGATTGCTTCGTGAAGGTGCCGCGCACGCCGGACAAGCCGGGCAAGGGCTCGTTCTGGACGCTGCATCCCGACTCGGGAAACATGTTCGAGAACGGGTGCTACCTGCGGCGCCAGAAGCGCTTCAAGGACGAGAAGAAGGAGGTGCTGCGGTCGCTGCACAAAAGTCCGGCGCACGGGGGCAGCCTGGACGCGGTCGGCAGCCCGGACAAGAAGGACCCGAACGAGGAGCACCATCATCATCACCATCATCACAGCCACAGCCACCACAGCCACCGGACGGAGCATGTGTCGAAGCTGAGCGCGGCCGACACGCACGGCATGCTGAACAGCGCGCACGGTAAAGACGCGGACGCGCTGGCCATGCTGCACGCGACCGCCGACTTATGCTTAGCCCAACAATCTCATTCACAGCATGGTGGTACGCACCACCCGACGCATCACCACCATCACCATCCGGCGCACCAGCAGCTGCAGCAGGAGGAATTGACGGCTATGGTAAACCGTTGCCACCCTTCGCTGCTTGGTGAATATCACTCGATGCACCTGAAGCAGGAACCGGCCGGCTACACGCCCTCTAGTCACCCGTTCTCGATCACGCGGCTGCTGCCGACCGAGTCGAAGGCCGACATCAAGATGTACGAGATGAGCCAGTACGCCGGCTACAATGGGCTGAGCCCGCTGCCGAACTCGCACGCGGCGGCGGCCGCGCTCGGGCAGGACTCGTACTATCACCAGAGCCTCGGTTACCACCATGCGTCCACCGGTACGACCAGCTTGTGACATCAGTATCCGCTGGCATAAGTGCGGTTGAAGGGCTACTACCACTTTGCAGACGCACCGACTGTGTCCCAGCATCAAAATCAACAGCAGCAACAGCACCAGCAACAGCACCAGCAACAGCAGCAACATCAGCAACAGTATCAGCAACATCAGCCGCCACCAGAGCACGACCAGGAATGGTTGGAGCTGGCGCAGCTCAGCAACACGGCGAACTATGCGCGCCACGGCGGTAGCTATCTGCAGACCAATCGTTACGTGTACCAACGCCATCACCATCAGCATGATCAGCCGCAGCACGATCAGCACGCGCAGCGCACGTCCACCGACAGTCCACCGGAGCTGGATGAGGATGAGTACGAGGACCAGCGCAGCCGATGGTTTGCCGCGGCCTGCCACAGCAGTGCATCGTCGTCGACCAGTGCGTCCGATACGTCACCGCACAACATTTCGTTTTAGAGCGAGCACATAATATTGTGCTGTGTGTCCGAATGCAGAAAGGTACAGATACAAAAAGTGACACGGACATGCTACCATCGAGCGACCACTGCTGGCAAGCGATCGGTGACAACCTGATTGAGAAGACACTCGAGCACCAAAGAAGAGGGGGGGGGGAGGCGATCGTGCCCCAAAATGGTTCCAGCCGAACGGAAGCCCAAACGGTTGGACGACTTTTGGAGTGCTTTTTTTCTTCTCAAGTTGACTGAACAGTGTGCAGACGACCTTCACTGGGACCATTGTGTTTGGTTGTTGTTGCTTGTTTCTCTCCATACTTCTCTCTCTCTCTCTCTCTCTCGCTCACTCTCTCTCTTTGGGACCAGAGATCAACTAGCCACGGCCAGAGATCCCGGGCATTCGCTCAATGGAGCGACCATATCCAATGTCCGTAAGTTCCGGGGCTTTTCGAAATTTCTCAATGAATTCTTCAATTCTGCCTGGGATCCCGATATGGTTTATTTATCTGTTTGTCATTTTCTGTTTATCTCCACCGTCTGGGTGGCTCTATTTTGGCGCGGGCAAATTTGTTTGTCTAAATGCTTGTGTGCGCACACGTGATTAGCGAACCACCACGATCGCCGAGTTCCACCCGAACTCCAACTCCAACCTCCTTTTGGTGAGGAAGTGAGGGGATGCGTGAACAAGCAGCTCTTTTCACCATCCCCAAAACCCCAGAAATCGATTTTCGAGTGCTGTCAAAGTCCAGCTAACCAAACTCACTTGGGTCGCGCTCGACCAAAGTGGCTGCTTGAGCTGGAATTTCGTTCACCCACGGAGTTTAGCGTACCCCGGGTGTGTATGGATGTCCCCACGGGGCCCGTGTGTCTCTGTAATGGTAATTGTCGTTAACCTCAACCCCAC
>STHB01000004.1:14745053-14756974 GCA_018908115.1 Anopheles rivulorum
GCGCCAGCGAACAAATACAGATGAGACATTAGCGTGTAGCGTAAACCGGGCAGCAGATGAAACGGTTTACTATCAAACGGTAAAAACCACGCACCAATAAGAGAGAGAGAGAGAGTGAAAGAGAGCAAGAGAGAAGGAAATACGAATAGGAAAAGTCGAGCAAAAGTATCGCCATCGGTGAGTTTTCACGCAACCCCCAACAGCAACACCATCAAACAGGTAAGAAGGAAACCTTCCTTCTTGTGCTTGTGTGCGTTACCACCCTTCCGAGCGGCAGCTTAGTGTATTAGTGATGCCAATGCTAGTGTGCGTGGAATGTACACGCTCGTACTACGAACGCTGCTGGGGAGCATTTTTCCCGGGAAAACCTAGCAAAGGTTGTGAGCGACATTTTCCTTCCCGCGTCCATTTTGAACCATTCGTACCAATGCGCCTTTTTTGATGTGGGTGAAGGGGGGTTTCGGGAGAGGGGAGGACGTGGGAGAAACGAGTCGATAAGGGATGGCGGAAATCAGCCACCATTTCGGAGGCCCTACTGGGTGTGAGACACTGCCACCAGCCGGGTTCATACCCCGGTTGTCCGTGCTGGGCCGGCCTGATGGTGGCCGTGTTTAACACGAGAGAACATGACACGGAGAACCAGCAGAGAACTGCTTTTGCTCGTACGCTGCGTGTTTCGTACGGCCGCGCCCGTTCACCACCGGCTCCCGTTTTCGTGCCGTGTCGTGGTGTTGGTGAATGAAATATTGATGGGAAAAATCAATAAACGAGCGAAAAACGTGACGATTTATCTTCCTGCGCTAGCCTGGAGCCAAGGGGCATGAAGTTTCGTTAGTTGTGTTGTGTACGGGAAAGTATGAGAAATTACAGCTAAAAAAAAAAACAACAGAAAACAAATAACCCATCGCTTGAAACGTTTAACTTTCTTGCGGCATCCAGCAACCAGGTAGGTGAAATAAAAAGGATTTAAATTGCAAATATTCGGCAATGGATGAAACGTTGTGGCAGATAAATAATTATTACCATTAGTTTTGGATAGCATTTCCTATCTTTCTCTCTCTCTCTCTCTCTCTCTCTCTCTCTCTCTCTCTCTCTCTATCGTTCTCAAATAAATTATTATTTCAATCAGTGTAATATGAATAATCGGGCCAATATTATGCGAAAGCGTTTATTTATTCTACCCATTCACCATTAGCCCTTTCGCCCGTCCTTTACTTTACCGATCGATCTAATACCGACACGACATAATGTCGGTGCGTATCAGAAACACGGTAAGGCACTTGACGAGTTTGCCCGGTGCATCCTCACCGTGGTACGCAAAGGGCGGATGTGCACCATATGCGCTGGAGTGCATCTTCTTCGAGCGTAATTGTGTAACCGCTTCTACAGAGGCCATAGACCACAGTAGGGTGTTGTTAGGTGGGGAGGTAAAGGGTTTTCGGCACCAAAGGGCCGAACACAATTGACAACTCTCCAAGCAGCAAATTGCAATCGATAAGGTGCTTCGCGCGCCGAAGTGGACCGCCGCGAAAACAGCCCATATGGAGTGCAACCCAATTATTTAACGAGGAAATACTTCAATTCCGACCCAGAATGGACTCGAACCACTCGAGTGCGCTCTTGCGCTGGCTGACACCATTTTACCATTGTTCCGCGAATGCTGTTTGATTTTTCGCGTCTTTTTTCTGTCTCTATCGTTCTCTCTATTTATTACCTTGTCTGTTGATGGCTTCAAGGAGAAACATATGCGGTGTACTGATGTGTTTTTTTTTTGTTTTGTTCATTCGTATGCTGCGTTTTAATCAATACTCGAAAGTCATGGTCGTCGTAACGGTGTGATAAGTCTATCGAGGGTTGTTTTTGAGCATAAGCTTTAGAATTGGCATGGCAAACTTCATGAATCGTTTAAATAATGTAATAAATGGCTATTACTACACAAATAATAACGACAAATCTCTAATGATGAAAGCATTTTTCATTTAAGAACATTGTTTTAAATTCCTAAAACCAATTAGCAGCAGCATAAGAAACTCTGAAACATATTCAAAATTTTATTGCTATCTGGCTTTCATTGCTTTTTTCGTTGCTAAATTAGAATTGATTAATTTAAAACAAAATTTAAACTATAGAATTTAAGCTAAATCTAATGGATCTAGAGAATTTTTCCTGTTTGTATAGACATTTTTCATAAAAATTGGTTTAAAGTTAGTTTCAACAAGAAAGCACAGTAAATGACATTCATTTCGGGCCAGTTTTACGAGAGAAATTAATAATTATTGTGATTTGTTTGTTGTATTTGCTGTTTAAATTAATGAAAAATCCACAAATATGACCCTTTCAATACATCCTAGCTTTCTGTCCTGCCATCCTAAATCAGTATTACTTTTAATTTTTGCTAAAAATACATTAAATATACAGAAAACGACAAGAAACATTTTCCTTTAAAGTTGGATAACTTACCAGATGTTTCGTCAACACAATTTTAATCTCCTTATCCTCAAATTATGTTAAGATGATTCACTGATTGGAGTAAGTAAAACTGGGAGAATAAGTTATATGAATCGATGAACAAATTGTTTTAAATTAAAACTATTGTTTTCAAAAACAAATAAAGGCAGGTCTTTTAGAAATATACCTATATTACATTTTTGGTAAAACAAACCACGTGTTAAAAATGTAAATTGCTTTCAGGATGATGCAATAATTTATATTTGTTTTCACCAGTGAACTAATTTCCTTGCTCAAACTTCAATCGATTAAAAAACCACCCCAAACACCCTGTAAACCCCGACCCTAGACTTATCACGAAGCAAATTTCTGTAAAAATATCCCACGTGCGTGTGTGTGTGTGTGCGTGTGTGGCCACTGAAGATCTTCGGCTAATCCACTCGTTCTAGTCATAATCACGCACCGTGGCAAAAGCGAAACATTGCCATCCGGCATCATCATTTCGTGCGATGATAGTGATAGTGCGTGGCGCAATGGATTTTTGTACGAGAAGCACGTCATCGGGTTTCCGTTCGCTGGGTACGGTTAAACAAATAACGTGCCTTCAATCGGTGTGTGTGTGTGTGTGTGTGTGGGCCACGCATCTGAAGGGTTTTTGTGTCTTTTGGGCTTTGTGGCCGCCATGCCGTCGAAGATTTGCCCGAGGCGGCTGAGGCTGAGCAGAATGTGTCAGCCCGCTTCTTGTGACACGTGTTGACGTGAGGTTCTCGCTGCGGAGAAGCTTTGCCAATCCAACGCATCATGCATCTAATGCGCAAGGTGTCCACGAGTGGTGATGTGATTAGTGTGCAACTGGTGATAATAGAATGCTACTTTCGGTGCTGTCCGAACGAGAAGAGCAATGTGTCATAATAAGATATTAGTGATGGGAGAATAGTATGGACAAGCAAGCAATAGGGAACATATGAATCATGGAACGGAATATTTATAATTCCATTTCCCAAACGTAGTCTTGGCTTGTTATTATTGAACTGATTTTCCCTACCGAATGCAAATGGCAAAGTATGTAATAAATAGCAACATCAACAAAGGTAAAGGGCGATATTTGCGGGCGAAACCAAACACATCTTTCCGTCAATCGCCGTTATCAAAACAGCGCACCATAATGGTGCCTGATGCGACATGTAATAGATCCCTCCGTGGTCAAACTCGAAATTGACGTTTTATGTTAACAGCATGCACGTACCCGGGCTCCCAAAAGCAAACAAGCGGCGAAACGGTTCGGGCTTCGGAACCCATTGACCTCCACGCCCGGCACTGCCCAGCCCAGCACCAGTGATGACAGACTGACACCAGCCAAGGGTATGGAAAGCTCGTACGGTTTTACCGCATTGGACACACGCTGGCTTTTTTGTTTTGTTTTTGGTTTTTGTGCCCATCGTAAAAGAAAAGCTATCGGGCGGACGCGAAACGTACGTAAAGTGCTGCAAAAATCAAACATACACACACACACACACACACACACACGGGCACACACGGACACATCTTCCGTTGGGTGGCCACTGTTGCCGCATCGTCGCTCGATACACCGCCGACGCTGCCGCATTATGCAAAGGCTATCGATATATTTTCCATGGCCTTTCCATTCTGCCATTAGGTTCTACGCCCGGTTTTATGGTGAAACATTATTCAAACGGTGCCAAGCATCATCCTTCATTTTGATACCGGTAAAACAACAAAAAGAAAAGACAAAAAAAATGATCGCCTCCTCCCAGAGCCAGACGTACACAATTCCCTGATTCGCATATTTTATGGCACGGTGGTTGGCTTTTATTCGCTCGCTCGCCCGACCAGCCCCGACCGACCGACCGACCGACCGACAGCCGACCGATGGCAATTGGTATCGCAAGGATCGTATAAGCAGCGCTGCTGCAAAATTTATGATGACATGCACATGAAATAATGTAGAAGGTGTTTGCCGAATGATAAGAAATTTTCGTTAATTTCTCCACTCGCTGTTCGGGGTTGCCTGCTAGCCGGGGGCAGGGAGGGTTTTTCCTGCTGACGTCGTGCCCGGTTTCATCCCACCCATTACTGGGGTGCTCGTTAGCGTTTAAATAAATGTATGCAAGTGTTCAATGTTCGCTGGCCACCGGCGTTTCTGCAAAAGCCACGCGGTTGCGGTCCCGGAACCGGAAGCGCCAGATAATCGAAGTCACTGATTTTATGCATAATCATAAACCCATTAACATATCCCATCCGGTGCGGGACACCATACGGGCCCCGTTCGGTTGACGATAAAAAGCGGCATTCGGGATGGCGAGATTCTCGGTTGGCAGTTTTATGACACCGACGACCGTAAACAGTCCATCAGCAGCATTCAGTGGGAACGAATGGCGCTTCTGGGGATGACCTAAATTATTGAACGAATTTCCAAACAAATGACTTTGATTCGATAACATTGCCAATGAAGGAAGGAGGATGTTCTTTATGGTGGAATTTGCGTTTGGTCGGCACATTTCGGTGCCCTGAGCGATGCTGAATACGATCAAATAAAGCGTGATAAATAGAGGGCAATCGTTGAAGGATTTTTAGTAAAAGATGATAATAAATTGAACCATTTTATCACCAACTTATAACAGTGTCAATATTTGTACATCACTGTCAGTTCAACGAAAAGTTAAGACATGGAGGGATATAGACAGATTCGTTTCTATCTATCTCTTCAAGTCTTTAGTATTGAAGTTTTAAAGTCTTTAGCTACTATTAATCAGTAACACAATCTTGTGAAATTAAATGAGTCTAGTAGTTATTACTCTTCTTGTGAGCTTAAAATACACCGAAAAATGACAAGAATTGCTGTAAAAGTAGTCAGTATTTCTTTTTCTGTATGTACTGAACATGCAAAAGAGACTTCTTGTTCCATCTTTGGGTTTTATTTATTTGCATCGCTTAGTATATAACTTTTAGCTGATCGCACCATAATGAAGCTTGAGGATATTTATTTAAATCAGGAACACTTCTTGGGAGAATTTGATAAATTTTTACCATCAATTGCTGTGAGGTACTCTCAAATACTCACTGATGGAGCAATATATTACTTGTATATTATATGTTGCCAAAGAAACATGCATTTTTATAAATGATGGTACACTTTGATGCGCTTTCTATGACTAATTGACACATTTTGAACCAAAATTCAAATCATGAAGTATGCAACATGACATTTTAAAAGAATTCGTTGATGTTCATTATCTTCAACTTCTGTGAAGAATAAATCCATCCATATCGCACAATAATCTTCCCGTTCCGGTTGTTCGGCTTCACCCAAATTAGCATTAATATTTCCCACTCAGACGACCGAGTGCGTGCTAAATGAGCATTCATATTCAAGTGCCATTTGCCGGTATGAATGGATTTCGCTGGACCTGGAGGGAAACGACACAACGCTCTCAAAGACGCTCAGAAAGAACAAAAAAGCAAAATTCTTCGACGTAAAGCTCGCGATTGATGAGCGTCTTCGTTCTCATCACCGGGGGAACGATCTCGATGGACCAACCCGAAATCATTCTCCACTGCTAGAAATAGAGATGAAACTGTCATCTTTCTTCCTAGTTGGTTGTTATTCCGGCCGGTCAAGCAGTACCTTTACTACATACGCAAGCATTAAACGGAGCTAGAAGTGTTGATTTTACCTCCCCGTATGCAACGGATCTTGTCCGTACGATCGGACACGATCTCACGAGTGCACCTTCATTCATAAAAATCACAGTTCTTGCTCTAGCATTCTTCGTCCAGCGCTGTGAAGACATTGTCAGCAGCTCGCTGGGTGCATTGTCGCAGACTGACGGCACATATCGGCCTCCATGCACACCGGAATGTGACACCGGTGTGATCGAGTGGACGAAACAAGTTTTCGTGCTGACTGTGTGCTTTTGTGCTGCCCGTTAACGAATGCGAACCAAAAGCTTCGCGCTGGGAAGCGCTCGATGGGAAACGGGAACACCGGACGCACGTTTGGGCGTTCGGTGTTGGGTTTACGAAATGAGGATGATTTCATTTAACGTGGCGTGACGTGGAAGGAAGTACTCGAGAAACATTAAGAAGTCAAGATGGTCAGCGAAGATGTGTGATGAGTAAACCTGTAAATGACACTCTCGAGATTGTATTGTTTTCGGTTAAAGGTTCGGTTTCGTCGTATGGCGACTGCAACGCAACGGAAATGCAACGGTGATGATGCATCATTTCACGCGGTGGTGGAACCAAACGGTGGGCTGAGTAGGCGGCTGTCTAGAAGGCTTTGTCATCTAGGGCGGCCCAGATATGAGAAAGAAGATGTCTCAATATTAGTACAATATTTCATTTGTTTGATATTCGTCTAGTAATAGCAGAAACGTAATGACGAATCGACGGAGTGACGTACGATATTCGCCCAATAATCGTCCAACATCCTCTCAATGTTCGTCTAATATTCGGCAGAATAGTGACAGGCAGACGCCAAAAATTCGTGACCTTCATATGGCCCACCTGAGGAGCAGGCTATCAGTTGATGATGATGATCTCAAGGTAGTTGAGGAACTTTGCATAACAACCCAAGGTGCGAACCTATTTTATAGAGAACTATGTTTATATTCTGACCGCGACAAAGACCTAAAGAATATGATGGTTAGGATACGTGATGAGGAACCATGCTATACGAAGTGGAGGCATTGCGTTCCTTGAGGAGTCCGGATATTCCCATTGTGGATCCCCAAAAACATGCAGTTGTGAGCAACTTTTGTTTTAAGTAATAACAAAATAATGAGCTCTCCGCTCAGAGTCAGGGAGAATGATCCGCAAAGGGTTTTAGAGCGTCTGCATGATCGACTCTTTAAATAAATTTAAAATGTTAATTTACATTTATTTTAATTCTTTCTTTGGAGTAATAATCATGCCAAAGCTTAACTACACTTACATTCCCGTTGTACAAATTAATCGCCATTTCACACTGCATCAAACGCCCAACATTCAATAGGCAATTCCAAACCGTGTGCGGCACACCCTGACTGTATGAATGTTTGATCGTTTTCCCGCAGACGACAACAAAACGGCGTCCCCAATGTCCCCGAGGGTAAAGATTATCACTTTCGTTTGATAAATACCACCCTTGGGTCAACAACAACAATGGCGTATCGTCTCTGACCATACCCATACATTACCTCGTTCTGGTTGCCTTGGATCTTCCAGGTCTGTTTTGGTCAGACACGAACAGCACTGCCGAAGACGACACTCATTATTGTCCGCAATCAAACAGAGCGCAGATCGTCGATGGCGTTGCATTTCGGCACGCTCTAGCCAATAAGTGCACCGTCGAGCCCATCGGAAAAGGTTCTACTAACTCTCTTTCTCTCTTGCTCCGGTACAGTCCGCTGTCCGGTATGGTCTAAGATTGGCTAGATTCAATGCCAATGTCACGGTTCCTTCTCCAATTCCTCTGTCCCCCTTATCCCACCGACGCCGTATCGCGCCTTTGACGCGTCCTTCGCAAGGCGTAACACCAAGCGTACGGTCACAAACAAACGGCAGCAATAGCAGCAGCAACTTTATGAAGAAATCAAACAAAAATCGATTCTAAATCAAACAGAAAATGTTGTTTATCGACAAATACCGTGCGCAGTTGTTGCTTGCCGGTGCCGCTGCACCATATCTCTCGCTCTATTTGCTCGCTTTCGGATCGGTACGGAAAGTGTCGTTTGCCGTGGCTGTTGTGGAAGTTGCACACCGTCCGGAGGACGTCGTACAAGTTCGCCATAGATTACGCTTGCCAGTCCCAAGCCACGCCGGTGGGCCGATTGTGTCGATCGTTGTGTGCTGTCATCGAGAATATCGAGGTTATCTGCCAGCTAGACTTAGTTTCTCCAGCCAAACGAGTGCTGCTGCTGCTGCTTAGAGTTCGCAGAACCACAAGAACAACAAAAAAAAACTCGGCACTGTTTCGTGAAATGACTGTACGAGACGAGTTTTGTTTTCGGAAAAACAAGCTTGAAAATGCATTTTTTATCAACTGATGGTGAGAGTATCGGAACACCATATACAGGAGTGTATCGTGGAATACTGTGAACTGGTTATGTGGGAAAATATTGACTGAAGAATCGTTTTACGACTTACTAAGCCTTGATTTGAGTGCATTTTTTGTTGGTACTTTTCATTCCATTTGTTGGGTGTTTGTTTATGGTTAACAGTAGAGAATTATATTGGACTATTGTGACAAACCCCCAACTCATTGTAATTGCTGTCGAGTTTGTACATTTTTTATAAAATACTTTAGAAAATTTACTCAAAATATTCGTAACTATGCTGCCACACGATTTTCTTCACTACATTTGCCCTACAAATCCGACAAATACTACTTCGCCTTCGTCTTCTAAACGCATGCATCGCCGGGCGAACTTGGGCCCCGGGTCCGGGCCAAACGTTTGTTTGCACGAACGAACTGTCCCTTTCGCACGCCCAGCCCAGTTTTTCATTCATTTGATCTGACTGAGCTGGTCTGGTCACAGCAGGGTCCATATTATGGTGTGGCGAGTGAGCGTACAGCATATCCAGTGCCGAAACTCCCATCACGCCCGGCAAGAAGCTGCAAGAAGTCAACGGCAAGGAACATAGAAATGTTTACGCCCGGCATCACATGCAGAGGGATACGAAGAGCGTATCCCAGGCGACCACTGTGCCTGTACGAGGGCAAAATTTTCAACACAAATATTAGCTCGATAAACAAAAATTTCCAAATAAACTGAAAGGTGATAAACGAAATCTTTATCAAATGACTTTCGTAGTCGATCGTGCCGGCATGCTCGGTGCTTTCCGGTGCGCGGGGACACGATCAGGACCAGCTCTTTCCACACTTCCATCCCCTTCTCCCGCTCGGTGGTCCTCGTCTTGGGGGGGGGATAGATCTATGCTGCTTACGGGGGAGGCTATTTGTTTTTCCTTCAGGTGTATTTCCTTCGGGGTTCCTGCGGGTGGTTTACCGTTTTGCCGGTGGAAGTGTTTGAAAGTTGGTCATATTTTGGTGTGTCCCATTTTATCGGTGCAGCCGGATGTGGATATATATGTGTGTGTGTGTGTGTGTGTGCTTACATAAGCGATAACTGTTTCCGGGTGTTAGGATACGCAGGCGAGTATCCGTTTGCTCACCGGACTGGGTGGGCCGGTATTTGCATCCGCTTTAGCCAATGAGGCAGGACCTTCCGGAGTTTCAGATAACGTCTTGGGGAAATGCTTAGTGCGGCTGAAACTAAATGCTCAAATAATGCTGATGTATGAGCTTTTCTCACAGAAAATTGGGTTAATCATTACATCGCTTGGTTTACAATTTCCTTTGTATTTCAAGCCAAATTTAATTAAAACGATATTCCTTACTTCCTTACCAATCGATTATCTTTAATTTCTTACTAATTATCACAAGTTTTCGTGAAATGGCATCCCATAAATCTATAATTAAATAACCATAAGCCTATCTAACGAACCGTTCATTAATCAATTTCATCCGTTTTACACAAATTACTCATCTCTTACAAGCGTCGAAAAATCGAATAAAAATGGCGTTATAATTTCGTTTTTCCTTTGCAGCCCCTAATTCGTACTTTTTTGGACTTTTATCAGCGAAAAAACAGTGTATCCCTGCACCATTGAAATTCCATCCCGGAAGGTGAAAAGTATCGACAAAAAACGATTAGTCGTCCGCCGTCGCTCACTTGTTTCGTTGTTCTTTTTCATTAAGTTTTATCCTTCCGTTGTACTTTGGTTGCCTTTTTATACCATTTTCTGGTGAATAGGATGAAAATGGAGAACATTAAAAAAAAAACAACAGCGAAAGTAACAAAGAATTACAATTAGGACCAATTTCATTATCACATCGTAGCAGATGAGCTGGAAAATTAAATTACTAGCAATGGTTGTGGTTCATTATTTAATTTAATGCTTCAATGTGTGTTTCTGCTGTGTGTGTTTAGCTGTTGAAGAATGTTTAACAAAAGCTTATTAAACTTTCTGGAAAACTTCGTCAAACTAATGGTATTGGTAGTTGGTAATACTAATTGCTTTCTCTACTTCATCACACTACACACTGCAGTCAGGCAACTGTTACATTGTGTTCGTATTGTTGCGTTGTGCCTACACGGAATGGGGCACGGTACGGCCAATAAGAAATTAATCAGTAATTTTAAAACAAGCACACATCAACACGGTACGGTACGGTACGGCCAGCCTGCGTACACTCCGTCAGTGACGAAACAGCTTTTTCCATTGTTAGGCTTTTCCTTTCCCGGATGGATGTGTGAAAGGTAAACACCCATCATTACCAGTCGCTATTTTAAAACGATGAAGGCCTGCCTGCCATACAAAGGCCGCACCGGGACAGCCGATCGGTGCACTTGTGCACAGGAAAAAGCTTACGATGCAAGCACCACCCACCGTCGTCTCCCTCCCTCCCCGTAGTCAGATGATTCCACAGCACGTTCTCTTGGGGCAAGGATTTGGTGACTCGGTGCAAGTGCCACCATCTTCGGCAATGGTGCTGGCGTTCGGTTGGTTCTGCTACAGCACACACCGGCACAAATGTGCATTCGGGTGATGGCTGGAGCTCGCATGGGCTTACCCATCCCCGGGCCAACCGGTCACCCCTAACCAAACAACGGCCCACCCCAAACACCCCAAGTAATTATCGTTTATGCGTGTTTTCTCCATCGTGGACTTTCCCGGCCACTTTTCAATCCTTCAATTGTCCGATGGCGCCTCGGCCGCACACAACAACACCGTACCGGGGATTCCTTTGTTCCAATGGGTCGGATGGGTCGGTTGGGTTGGGCACTGGGGCCGGGTTTACATGTGAGCATGTGTGCAGAATGTCATAAATGAAAGTTTCCCAATGTTTACCTTGCACCATCCAAATGGGCTCGATAATGTCGAACCGGACCGGTTTGCCGCCCTAGGAGAGTTGGCACAGTCGAGTCGTAGCACTACTGGGACGGATCTACCTTCCGGGATACTCCGGCCAACTAACAACAAAATAATGAAAAAGAAACACTTTACCAGGGGGGGGGGGGGGGAAGTGGGGACGGGATGGAATGGGCAACGAATGGTTGGCCAGGGCAGGCGGCCAAGAAGTAACACGATTTTAATTAGTACACCCAGAGCAGAAGGATACCGGGATGGTACGGAATCGGAAGTTTTGTACCACTTGTTTTTGCTTTCGGTTGCTGCTGCAACATGCAGTCATGCTAGTGGTAGTGACCGATCCCTGTCCGGGAAAGGTGTCGGGCATCCCATTCAATCAACGTTGGAAAATATTGATAAATCAAGCATTCGAAAAGTCTGATTATGCTGGCAAACAACGGCGACGGACGGGCATGGTGCAGCGTGTTACGCCGGGTCAACCTGAAAACGTCAAATTGACATCAATCGACTCGCAAAACCGTTCACCCTTCCACCCT
>STHB01000004.1:14890028-14916997 GCA_018908115.1 Anopheles rivulorum
CCGATCGCCAAGGTTGCGTACGCCGCCCAGCCAGAGGAGTACGACCCGAACCCTCAGTACTCGTTCTCGTACGGAATCTCCGATGCTCTGACCGGTGACTCCAAGTCCCAGCAGGAATCGCGCAGCGGAGATGTTGTCCAGGGATCGTACTCCGTCGTTGACCCCGATGGCACCAAGCGTACCGTCGAGTACACCGCTGACCCGCACAACGGATTCAACGCTGTCGTCCACCGTGAGCCTCTGGCCGCCAAGGTCGTCGCTGCTGCCCCGGTCGCTTATGCCGCACCAGTAGCCAAGACCATCGCTTATGCTGCTCCAGTCGCCACCAAGACCGTTGTTGCCAGCCCGGCCATCTCTTACGCCGCCCCAGTGGCCAAGACCTACGTCTCGAGCCCAGCTGTCTCTTACGCCGCCCCAGTGGCCAAGACCTACGTCTCGAGCCCAGCTGTCTCCTATGCCGCTCCTCTGGCCACCAAGACCTACGTCTCGAGCCCAGCTATCTCTTATGCCGCCCCGGTAGCCAAGACCTACGTCTCGAGCCCAGCTGTCTCCTACGCCGCTCCTCTGGCCAAGACCTACGTCTCGAGCCCAGCTCTCTCGTACGCCGCCCCGGCCTACGCTTCCTACCACTAAATCCTGAAAAGACTTAAACGCACTGTTACATAATGAAGGTTATTTATTACAAGAAAAAAGCAAATACAAATCCTTAAAAGTAATATTACCTGTTTTCAATATAACGCAATATTTGTATTCAAAGATGTTTCCGTCTTCCTGGTACAAAGAAGATTCCAGGGTGACTGAAAAAGAAAGAACAATTGTTTTAATTTACGAATCGTGCTTAAGGCGATGCTTACTGTTTGATTCCAGTTTTCGTGTACTATTTGTTTAGGTTTTTGATGTTTCTTTTGCGTTTTATAATAGCTATTTATGTATTTGTTTCCAACATATTCATGGGTTGTGACAATTAATTTGTGGTTTGGAATATCCTTTGCTCATTTATATTCTTATTTATTTACAGATTAAACAAAAGCCATTTTTGGTTCTTTTCTCGTTGTGTTCTGTAAGATATTGATTATTTATTTATTTTTTTAAATTTATGTTTTATTATGATCACAAGATATTGATTGTATGGTGTTAAAATGTATTCGTTAACATAATTAATGTCTTTTTCAAGCTCTTTAATGAGCACTCAAGCATATAAGTTATTGCTGAAGGTTTGAGGCATAATAAAATAAGAAATTTTAATTGCCGGTTATTGTTCCCAGGAGTTCCTGGTGCTTGCCACATACAAATTATTTTTTTTATTTATGTTAGAACGGCCTGGCCGCATTAGACTAATTTTACCACGTAGCAGGCTAGTCACACCGTGCTACGGGGGAACGGTCCAAATGGGATTTGAACCGGTCCGGAAGTGTTGGGACCGCTTGGCCTTTCCCAAATACACCACCGTGCCGCCCCTAGATACGTAGTATTTAATAACGTTTTTATGAATGCTTCTTTTGTATGTCTTTATACACATGTGGCTACAAAACATCTACAAAAACAAAACAAAAAAGGACAAAACAAAAAATGTAGGCCAATGCAATGGTGATTCCTGGAATAAGTTTCAAAATGAAGTTGTTTTATGGCTCGGTAGGTAATATAATACATGGTTGTGCTTTACAGGCGCTTTGTTTAATGTGCTTGGTCTAAAGACAAATTTTGAACTTTCAACGTACGAACGCATTAGTTAAAAAAGTGATCAAGTGATTCGTGTCGGTACAATTTGTTTCCCAATTCAATCTACATTCTAATAATTTTAAAATATGTTTATGACATAAACTTACTTATGCCAAGTTATCGAAATATATACACCTGACCTATCCGATGACGTAATGTTATTATCGTAAATAATATATTAGAGCAGATTTGTGATTAATAGCAGGAAGGTATAGTGAAAATGACGCTACTCATGTTTCACAAAGAAACACAATTTTGAAGGTTGGAATCTAATCTTAGGCGACTGACTTCTACAAAACATAATACCTTTACAAATAAACCTTTATGGTTATAATAAAAACCGTGATAAAAGGTAAATAATTAAATTTCATATAAAATAAAGGATGAAATGTAGGGAACAATCACAGAATATTTTCACTCACATGTTTGTTGTTTTATACGTTCGAATGACATTATTAAGAAAGCAAATTAAATACAACCACTCTTTTCCTGAAAAAAAAACAAGAACAATTTTGTATACGTATACGATATACCAAAAACGGTCAATGAACGGAACAACCTCTCACTATTGTGGAGAGGGGATGTCACGCTATCGAAAAAGTAAGCTTGACATTATCCTTCCCACACCGGTTCTCTCGGTTTTCTGATGCAATTTGTGACTTAAGAACAGAATTGTAACAGACTGCTTGAAAGCACGCTAGTATAAATACCATGCCGAAGTTACGCTAAAGCACAGTTCGATCTGCTGCATTGACCAGTGAACAAGTCACTAAAACATCCCAAAATGGCATTCAAGGTAGGCATTTGTGCAACGGATGTGTCTCACACTGAAAGCGCCGGAAATGTAACTTGCAAACTCCGGAACTGGATATTAATACTCGATTCCTTTTTAACCTGGCTTCGTTAGTTCGTGATCTTCGCCGCCGTGGTGGCCGTTGCCCGCGCTGGCCTCATCGCCTCGCCAGCAGTTTCTTACGCTGCTGCTCCGGCTCTAGTCGCTGCCCCAGTGGCCAAGGTCGCTACCTATGCTGCTCCGATCGCCAAGGTTGCGTACGCCGCCCAGCCAGAGGAGTACGACGCGAACCCTCAGTACTCGTTCTCGTACGGAATCTCCGATGCTCTGACCGGTGACTCCAAGTCCCAGCAGGAGTCGCGCAGCGGAGATGTTGTCCAGGGATCGTACTCCGTCGTTGACCCCGATGGCACCAAGCGTACCGTTGACTACACTGCTGACCCGCACAACGGATTCAACGCTGTTGTCCGCCGTGAACCTCTGGCCACCAAGGTCATTGCCCAGCCCGCTGTCGCTTATGCTGCCCCGGTAGCCAAGACCATCTCTTATGCTGCTCCAGTCGCCACCAAGACCGTTGTTGCCAGCCCGGCCATCTCTTACGCCGCCCCAGTGGCCAAGACCTACGTCTCGAGCCCAGCTGTCTCCTATGCCGCTCCTCTGGCCACCAAGACCTACGTCTCGAGCCCAGCTGTCTCCTATGCCGCTCCTCTGGCCAAGACCTACGTCTCGAGCCCAGCTGTCTCTTACGCCGCCCCGGTAGCCAAGACCTACGTCTCGAGCCCGGCTGTCTCCTATGCCGCTCCTCTGGCCACCCAGACCTACGTCTCGAGCCCGTCTGTCTCCTATGCCGCTCCTCTGGCCAAGACCTACGTCTCGAGCCCAGCTCTCTCGTACGCCGCCCCGGCCTACGCTTCCTACCACTAAGCACTAACTACTGGTGGTTTTGATACGAAACGCTTCCTGTAAATTATTTCCCACTTTGTAATGGAATAAACCAACTTAAATGTCATAATCCTGGTCCATATTTTCGGAATTTATTTTTCGACAACTTGTGTGCTCCACTTTCTGTGAAAAACGTGCGTCTTTCTCCATATTTGCGCTTTACACGTGCCATTCAGTGGTGGTGCAAAATCTGATGCAATTCATGCTCTGAGCTACGTGTGATATTTGCCTTTACCGTACCGATATTACATGGTCTCATTTCTGTGCCACCGCATCAGACTTATAGGGCAAATCTAGGTGAAACCGCGAACAGCGTAAAAAGTGGTCGTTGACTGCTTGCTACAGTGGGGCTGCAGTACTGCTTGATCAACGACCTTGCCTCGCGGATTGTAGCAGATTGATCAGGTCTGCTGGGTCACAGACTTGCATGCAGACGGTAGTCGCTAAATCGCGATCACCAGCACTAACGTGACATGTGTGTGACGCTAGAACCGGCACACGTTTGACGAAGCCGGTGTGTGGTGCGCTTTGCGGAACACAATTTCTACCGGCTTGCTTCCAAGGCCACCCATCACCAGTTGATGAATGAATGAATGATACGTCCACCAGTCCACGAATCGCTCAATCGCCGTGAAATCGGAATTTCGTTTGGTGCGGGTCATTAGGTTTTTTTCTCGTTTTTATGTGTGTGCGAAGATTATTGATAGCTTTGTATTTCAGGAAATCGGCACTTTCATGATAGCGATTTCGAAAACCAATACACATTTTTAAAGATAGTTATTATACGTGCTTGAGGTTACCGATCGAATGGAATGCTTTAATTGACGTTCGGTTTCTGCTGTTTAGTTTTGAGCCTAGATGGTTTGAAAGGATTATTCTTTTAACATTATTTAGAGTATTTTAGTAGCATTTTGCGTACAAAATGTGCGTTTTAAAAAAAACATATAAACCAAAAATTATTTAACAAGCATTTCTGAAAAAAAAATAAGTCTTATTGTGCCAATAGTGCACATAATCGTTTTACGCCCAACCAATATCTTCCGAATGAATTGTGCTTTGCTTTGTTTTCTAATTAGAAATGATTGAATGCGCTTCCCGCCATAATAGTGTGTTGATTAGGAAGACCCTCGTCAACTTTGATTGAGATTTGCAGTTTGCTGCTTATGCCAACTGTCCTTGAATCGGTTGCCACTATTCGGATGCCAAAAGAACCTTCTACTTAGTTTCAAGCAGCAAATACACGAACGATCGGATTAGTGCTGATGTGATCAAATTTTAATCGGTGATACTTCACACCATTCACCACGTTCGACACGTGATCGATTCATGATCGTCGTACTAAAGAAGCAAAAGGAACCACAGCAACCTGTGCGAAATCGTTCCCAATCAGCCGGACGGCCTAGCAGCGTGCTGGTGTGTGAACGGTAGTGAAATACGCGCACAAAAACATGGTCGCATGTGAGCATGTTGCCATAAAGAATTGCTACCCAATCAGCCACGCACCGAACACCGAAAGGTCAACAATCATGCCGGCTCCCCCGGGTTGGGCGATGTGCGAGAAATGGTGACCATACACATATGCCGCAAAAACCCGAAAAAAAACTGGGTACGAAACGGTGCAACCCCGTTCGGCAAACGGAACGGAAGTTCACGGGTGTAACGGGCAGCCGCAATAACAACAAAAGCAACCCCATTTAGTGGTCCCCAACTCGTGGCCCATCGGTGCCTTTGCTGGCTGGGTTCGACCACTTAACGCAGTCACACGAGAAGCCTACCGGGTAGAACCGATCCGCACTAGGGCGACCTCGAGTACAACCGAAGCGGGCCCGGCGGTCTCCGAACAAAAATTAAAAACAAAACGTGCAAAAACAAAAAGAAACAGGCCAATGAAACGAAAAGTGAACGACCTTCTTGCGTGAGGAAGGTGGTATCCGTCCGAGCGTTACGTTTACGATGCTGTGACCGGTGCCGGGATTCGGTTCAGACAGGTTCGCCGGCAACAACCATCTTTGAGGTGCGTTGAGACCTACATTTTCGTTGGATTTACACGCGACTCGCTGCACGTGTGTGTGTGTGTGTGTGGATTGGACCTTCCCTTCTGGGTGGGAGGTATGAGGAGGGGATGAGGAGAGTGGTGATCAGATCGAAGCTTCACGCTTTTAGTGGGGAACATGCATGGGAACTGGATGCTGGACCAACGCCTGCCTGCTTGGTTGAGTTTTCGCAACGCACAGACGCACCCTGATTCCCGATGCAGTTTTATCTTTTAAGGCTTTTTTTTATATTATTATCTTCTCTTGCGCTCTGTACCGGTCGGGGCAGATTGTACCGGGTGGGATAAAGGCTGAAGGTTTCATGCGTGCAGTTTCATGCGCGAATAAGGGCTCTGCTACGGAACACAAGCGAACGATCGTGCGTATAAATTGGGCAGCTTGAGCCTGTCTAGTCACAGTTCGATTGATCATCCGGTGCTGTGAACAACATCTTCTTCAACCCGACGCTAAAATGGCATTCAAGGTAAGGTGTTCTGAGCCCAATAAGCAAAACATGCACAAAAACCGAGGAGCTTTTGGCTCTGTTGAAATGGGGAAGGCTTTATGAAGCAACTCACGCGTCTATTTGATTCTGCAGTTCGTGACCTTCGCCGCGCTGATCGCTGTTGCCCGCGCTGGCCTGATTGCCTCACCGGCTGTCACCTATGCTGCGGCCCCGGTCGCCAAGGTCGCTTATGCTGCTGCACCGGCAGTGGTAGCTGCCCCAGTGGCCAAGGTTGCGTACGCCGCCCAGCCAGAGGAGTACGACGCGAACCCGCAGTACTCGTTCTCGTACGGAATCTCCGATGCTCTGACCGGTGACTCCAAGTCCCAGCAGGAATCGCGCAGCGGAGATGTTGTCCAGGGATCGTACTCCGTCGTTGACCCCGATGGCACCAAGCGTACCGTCGAGTACACGGCTGACCCGCACAACGGATTCAACGCTGTCGTCCACCGTGAGCCGCTGGCCGCTACCAAGGTCGTCGCTGCTGCCCCGGTCGCTTATGCCGCTCCAGTGGCCAAGACCATCGCTTATGCTGCTCCTGTCGCCACCAAGACCGTTGTTGCTAGCCCGGCCATCTCTTACGCCGCTCCGGTAGCCAAGACCATCTCGTACGCCGCTCCGGTCGCTAAGCTGGCCACACCGGTCGCTTACACGACGGCGCTCCATCACTAAATAGAGGCCACGTCGACGTCGACTGTCACACCAACCCGGCACCGTTTGTACATATCTTCAAAACCACCCGTTACAAGACTCACGCCCTGACTCGTTTAATTTATTAAACGGTTTTTGTTTTGAATATAAATAACAATCAATTGAATCCGTCAAAATGTGGTGTTTTGTGTGTTTCTACTCGGGACGATGGTGGCTCGGCGTAAAGATTACCTTTTCTGGAGTTCAAAGCGGCCAGACCGTACGCAGATGGTTGGCAATGGATTTCCCATTCCGAACGCTTGGATCATTCGGTGGCCATCTTCGTTCGGGCACGTTCGGACGGTTCGGCTGTGGCCAAAGTGTGGTTAAATTTATGTGTTTGTAATTCCACCGAGAGCCATTTCAGGCTTTGCTCCGTGGACAGATAAGAATGTTGAGCATCTTGTGCATCCGTGTACGAAGTGGATGTTATATTCTTCAAAAATGGAATCTCTTGCCACATCTTAACTCTTGCTTTTGAGTGTAAACGATCGCCACGTTTAGCAATATTCTCACCAGATGTTTGTCGATGGAAGTTGCAAATTGATGGAACCATGCGTGACAAAATGAAAAACACTCACCGATACGGCCAGTATCGTGTCGTTTGCCGTTCGCCACACTTCACGGCTAGCTGGTAGCCAAGGTAGCGGATTGCTTTCACGCATCGAAACTTCAAACAGTATCATCTGTGGCATCATGTCTAATATATGCCGGAGCGAATCCGGAACGGTAAACACTGCTGTAAATTATAACGTAAACAAACACATACGCCTCGCCGGGCGTCGTCTCCCGTTCGGATGGGATGGGTTCCGTCTTTTCCGGTTCCGTCAACAGATGCAGCAAAGGCTCACCTGTACGGTAGCCGCTCGGTGTACTCTGGTAAATGGTTGCGTTCACCGTCCGCAGCAGCATCGGTTTCGGGCTCTGATTCGTTGGCGGGTTTCGGTGTATCGATTGAACAAATTAGTCCCACGTGCGCATCGTCTCGCATCGCTTCCGTACGACGGTACGTGCCCATCCATTGGCCATCGTCCATCGGGATGCATTTGCGTCGGTCGGCAAAGGATAATGATATGACCAGTAGGGAAGCGTTCTTAGCATTCGGTGACCCAAACAAGGAGTCCCAAGAAATACGGGAACCGTACATCATGAATAGTAAACCGATCGTCGTAGAGAAATTGTGCCCAGTGGGGTCCGTTCCGTCCGTTCACACTTCCCGCGTTGCTTCCGGGTGTGCGAGGTACGGGTGCGTGTTTGCTTTGCCGTTGGACTGGCGACTGGCAGCATATTTATGTAGGTGCCAAAAAGAAGCCACCCTTGGGCACGCCGGGAAGCGCCGAACGGTTGACTTTAAAGGCTCCGGAATGCGTGTTTGCGCTGGGACGAACACAGTCAAGTGGAAGGACAAACACTATCGCGTAACGTTAAATGATGGTACACCAAACCGACACCGTTTGCGATTGCATCGATGCATTTGTGTGCCGTCATTTGTGTGCAGCGTGTCGCCGGTATCGCTTGTGATGATGGTGATTAATGAACGTGTTTGTGTAATGCTGGTACCGTGTACCGTCCGAAGGAGGGATTTTTCTATCCAGTATTAGTTAAGCAGGGAGAAACGTGTGAAAGTTTTCTCCTCGCAGCTTATTGTTTTGATACAGACTATCTCCAGTTAGGGGAGGGAGAGAAAACAACTTACGCAACAGTTATGATAAGATGCACCATTCCATGCGTAAGCTTCACAAAAACAATCACTCTAAACTTTGCTCAGCGAACTAACCAATTTTCCCGGCGATTCACGCGTTAAAGATAATTCCTTTTACAGGTCCTCGGTTTTGCTGTAATGTTTATCTTAGCCTGTGTTTTTTATTTTATGTGGATGTTTCGTTTAATGTAAGCTGGAACAAAATTTTACTCACTGTGAAGTCGTTGATGCAGCCGATAAAGAGCAGTTGTGTACGAAGGCGCATCCAGACGCCCGTCCGTTGACTGGCATTTCCGAGGCAATAACTCCCCATGGCAGCATGGGAAAGGGGACGGTTCCCTGCTTTATGTTTTTTTCACCCAGCTGCATCTGTGGGAGGGATGATGCTGTTTTTAGCTGCAAGAACAACAACCTCAATCGACTGCACTCGGGTCGGGCAATCGGGTGAGGCACCTTTTGATGGCTGGAGGTGGAATCTACCAAGGAATCTAAGAATACTGACAGACAGATTCTGGTGAGATAGAAACCACCAAAGCTGGATAGTTTGGTAGGAAAAGCAAAACCACACCCGTTTCTGAAGCCTCAATACTCAATAGTTATAGGAACTGGTCCCGAAACATGCGTCTGCTCGGATGGAGACTCCACAATGGTGGGAGCAACGTTAGCGTTATCGGTTTGTTTTGTCTTGCTGCAACTTTTCCACACAATCGCACAAGAAAGTGTAATATTTATGTTACTGTCTGTTTGTATGTGTGGTCTCCCTGGTTTATATTGTTCGCTCGTACCGTCCGAGTCACACTGCTAAGTCCACTCTCATATTCTGTGTACCAAAAATGCAAGAATTAAGCGAACTCAAGTAAATACATTTTTCATTTTCTGTTGTTGTTCTTTCCTTTTTTTTAATTTTCTCATTGTCACTGTAACTTCGACTGCGCAGTGCCTGGCCCTTAGAGAACACACATTCCCATAAATCACACGGGACATGTTTCTGGCCCCGTTGTGCAGCTCACTTCTCCTAAACTTCGCGCTTTTATAACTTTGAAGCTTTCAAAAACTTCCCACACACGGTCCGCATGACGTTGGGATGCGTTGCAATGTGTACCCACCCGGCCGGTAAATGGCCGCACACCAGCCACGCTACACATGACAACTGTTTCTCGAGCCCGTCAGCTGCGAACGGAACACAAAGCAGCAAGAAAACAGCGTTCGGGGCATGCACTTGATATTTAATTACTTTTTATGCTCTATAAAACATAACTAGCCCTCGTTAGACATGGTTTGCATGGTGTGGTAGAACAAGAAGAAGAGGAAGATGAAGAGGGATGGGGGAGAAAAATTCCCTCAGCATGGCATGGGGCCATGACACGTACATCACGCGGCTACGTTAAAAAGCTGACAAGGGCTGTGGGCCACTTGGCACTGATGCTGCACCGCTGCCATTGCAACCTGAAGGAAGCAACGATGCTGTCACTATGTTTTTGGGATGGACGAGGCGTCAGTTTGCCGGTGGCATAAACAGCCAGTATGTGTGTGTGTGTGTGTGTGTGTGTTGGGTTTTTTTTTGTGTAACAGTTTTTCACTTCAACTTCTCTCCACTCCAACGCCGGTATGGATGTATGAGCTTAAATTTGTAAAAATAATGTTTATGCACTCTTAACTGGTCAATTTGTATTTTTCACCTGTGGCTATGTAGGGAAATGTTTTAAAATGATGATTTTTTTTTATTGCCAAGAGGATTAAGTTAGGATTTTGTTTCGAATTCGAAAAAAAAAAATGGGAGGATTTTATGCTGGATGGCATGGGTAGCTTTCCCGTCGGCTTTTCAGTTGATGGAAGTGTTTAGTATGTAAATTGAATCGTACAAAACTAGGAATAATTTTCCAACAAAAAGTGCTTCTTTTTCAGAACGGGATTTTTTTTTGGCCAGTGTGCGTTGTTTCAATAGAAAGGAATTCTATGTTGCTAGAATAAACCATCGCATGTTACCGTTTTGCAAAAAATTGCATTTACATTACCCATCCACACTAGGTGCAAAAAAGTGTACACAAAACGCTTTAGCTGAGCAATGGAAATTCCCAGTTCCCACGGACCGGGTGCAATAACTCTCGGAACAAGAAACGAGTATACTCGCGAAACGTAAATGCTTGGGCTACGACACGCACATTATGCATTCATTGCTTCGACTTATCGATGATTATGGTTTTGCCTGCCTCTCTACCATCTTTAGCATCTATCTTCCAGCAAGCGTCTTTTGCCGATCGAAGCGCACTGGTTGACGGTTCAATCCGATCGATGCCGTTCGATTGTTGCTGAATGGTTAGCGCGAAAGCAGACGCCGAAAGGTTAAGGTGTGCTTTTCGCCGTGTAAAGCACGCCAGGCGAAGAAACGTTTCGACGGGTCATTATTTATGAATGAAGACAGCCAGCCGAGCTGTTTGATGTGTACGTTTGTGTGTATATTTTTATTGCGTTCGTATCTCATTCGAAAGCATTCCAGTCCCCGGGCAACGGCAGGCGATGAATATGATGATGATGATGATGATGATGTTTGCTAAAGATTACCCGGCTTTGCAGATTGCATCCCGTAGCGGGCGTTCCGTTCGGTTGCTTTAAATTTCAAATTAATAGTTACGAGTCGAGTTGTGCATCGATTTGTGTAGGGAAAACGGTTTGACGGTTGTAATAGGATGAGGCATGATTTGAAGAGAGAGAGAGAGAGAGAGAGAGAGAGAGAGAGAGAGAAAAAAAAACCAAACCCGCTGACAAAACGACGATTATAATGATCCGGAACCAGTTGACAAACGTCAAACGCGGGACATAATGATGATGGCTGTGGCGTGATCGTGATCGTTTGTGGACAACCGGTACGAAACATTGCATAAATAAGCACGTTCTTGCATCGGTCACCATCACGCAAGCGGGATAGATTTATCAACGGTAGCAAATGTCAATTAAGGATGGTCACCGTTTTGTACCGGTGTACTAGCAATATGACAGCTAAGGACAAGTACAAGATATCGCCGAACAACACAAAATGGGTCCCGATAGAGGTGGTTCTGATCGGCGGAAACATTCATCGTTTGCTAGAAACCATCATTGATAAACGCTGTGGAGTGACAGACGGCGCTTTAATGTTTATTAGTTTTAACCTTAATCGGAGGATGGGACGTTAGCGATAAATGCTCTCCACACACCAACGTCGTGTGCGACGACTTCAAACGAATGTAAATAGGCGCAACGTGATTAATAAATCAAGCGGAACGAAATAGGGTTTGCAGTGTGTGGTACAAATTGATCGAACTCGTTTGATGTTCTCACGGTGAGGTGAGGTGAAATAAAAAACAAAACTGTTTCAACAAAAGTACGGATGAAATGAAACCAACATCACACTACTGACATCATTTCAGCCGGTTTCGTTTACACTTTATGACGCACGTTTTTTGCAACAATTATAATTTCAATTACAAAAATAATTTTTACCACAAATAAATATTTAACTTTAAGCCATATTTTAATCTTTAAACATTCGCTTTTTGAATGCTTACACACACACACACAAACGCGGTGCAGCAGTGCATTTGGTTTGGTTTAATGCTGACCTACACCAAGCGCTTGGCATTGCATCAGCGTAACTTGGTGCCTGATGCACCCATCTGGTGCACACATGTGCAGTCTGACTTTTTGTTCACGGTACCGATTGTGTCTTCTTGCTCCTTGTATTCCAGCCTTCTTCACGGCTGGACAGGCTGACAATCACTTTGTGCCTTTTTTTGCTCTGTATTTTGCGTTCGCTCCAGACGGTGCGTTCCAGTTCGGTGCCAAGCGACAACGTTGTTTTTACTGCTGCCATACCAAGAGCCGACCGGGAATAATAATGTTGCACCGTGATTGTTTCTGCCAAACACAACAGTTCCANAAACGTGCGTCTTTCTCCATATTTGCGCTTTACACGTGCCATTCAGTGGTGGTGCAAAATCTGATGCAATTCATGCTCTGAGCTACGTGTGATATTTGCCTTTACCGTACCGATATTACATGGTCTCATTTCTGTGCCACCGCATCAGACTTATAGGGCAAATCTAGGTGAAACCGCGAACAGCGTAAAAAGTGGTCGTTGACTGCTTGCTACAGTGGGGCTGCAGTACTGCTTGATCAACGACCTTGCCTCGCGGATTGTAGCAGATTGATCAGGTCTGCTGGGTCACAGACTTGCATGCAGACGGTAGTCGCTAAATCGTGATCACCAGCACTAACGTGACATGTGTGTGACGCTAGAACCGGCACACGTTTGACGAAGCCGGTGTGTGGTGCGCTTTGCGGAACACAATTTCTACCGGCTTGCTTCCAAGGCCACCCATCACCAGTTGATGAATGAATGAATGATACGTCCACCAGTCCACGAATCGCTCAATCGCCGTGAAATCGGAATTTCGTTTGGTGCGGGTCATTAGGTTTTTTTCTCGTTTTTGTGTGTGTGCGAAGATTATTGATAGCTTTGTATTTCAGGAAATCGGCACTTTAATGATAGCGATTTCGAAAACCAATACACATTTTTAAAGATAGTTATTATACGTGCTTGAGGTTACCGATCGAATGGAATGCTTTAATTGGCGATCGGTTTCTGCTCTTTAGTTTTGAATGGAGATGGTTTGAAAGGATTATTATTTTAACATTATTTAGAGTATTTAGGTAGCATTTTGCGTACAAAATGTGCGTTTTGAAAAAAACATATGACACAAACATTATTTTAAACACATTTAAGAAAAACAATAAGTCTTATTGTGCCAATAGTGCACATAATCGTTTTAAGCCCAACCAATATCTTCCGAATGAATTGTGCTTTGTTTTGTTTTCTAATTGGAAATGATTGATTGCGCTTCCCGCCATAATAGTGTGTTGATTAGGAAGACCCTCGTCCACTTGGATTGAGATTTGCAGTTTGCTGCTTATGCCAACTGTCCTTGAATCGGTTGCCACTATTCGGATGCCAAAAGAACCTTCTACTTAGTTTCAAGCAGCAAATACACGAACGATCGGATTAGTGCTGATGTGATCAAATTTTAATCGGTGATACTTCACACCATTCACCACGTTCGACACGTGATCGATTCATGATCGTCGTACTAAAGAAGCAAAAGAAACCACAGCAACCTGTGCGAAATCGTTCCCAATCAGCCGGACGGCCTAGCGGCGTGCTGGTGTGTGAACGGTAGTGAAATACGCGCACAAAAACATGGTCGCATGTGAGCATGTTGCCATAAAGAATTGCTACCCAATCAGCCACGCACCGAACACCGAAAGGTCAACAATCATGCCGGCTCCCCCGGGTTGGGCGATGTGCGAGAAATGGTGACCATACACATATGCCGCAAAAACCCGAAAAAAACTAGGTACGAAACGGTGCAACCCCGTTCGGCAAACGGAACGGAAGTTCACGGGTGTAACGGGCAGCCGCAATAACAACAAAAGTAACCCCATTTAGTGGTCCCCAACTCGTGGCCCATCGGTGCCTTTGCTGGCTGGGTTCGACCACTTAACGCAGTCACACGAGAAGCCTACCGGGTAGAACCGATCCGCACTAGGGCGACCTCGAGTACAACCGAAGCGGGCCCGGCGGTCTCCGAACAAAAATTAAAAACAAAACGTGCAAAAACAAAAAGAAACAGGCCAATGAAACGAAAAGTGAACGACCTTCTTGCGTGAGGAAGGTGGTATCCGTCCGAGCGTTACGTTTACGATGCTGTGACCGGTGCCGGGATTCGGTTCAGACAGGTTCGCCGGCAACAACCATCTTTGAGGTGCGTTGAGACCTACATTTTCGTTGGATTTACACGCGACTCGCTGCACGTGTGTGTGTGTGTGTGTGTGGATTGGACCTTCCCTTCTGGGTGGGAGGTATGAGGAGGGGATGAGGAGAGTGGTGATCAGATCGAAGCTTCACGCTTTTAGTGGGGAACATGCATGGGAACTGGATGCTGGACCAACGCCTGCCTGCTTGGTTGAGTTTTCGCAACGCACAGACGCACCCTGATTCCCGATGCAGTTTTATCTTTTAAGGCTTTTTTTATATTATTATCTTCTCTTGCGCTCTGTACCGGTCGGGGCAGATTGTACCGGGTGGGATAAAGGCTGAAGGTTTCATGCGTGCAGTTTCATGCGCGAATAAGGGCTCTGCTACGGAACGCAAGCGAACGATCGTGCGTATAAATTGGGCAGCTTGAGCCTGTCTAGTCACAGTTCGATTGATCATCCGGTGCTGTGAACAACATCTTCTTCAACCCGACGCTAAAATGGCATTCAAGGTAAGGTGTTCTGAGCCCAATAAGCAAAACATGCACAAAAACTGAGCAGCTTTTGGCTCTGTTGGAATGGGGAAGGCTTTATGAAGCAACTCACGCGTCTATTTGATTCTGCAGTTCGTGACCTTCGCCGCGCTGATCGCTGTTGCCCGCGCTGGCCTGATTGCCTCACCGGCTGTCACCTATGCTGCGGCCCCGGTCGCCAAGGTTGCTTATGCTGCTGCTCCGGCGGTGGTAGCTGCCCCAGTGGCCAAGGTTGCGTACGCCGCCCAGCCAGAGGAGTACGACGCAAACCCTCAATACTCGTTCTCGTACGGAATCTCCGATGCTCTGACCGGTGACTCCAAGTCCCAGCAGGAATCGCGCAGCGGAGATGTTGTCCAGGGATCGTACTCCGTCGTTGACCCCGATGGCACCAAGCGTACCGTCGAGTACACCGCTGACCCGCACAACGGATTCAACGCTGTCGTCCACCGTGAGCCGCTGGCCGCTACCAAGGTCGTCGCTGCTGCCCCGGTCGCTTATGCCGCTCCAGTGGCCAAGACCATCGCTTATGCTGCTCCAGTCGCCACCAAGACCGTTGTTGCTAGCCCGGCCATCTCTTATGCCGCTCCGGTAGCCAAGACCATCTCGTACGCCGCTCCGGTCGCTAAGCTGGCCACACCGGTCGCTTACACGACGGCGCTCCATCACTAAATAGAGGCCACGTCGACGTCGACTGTCACACCAACCCGGCACCGTTTGTACATATCTTCAAAACCACCCGTTATAAGACTCACGCCCTGACTCGTTTAATTTATTAAACGGTTTTTGTTTTGAATATAAATAACAATCAATTGAATCCGTCAAAATGTGGTGTTTTGTGTGTTTCAACTCGGGACGATGATGGCTCGGCGTAAAGATTACCTTTTCTGGAGTTCAAAGCGGCCATACCGTACGCAGATGGCTGGCAATGGATTTCCCATTCCGAACGCTTGGACCATTCGGTGGCCATCTTCGTTCGGGCACGTTCGGACGGTTCGGCTGTGGCCAAAGTGTGGTTAAATTTATGTGTTTGTAATTCCACCGAGAGCCGTTTCGGGCTTTGCTCGGTGGACAGATAAGAATGTTGAGCATCTTGTGCATCCGTGTACGAAGTGGATGTTATATTCTTCAAAAATGGAATCTCTTGCCACAACTTAACTCTTGCTTTTGAGTGTAAACGATCGCCACGTTTAGGAATATTCTCACCAGATGTTTGTCGATGGAAGTTGCAAATGGATGGAACCATGCGTGACAAAATGAAAAACACTCACCGATACGGCCAGTATCGTGTCGTTTGCCGTTCGCCACACTTCACGGCTAGCCGGTAGCCAAGGTAGCGGATTGCTTTCACGCATCGAAACTTCAAACAGTATCATCTGTGGCATCATGTCTAATATATGCCGGAGCGAATCCGGAACGGTAAACACTGCTGTAAATTATAACGTAAACAAACACATACGCCTCGCCGGGCGTCGTCTCCCGATCGGATGGGATGGATTCCGTCTTTTCCGGTTCCGTCAACGGATGCAGCAAAGGCTCACCTGGTGTACGGTAGCCGCTCGGTGTACTCTGGTAAATGGTTGCGTTCACCGTCCGCAGCTCCATCGGTTTCGGGCTCTGATTCGTTGGCGGGTTTCGGTGTATCGATTGAACAAATTAGTCCCACGTGCGCATCGTCTCGCATCGCTTCCGTACGACGGTACGTGCCCATCCATTGGCCATCGTCCATCGGAATGCATTTGCGTCGGTCGGCAAAGGATAATGATATGACCAGTAGGGAAGTGTTCTTAGCGTTCGGTGACCCAAACAAAGAGTCCCAAGAAATACGGGAACCGTACATCATGAATAGTAAAACGATCGTCGTAGAGAAATAGTGCCCAGTGGGGTCCGTTCCGTCCGTTCACACTTCCTGCGTTGCTTCCGGGTGTGCGAGGTACGGGTGCGTGTTTGCTTTGCCGTTGGACTGGCGACTGGCAGCATATTTATGTAGGTGCCAAAAAGAAGCCACCCTTGGGCACGCCGGGAAGCGCCGAACGGTTGACTTTAAAGGTTCCGGAATGCGTGTTTGCGCTGGGACGAACACAGTCAAGTGAAAGGACAAACACTATCGCGTAACGTTAAATGATGGTACACCAAACCGACACCGTTTGCGATTGCATCGATGCATTTGTGTGCCGTCATTTGTGTGCAGCGTGTCGCCGGTATCGCTTGTGATGATGGTGATTAATGAACGTGTTTGTGTAATGCTGGTACCGTGTATCGTCCGAAGGAGGGATTTTTCTATCCAGTATTAGTTAAGCAGGGAGAAACGTGTGAAAGTTTTCTCCTCGCAGCTTATTGTTTTGATACAGACTATCTCCAGTTAGGGGAGGGAGAGAAAACAACTTACGCAACAGTTATGATAAGATGCACCATTCCATGCGTAAGCTTCACAAAAACAATCACTCTAAACTTTGCTCAGCGAACTAACAATTTTCCCGGAGATTCACGCGTTAAAGATAATTCCTTTTACAGGTCCTCGGTTTGGCTGTAATGTTTATCTTTGCCTGTGTTTTTTATTTTATGTGGATGTTTCGTTTAATGTAAGCTGGAACAAAATTTTACTCACTGTGAAGTCGTTGATGCAGCCGATAAAGGGCGTACGTTGTGTACGAAGGCGCATCCAGACGCTCGTCCGTTGACTGGCATTTCCGAGGCAATAACTCCCCATGGCAGCATGGGAAAGGGGACGGTTCCCTGCTTTATGTTTTTTTCACCCAGCTGCATCTGTGGGAGGGATGATGCTGTTTTTAGCTGCAAGAACAACAACCTCAATCGACTGCACTCGGGTCGGGCAATCGGGTGAGGCACCTTTTGATGGCTGGAGGTGGAATCTACCAAGGAATCTAAGAATACTGGCAGACAGATTCTGGTGAGATGCAAACAATCAAAGCTGGATAGTTTGGTAGGAAAAGCAAAACCACACCCGTTTCTGAAGCCTCAATACTCAATAGTTATAGGAACTGGTCCCGAAACATGCGTCTGCTCGGATGGAGATTCCACAATGGTGGGAGCAACGTTAGCGTTATCGGTTTGTTTTGTTTTGCTGCAACTTTTCCACACAATCGCACAAGAAAGTGTAATATTTATGTTACTGTCTGTTTGTATGTGTGGTCTCCCGGGTTTATATTGTTCGCTCGTACCGTCCGAGTCACACTGTTAAGTCCACTCTCATATTCTATGTACCAAAAATGCAAGAATTAAGCAAACTCAAGTAAATACATCTTTCATTTTCTGTTGTTGTTCTTTCCTTTTTTAATTTTCTCATTGTCACTGTAACTTCGACTGCGCAGTGCCTGGCCCTTAGAGAACACACATTCCCATAAATCACACGGGACATGTTTCTGGCCCCGTTGTGCAGCTCACTTCTCCTAAACTTCGCGCTTTTATAACTTTGAAGCTTTCAAAAACTTCCCACACACGGTCCGCATGACGTTGGGATGCGTTGCAATGTGTACCTACCCGGCCGGTAAATGGCCGCACACCAGCCACGCTACACATGACAACTGTTTCTCGAGCCCGTCAGCTGCGAACGGAACACAAAGCAGCAAGAAAACAGCGTTCGGGGCATGCACTTGAAATTTAATTACTTTTTATGCTCTATAAAACATAACTAGCCCTCGTTAGACATGGTTTGCATGGTGTGGTAGAACAAGCAGAAGAGGAAGATGAAGAGGGGAGAAAAATTCCCTCAGCATGGCATGGGGCCATGACACGTACATCACGCGGCTACGTTAAAAAGCTGACAAGGGCTGTGGGCCACTTGGCACTGATGCTGCACCGCTGCCATTGCAACCTGAAGGAAGCAACGATGCTGTCACTATGTTTTTGGGATGGACGAGGCGTCAGTTTGCCGGTGGCATAAACAGCCAGTATGTGTGTGTGTGTGTGTTGGGTTTTTTTTGTGTAACAGTTTTCCTCTTCAACTTCTCTCCACTCCGACGCCGGTATGGATGTATGAGCTTAAATTTGTAAAAATAATGTTTATGCACTCTTAACTGGTAAATTTGTATTTTTTACCTGTGGCTATGTAGGGAAATGTTTTAAAATGATGATTTTTTTTTTATTGCCAAGAGGATTAAGTTAGGATTTTGTTTCGAATTCGAAAAAAAAATGGGAGGATTTTATGCTGGATGGCATGGGTAGCTTTCCCGTCGGCTTTTCAGTTGATGGAAGTGTTTAGTATGTAAATTGAATCGTACAAAACTAGGAATAATTTTCCAACAAAAAGTGCTTCTTTTTCAGAACGAGATTTTTTTTTGGCCAGTGTGCGTTGTTTAAATAGGAAGGAATTCTATGTTGCTAGAATAAACCATCGCATGTTACCGTTTGGCAAAAAATTGCATTTACATTACCCATCCACACTAGGTGCAAAAAAGTGTACACAAAACGCTTTAGCTGAGCAATGGAAATTTCCTTGTTCCCACGGACCGGGTGCAATAACTCTCGGAACAAGAAACGAGTATACTCGCGAAACGTAAATGCTTGGGCTACGACACGCACATTATGCATTCATTGCTTCGACTTATCGATGATTATGGTTTTGCCTGCCTCTCTACCATCTTTAGCATCTATCTTCCAGCAAGCGTCTTTTGCCGATCGAAGCGCACTGGTTGACGGTTCAATCCGATCGATTGTTGCTGAATGGTTAGCGCGAAAGCAGACGCCGAAAGGTTAAGGTGTGCTTTTCGCCGTGTAAAGCACGCCAGGCGAAGAAACGTTTCGACGGGTCATTATTTATGAATGAAGACAGCCAGCCAAGCTGTTTGATGTGTACGTTTGTGTGTATATTTTTATTGCGTTCGCATCTCATTCGAAAACATTCCAGTCCCCGGGCAACGGCAGGCGATGAATATGATGATGATGATGATGATGTTTGCTAAAGATTACCCGGCTTTGCAGATTGCATCCCGTAGCGGGCGTTCCGTTCGGTTGCTTTAAATTTCAAATTAATAGTTACGAGTCGAGTTGTGCATCGATTTGTGTAGGGAAAACGGTTTGACGGTTGTAATAGGATGAGGCATGATTTGAAGAGAGAGAGAGAGAGAGAGAGAGAGAGAGAGAGAGAGAAAAAAAAACCAAACCCGCTGACAAAACGACGATTATAATGATCCGGAACCAGTTGACAAACGTCAAACGCGGGACATAATGATGATGGCTGTGGCGTGATCGTGATCGTTTGTGGACAACCGGTACGAAACATTGCATAAATAAGCACGTTCTTGCATCGGTCACCATCACGCAAGCGGGATAGATTTATCAACGGTAGCAAATGTCAATTAAGGATGGTCACCGTTTTGTACCGGTGTACTAGCAATATGACAGCTAAGGACAAGTACAAGATATCGCCGAACAACACAAAATGGGTCCCGATAGAGGTGGTTCTGATCGGCGGAAACATTCATCGTTTGCTAGAAACCATCATTGATAAACGCTGTGGAGTGACAGACGGCGCTTTAATGTTTATTAGTTTTAAACTTAATCGGGGGATGGGACGTTAGCGATAAATTCTCTCCACACACCAACGTCGTGTGCGACGACTTCAAACGAATGTAAATAAGGCGCAACGTGATTAATAAATCAAGCGGAACGAAATAGGGTTTGCAGTGTGTGGTACAAATTGGTCGAACTCGTTTGATGTTCTCACGGTGAGGTGAGGTGAAATAAAATACAAAACTGTTTCAACAAAACTGCGGATGAAATGAAACCAACATCACACTACTGACATCATTTCAGCCGGTTTCGTTTACACTTTATGACGCACGTTTTTTGCAACGATTATAATTTCAATTACAAAAATAATGTTTAACACAAATAAATATTTAACTTTAAGCTATTTTAAACTTTTTTTTTCTTTTTTTTTAATCTTTAAACATTCGCTTTTTGAATGCTTACATACACAAACGCGGTGCAGCAGTGCATTTGGTTTCGTTTAATGCTGACCTACACCAAGCGCTTGGCATTGCATCAGCGTAACTGGGTGCCTGATGCACCCATCTGGTGCACACATGTGCAGTCTGACTTTTTGTTCACGGTACCGATTGTGTCTTCTTGCTATTCCTTGTATTCCAGCCTTCTTCACGGCTGGACATGCTGACAATCACTTTGTGCCTTTTTTTGCTCTGTATTTTGCGTTCGCTCCAGACGGTGCGTTCCAGTTCGGTGCCAAGCGACAACGTTGTTTTTACTGCTGCCATACCAAGAGCCGACCGGGAATAATAATGTTGCACCGTGATTGTTTCTGCCAAACACAACAGTTCCAGACATCCACTGCTCACTGCTCGGTGCTTGTGAACCATAAGTCGGCAACATAAAATCAAATAAAAATCTGTTTTGGCGTCAACATGCCTTTGCCGAGTCGTCTTCTTCTACCGATGGCGCTGATGGTGGCCGCTGCTACGTGTAAGCAACTGTGTTAAAGTTTTGCCTACTTCAAAGCAACGGACGGACTTTTGATTGACAAGAGATTTCGATTATATTCGTGTGTGGCCAACACACGCCACAGGAAGTGGCATTCGATTGGAATGAAACAGACCGGAAACACCGGAGTCAGTAGCCGTGGCAAGGATAACAGCATTGCTTACTGCGTTTTTTTTTTACCCTGCTGGCGGAACTGAGCTGGAACCGGTCACAACTCGCCGGAAGTAGGAAAAGGTTACTACACACGGTTCCCTCTCACCAGGGAACCAAGGACATGTGGACTACAGCCATCGACGCAGTTCCTAATTGAGTGCTTCCGATCGTATGGGACAAAAACAACAACATGCGAAAAACATCACCACCCATCTACCCATCCCATCCTCTCCTATTAGCGCCATATACACCATGGACCAGGACTCCTGGATGCAAACCACGAAAACGTACACGGGCGCACGAGATGGACGCGTGCTCGTGTACCCCTGTTTTGGGGGATTGCATCATGACATTTGTACGGCGATCAAAACGGGTTCCAGCCGTGTGCGACTTACCTTGAGCAAGGCGCAAAATTTAAGTGAAAGGTGTGGCTGTAGGCTACTCCCTGCTTTGAAGCAACTGCTCCACATTTGGGCCGCACACGGTTCGCCACCACCGCGTGCTTCAACTTCAAGGCCATCAACGGGAATAAGACGCGGGCGTAAAGACCTTGAATCCCGTGTGCGAGTGCGTGCGTGTATGTTTATGTGCGACCGAAACCGAAACCGGTAAATATCAGCACCGAAACAACGACCAGCCAGTAAATGGCAAAATGACAGGAAAAGGGTAAAAAACCGGGCCGTGCTTCGAGCATTGGATGGCCAATTTCGATTTTAGGATTTCGGGCAGCGGACATGAGGAAAAAAGTAATTTCATGGCACGACGAACCACGGTGCTGGTGACATGTGGTTGCGGCTCACAAGAGGTACGCTAATGGCTTCCGAGAGATTAAGATTACTGTCTGATGTTGGTTGATGTTGGTTGTAATCGTTTCATTTTCGGTTTCGCTTTTATCGGCCGAATTTGTTTTCGGGGGTGAGAATTGGCAAATAAAATACAACAGCAAAAGAAAAAAGGCGAAAGGTAACATAAAGATAACAGTTTATAGGACAGCGTAATTGACTACGACATTTACATATTCAGTTCAGCATGCTTTTTTTTACGAGAGTCACGAAATGTTTATTATTTATAGTATTTTACAAATCATACACTTACAAATTAAATATCATTAAATCAAATCCAAACATACAATTCATGTGTTATTACACGCTTGCAATGAGCTGATTCAAGAATTTATTAAAAAACGTACAGCACAACAACAAGCTCTATCTGGGTTATAAAAACTGAAACATATTGTGTACCCTCGTTAACCAAAAGAAAATGAATTAATTATAAAGATATTGAAGCTACAAACAACTTGCCATTTGTGCGTTTGTACTCCATTATCTCCAAGGTCTGTTATCGAAAGCGAACTTCAAATTCGTTCATTGAGTCATTGGTCCAACGGGTATTCTTCACAGATTACAGAAGTCTTGTTTGTTTGTTGATCTACGATGGAGCTCAATTGTCGATCATTTTAAAGCACCATTTTCTTACATTTACCATACACGGAAGCCAATTCCGTTCACATAATCAGTCCTCTAAACAGACACCCAAGGCTAAAGCGACGTGAAAATTGTTACAAAATCAATAAAATTTACAAATAAACATGCATAAATAAAGTGTATGTCAAGCAAAATTAACCCAAATATTAAATAAAGCAACCGCTGTGTCTCCATTTTAATCCACTCCACAAAGATCCGTACCGTGCACGAACGTTTTCCATTTGCTCAACGACACTTAATTACTCTTTATCCACAATTCCCGAAACCTAACAGCATTCCCAAGCAAAAACAAATGCGAATGCTCGAACTTCATCATCGACGATTCACTCTCACTCGCTTCGGTGAAGTATTTTCCTCACATTTGTTTGCTTTTCCGATTTGCATCACATCCGGGATCAGACATCGTATCCTTGCTTTTTTGAGTTTGTGTGTGTCTGTCCCTTTGTGTCGAGTCTCGTTGTGCTTCTTTATCGTACCCTACGTACCATAGACGTGTGTGCATGTGTGTTGAGAAGAATTTTATAAATGGCTTTATTAACGCCATAATTTTTCATGCTTCCACATCGATGCATCGATTTTGCCCCCTCGGGGGGTCTGGCACGTGAGTGTACATCAGGTTGATGGTTGATTGCGAAATATTCTACCCTGAGCGCACACTGTCGCACCATCACCGAACCGGTTGGCTCCAACAGGGAGTTTGTCAGTTCTGGTTAGGGTCTTTCGGTTTGCCCATTTGCTTCCTCCCAATCACAAAAACCGATGCTCGTAATTCAAGCTTTGATTCAATTATCTTAATCAAATGAGATCGAGATAGGTGTTCCCGGCAAGTTGTACCGGGTGCCAAGATAAAGTTTTTCATTCTTATCACCGTCCCACTTGCCATCGGCATTTTTGGGGCGAGTCGGGAACCCACAAGTTCCGATGTTCCGGTCGTTGATGGCTGCGGTACGGTCGCCGGCTGGGAGTATACTTTGCGGTCGAAAGCCAGATCAAGCTGAAGGACGGAAAGCCTTCCGTACTTGACGTGGATGTGGTACATTCTCTGTTGGAAAATTCTACCCCGCACGGGGTGGTGGTCCGTAAGGAGGTGGTGGGAAAAAGGGTGGGGGGGGGAGGAGAAAGAGAAATAAAACCACCACGAACAGGTAACAACAACAGGCAACATCATCTTGCCGACAGGCGATTGAACCAATCGAGAAAAGCCATCAGATGAATCGAGACCGAACATATACACAATAACGGTGGAAGCTAATAGGGCGGCAGTGTGATCCCGGGCCGTGGGTCGAGGTTTTTCCTTCCTCTTTCATGCCACGCGTTCAGAATGGCACGGAAAATTGATGCGTTGATTGCTCCGTACACCAACCCGGACTGCCACCTCCGGGAGGGATTTGTGAACTCCTTTTTTTAGTCGTCGTCGTCGTCGTCGGTGTTGTTGTGTCGGGATGTGGAGATATTTCGACCGACTGGGTCGACCGACAGTCGTTTGGTTTGGCACTTGCCTAAACGAGCTATTGTACAACACAGTACGCGTTTCACTGCCTGACTGCTCCGGGAGAATGTGTATCGATTTGTTGATTCGAACAGAAAGGGAATTTCGAAACTTGATGCGAATTTTGCAATTGGCCAAGTGGCAAGTGTTAAAGAAACGCTTCAGTATTATGCATTGTACGTTGTGCGGAACGAAGGAGTTTACATCACAGATTGAATTCGCGAATTGATAAGGCCCTTTTTAAAACGTTTTCTTTGTAGTTTATCCCATATACTCTTGAAATTGAAGAAGAAAATCTTGCTTATTGTAAACAAATTCCTTTATTTTTGTTTTGTTCCTCAGTGTTTTAAATTAATTTCCACTTTTCTTTTTGTCTTTTGCAGCTAAATTCAGAACTTAAGATCACAATTTGATGCAGTAGAACAAGCGACAGCCTACAATCGTTTTATGGAATCGTTCAGAAAATCGATCAGATAGAAAGCTCATAATCAAGATGAGGTAAGTAGAAAGAGCAGTGAAGAGCTCAACCTTAACTTTCTTTCAGTGTTGCATGCTAATCACAATCGGTTTGACAAGGTGACCTTTCCCTTTTAATGCAAATTGTTTGGTTGCCTAGATCGGTTCCATTCAAACTCGTTTCGCGGTTTTGTTGAAGCCCTTTGAACTTTGATTTCTAAATAAAACAATAAGCTTTGGATGCAATCGTTCCCTTTGATGGGTTTGGGAGCGGTTTTTAGGAAGTGTCTATCTAAGTGCAGATCAGAAGTAAATTGAGATAGCAAAACTTTTGAATTTCGATAATTTTTATGAGTTTACTGTACAATCAATGAATCATTGAGTTGAACAATGCGATAGAATCGAACAATACTATCGTAGATGAACCATGACCTTAAGACATTTTTTCTACAGTATTTTCTCTGAAATAGCTCTGTTATAATAATGTATCAACATTATCCCCAGCGCTTTGGAATAGACTTAAAAGTATCTACCAAGTAAATCTGTTCAAAGAGAAATAGCGTTTTCCATCGTCAAACGGTCAACATTTGATGATTATTAGAAGAATGAAAAGTCTAATTTCAAAATAATTTGAAATGTTTCTTGTCTAAACGGTAGTGTGAATCGCAAATGCGTTATTTACACAGCGCTCCCAAGAATAAAGTTACATTTATACAAAATTTATTTATTTACATACCTCGACATGAATATTTTCTCCAATGAAAATGCTCGTCTTCTAGGACGCGAAAAGACAAATTTTCTTTTAAACAATCCCTTTCATCTAGCCTTGAGGGAGAATATATGTATTTGTGTTATAGTGTTAAATAAATTTATAACTTTAATTCATTATTTTTCTTCAAGATGGATTATTTGATCCCCATAAAAGTTTAAATAATCTCTCGATCAAGAAAGATAATAATTATTTTACTCGTTCAATACTCATCGATCTTCCCATGCCAAGATGATGAATATTTGTATAAATATTACCCGGTCCGATTGATTCCGTGGGAAATATGTGTGCAATAAACAATTCGCAAGCATATGCGCATCACCCTACTGACATACACACACCGGGTGCCTGACTCATCCTCGGAACATATAATTAAGTGTATTATTTATTTGTACCAGCGTACCACACTGTTTACGTGGAACACTTTCGCAACCGATGAAAAATGAGAGATCGCTGTACATGGCTGTGATCTTGGCAGTTTTTTTTTCACGATTTATCCCGGTGCCAGGGTGTTACACTTTTGTTCTTCATCCGGGCAAACAATTATTTGGGTCAAGTACGGTTAACGGGAATATGTACACCACCATCAGGAAGGAAGCTTCTGGTGTGCTTTTTTCTACGACACATTTGAACGCTTCCTGCAATATTGCTGTCCGCCTGCGGCACAACAACCACGCAGTCGTGATTTAATCACTATGTTTAAGCGCTAAATTGCACGGTTTATGATGCAACGCACGATGCACTGCACACCCAAAAGGGTGGCAAGAACAATGCACTGAATTATACCGGCTGATTACATGCTGGCAGTAGCAGAAACAAAAAAAAATGAATGGTGAATTATAACGCACGTCGAAAATCAAATACATTAATTTGAAATTTGTTTACATCGATATCACGTGTCGGTTATGCTGCAAGCTAGATTTGACAATAGAAAAAACCTATCCATGTTCTGCTTGTGTATGCTGTGACAAACATCATTAGGCAACACCATTGATGTGTCCTGTGGGCATTGGGGGGCCATCGCTCTTTGAATCGCACCTGGATGAGAATGCGGGCTTTAGAAGGCAAACCTTAGTGCGGTGATTATAATCCGTGGTTGCCGTGTACAAAGCATGTTTACCCGATTCTTTGCCAGTGTGTAAAATGTAATTAACATGTTATACCGGTGCTGGGGTTGAAACAATCGTTTTTGCACTGATTGAGCAGCAACGTATGAATGGGCGCGTTTGATGAGATGTGTGTCATAAAGTCAATGGCCCGTTCACTAGAAGGATTGTAACTGGGAATGGGAAGAATGGGTGTTTAATTTGTACGGACAATAGCATTGTTTAAGGATTTAAATCGTCATGTTGGGCACAGAAAGGATTGGAAAAATCAGGAAAAGTTATCAATTGTGCTACAAATATGTTTATCACTTTAAGTGTGCTATAATGTGCTTTAATAAATGTATCT